>CM053599.1:7742019-7764255 GCA_028646575.1 Pseudocheirus occidentalis | reverse complement strand
CCCCTCTCCCCCCCTCTCTAAAAAGACAAAGTATCATATACCAGTATAGACCTGTGGCTTTATGTCTACATGCATTTTCCTTCCTTTAGAGCTTCATGGAGGGAGAAAAACACATGACAGAGGTAAAGCATATGCTATCATATATCCAGAGATAGCTCCTGAAAATGGGCTTTCCCAGCTCAACAGATGGAAGTGTCTGATTGATTGATTTGCTACAGAAGCATTTCACAGATGCAGATATGTATAGATCCACTCAGCTCGAGAGGGGAACCTCTAGACAATGTTTAGGTAAACTGATTTTGCTCTTAGGAAATCTTTTCAATGTTTTGTAATTTAAATTGTCTTCTGTATTATTTTTATCCTTTTAGTTCAGTTAAGAATTGAAAAAGAAATGGAATCTCCTGGCCAGCTGAATGAGATTAGGTCTCTTTTTAAAATTAGGTGAGTTTTTATACTTCAGTGACATATACAATTGGAGTTTATTATGGCATATAGGATGACGTATTAGTCAAATTTCTGCCAAACTCTTTTCCAATTTTTGTTGCATAGGGAGTCTCCTTGGTTTTACTGAAATAGGCTACTATGCTTAATTGCATCTGGGTCTTACTTATCTGGTCTGTTCCACTGATATTCTATTTTTAGACCAGTATCAAATCGCTTTCATGGTTATTATTTTGTAGTCTGATTTTATATCTCATAATTCTAGATTGTCAATATGTCTACTTTTTTCATAGCTTCTTTTCCCTTGAGATAATTCCTCTAAATAAATTTTATTTTAATATTTAGTTCTGTTCAGTGGCCCTTTGGGAATTCGGTGTAGCACTAAATCTGTCAGTTAATTTAGGTAACGTAATCTTTATTAGATGGGCATAGTCTATCCATGAACAATGAATACTTCCGTATTTCAACAGATAGTCATAACTCTATATAATGAATATGTCGATAGCAGATAGACTCCCCAGTATTTTGTACATATTTTAGTTACAATGAATGGAATTTTTCTGTCTTCCTACTGGGTTTTCCCCCTATTTCATATAGAAAGGATAATCATTTTTGTCAGTTTATTTTAAGTATTGTTGCTTTGCTGAAGTTACTAATTGTTTTGATTTAAAAAACTGAATCTCCAGGTTTCTCTAAGTCAAGCAATGTATGATCTATACATAAAGATGATTTTGCCTTTTCTTTTTCCATATGTATTCTCCTAATTTCATTTTCTTAATGCTAGAGTGAGGATTTCTAGAATTATATTAAATAGTAACAATGATGATGGGCATCCTTACTTTACTCCAATCTTATTAGAAAGCCTTCTAGTATTTCTCCTTTACCAATAGCTTTGTTTCTTGATTTCACAAAGAAACCATTCATGCACTAAGAAAAAGTTAACTTATTCCTATGCTTTTTGATGTTTTCAGCTATACTTTGTCAAAGGTTATTTCTGTATCTTTTGATATAATTGCATGATTTTAAAATTTTCTTTATTAATAGAACAGCCTATTCAATTTATTGTTTTCCCACTGTCAAATCATTCTTGACATAAATGCAGCCAGATTACAGAGGAGAATAATTGACATACATGACTATAACATTTTTGTTAATATTTTATTAATTTTTCACCATTGATATAATTTTATAATTTTATTTTTATTTTTTGTTTTCTTTCTCCTTGGTTTAAGTATTAGGAATGTATTTATCTCCCGTGAGAAGTTTGGTAGGGTTTTAAAAATTTCTATTAAATTTTAAGACTAATCATGGAAAGTATTTAAAAAACTGGAATCCCTTCTCATACCCAAAGATTACAGATATTTGATATGTGATAAATATAATTCTAGTCTGATACCCCTCTTGAAGATAAGAGAGTGAAGAAGAGATTAGACCTGGATTCTGTCTGCCACTGGCTTGCTAGGATAGTGGTACAGGCATTGACTTCCTGTTCCCTACAAAGGGAAAAATTGTACTATTCCTCAGAGATGGGTTTGGTTAGATCTCAGAACAGATACCTATTCATGTCATAAGTGGGCCAGTTCTATTTAAAGTAGACAGTTAACAACCATACATTTATTACATTTTTAAGCAACTATCCATTTGATTTACTATTCATTTTGTTGCCCATAACTAAATATAATAGCTTCTAACAATTGCCTTTTTTCTTAGGAAACTCTCACTGTTTGTTTTATTTTGGGGTTTTGGGATTTTTGGACACCTGCCTCACCCCTTTAAATAAAATTGACTATTTTTTGATCTGATGTGTTAGTCTTTTGTATGTTCAGTTTGTTGTTTCAAGTTTTTAAAATTTCATTTTTGTTATATTTATTTTCAGAATTTTTATTTTTCTATTTATTTGGGGTTTTATTATTTATTGATATTTAATTTTTTGTTTCATGCTTAATTCATTGATTTTTTCTTTTGATTAAAGTGTTTCAATATATAAATTTCTTCTTTTAAAATAATCTCTCTTCCTCTCTTCCCCTCTCTTCCTTCTTTTCTTCCTTCCTCCCTCTATCTCCTCTTCTTCCACTCCTTTCTCTCTTGAGATTGAATCTCCCTATGCCATCCAGGTATAGAACTAATTCCATTACTGATCAGCACAGGAGTTTTGACTTGCTCCATTTCTGATCTGCACCAGTTTGTCACTACATATGTAGCCTAGTTGCTCCTGATTCCCAGAGTTCTACCATAATGGCTCTTTTTTTTTTTGTGCTTTTTTTTTTGGAGGGCAGTTGGGGTTAAGCGACTTGCCCAAGGTCACATGGCTAGTTTTTTTTTTTTTTTGTGTGTGTGTGTGTGTTAAGTGTCTGAGGCCGCATTTGAACTCGGGTCCTCCTGACTCCAGGGCCGGTGCTCTATTCACTGCGCCACCTAGCCGCCCCCATAATGGCTCTTGATTGAGAGGGGCCACCCAAATATCTTAGCCCATGGCAGCTCAGAAGGCTATCAGCCTCATTTCCCCAGTGTTAGGAATTGCCGGCACATGCTATCTCTCCCAGTCTGCAAATTTCCCATATAGGCTACTTTGGCTACCTCCCTAATGTTCTGATATGTTGTATCACTGTTGTTAATTTTCTTTGGTAACATAATTTATTGTTTCTGAAATATGTTCTTTTCCTGCTTATTCTCTAGGATCATATAATTTGATTTTCATTTCAGTTTGAATCCTCAGTGAATGCATGAGACATTAAAAGAAATTCAACACTGATGAAATTGACAAATATAATAAACAATTTGTTTTGAATGAAGAGAGGGCCTATTAATGCTAAATGGACATTAGTGCTTAAACTATAAACAAATCAGTCTATTCTGGACAACAATATGGAATTGTGTGAGTAAAGTGTTTAAATTATACCCTTTGCACCAAAGATCATATCCTCCTAGGTCAAAGAAAGATGCTGTGCATAATAATATATTTTAAACAGCCCACCTTTTGTAGTAGTAAAGAACTGGAAATAAATTGTGTACCCACAGATTGGGACAAGGCTGATTAAAGTGTGGCATTTGAATGTAACTCAGTATTATTGGAGAGTAAGAAATGATAAACATAAGGGATTCAAAGAAACATTGGAAGAATTGTATGAGTTAATATAAAGTGGTATATGCCAAACCAGAAAAATAATATACAGAGTGAATCCAGTAATAGAAATGAAAATAATACTGAAAGAAAGCTGAACTCTAAGAAATTATAATTTTGGTTCCAAGGAACAGAAAATGAAAGCCTACCTTTATCCCCTTGCCAGGGAGGCAAAGACTAAAAGATCTGAATAGTTCATATACTATCAAACATGCTCATCAAATCAGTTATTTTTACTTAACTTTTCCCCCCCTTTACCTTGGAGGATTTAATTCTGGGATGTGGTGGGGTTGGATAGAAGATATCCCCAAATTATTGTAATGAAAATCCAAAATGTATCAAATAATGTTCTTTTTTAAAAATGCCACTTGTAGGAAAACCACTAAACTAAATGGAAGACCTTGAAGAAAGAAAAAAAGAAAAAAAGTGAACAAACACCCAAACTATGTAAAATAAGATTGGGATGACAGCATGAAGAATGAACCAAAAGAAGATTTATTATAGTGGAAACTAGAATTGCTCATACTGTGAAGTAGCTAGAAATATAGGCTCTGAAAAGAGACCCAACCCAAAACAAGTGGGTTATCCAAAGCATTGGAAAACTTGCAGTTCCAAATAACAGCTGGAGGAGAGATCAAAAGGAGACAATCTCAGTATTACTGATATTCCAGGAAACTTAGGGAAAAAAAGCAAATGACACTGTCATCTATTCCGGGAACCTGTCAAAAGAAAATTTCCTAGAACTGGCAAAAAATAACTGGATAAATATTCATAGAATCCACAGGACCCTGACAAGAAAAAATAAAAAACATGTTGTGCCTTAACATATCACAGTTAATCTTCAAGGTAACTGTGATAAGGGAAAAACCATTATAAACTACCAGGAGAAATCCAGAAATCCCTTTTCAAGGAATAATAACCAGGAACACAGAAGAATTTTTAAAAAGGAATAAGGGAAATTTGGAGAAATTGGAATTCAACACTTAGAGAATTAAGGAGCATGGTTCATGAACCCCCAATTATTTACCCAGTGATATGTATGATATTTTTGAAAAGTGTCTGACTATGAAAATCTTAGAGAGAGACTTATGCACTTTGAATGAAGTTCATTTTTCTAGGCCATAAATTTTTTCAAAATGATGACTTCTCAAATCAAAATAAATCAGTTGTTAATATGTTGTTGATGTTCATATACTGTGAGTATATTCCCAGAGCTCAATTCCATTTTCTATTTAGAATTCTAGGAGTATCCTTAAGGGGTTTTTGTGGTTTTCCTGAATGCTTTCAGCTTGAGCTCCCATTCTGGTGTGTTCGTCTCCAAATATCACCACCAGTGCTAGTTCTATCTTGATATTATCAATGCCAGGGATTGATGCCTCACTATTAATTTAGCCATTTGCTTTCTCCTTCACACGGACTAGTCAAATAAAATCTTTTAGTTTTAACAAAGAAATATTTATTGGAAAGATATAGTTAAACACAAAGTACAAACCTTCTCCCAAACTCCTCATCTATCTACAGCTCAGGCTTTGGGGAGACTGTACTCAAACTTATTTCCCTAATACTCAGTCTAAATTTGCCAATAAAAAATAAAATGGTAATGAATGGGTTGATAGAAAATGGATGCTATTATAAAGTTTAATTTTTTAAAAATTATGAAAACAAACTTAGACCACCAAAATAAATTTCTTAAAATTAGGAGAACAAACTTAAATAATCAAAATTAGAAAACAGAGAGGAGAAATTACCCTGAGGGCAAAAGAAATCAAGAAATTTTAGTTCATATTAAAAAGACAATTACTAAGCGTCTTGAAAAGGAATAGTCACTCCAATGACTATTATCCTAGAACGACATAACCAAATATAGGTTGTAACTTTGTTTCCTGATTTTTGCCTAAGTTACTGGACCAATGGATTAGAAGAATCCTAGGGTTAATGGAGACTTCACCTAGATTTTAGCAAAGCATTTGAGGTAGTCATTCATGTTTGTTTTCTTATGGAAAAGACAGAGAGATCTATAAGAGTAAAACAATATTCAGACTAAGTAGAAGCTGGTTGAACAGCTAGAGTCAAAAATGAATCATTAATGGTTTAACCATTCATCTCTAGTTAAGTGTTCCAGAAATCTGTGTTTGGTCTTGTGTGATTGAGTATATTTTATAAATAATGTAGACAGTAATCTTAGTCAAATTTTCAGATGATCCAGTGCTGGGAAGGACAGTTAACACACCGAATGACAGAGATAGTATTAAAAGAGATCTTGATAGACTAGAGTGTTGATCTCTGCCCTGTTGGGTTGCTCCAAACGGGATGGAACTTGATTGTGATAAATGTAGGATCTCACCCTAGGCTTCCAAGAAATCATCTTCATTAGTACCAGGTTGAAGAGACATGATGAGACATGTGTCTGAAGCAGATCTGAGAGCTTTAGTGCATTGAAAGCACAAAGTGAGTCAACAACAGTGGGGCATGGCAACCAAAGAAGCTGATTGGATCTTAGGTGGTGTTAACTCTAATCCCACTTTCTACAAGCAAATCTGCCCCAAACCCTCTTAATTCCAGTGACTTCCCTCTATTCACTATTTTTTTTAATCCTGTGTATAGCTTGCTTTGTATGTATTTTTTTGCATGTTGCTTCTCCCATTAGATTGTAAGCTCCTTGAGGGCAGGGACTTTCATATTCCTAGCACTTACAATTGTGCCTGGCACAGAGTAGGTCCTTAACAGATACTGACAAATTGGTTGATTAAAGAAAGGCATAGAGTGTAACGATAAGGAAGTGATAGTTCCTTTCTCCGCTGCCCTAGTCAGATCACATTGGGCATGTAATGTTCAGTTTGGCACCCTGTATTTTAAGAAGGATGTGTATGTTGATAACCATTTAGAGAAAGGCCACCAGGTTGGTGAAATACCTCTAGCACGTGTCAAATGAAAATATAGGATCAAACAACTAAGAAAATGGTTACAATAGCAAATAGGGATTTCCTTAGACATTTTATTCCTGTTGTGTATGAGCACAGAATCCATCTGTGTAGCAGCCCAGTTTATTTTAGGACTGAAGGCAATTCAGTGCTAGCCAAAGCCAGCTTGAGAACCTAGCTGTTACATTTTTAGGGAAACATCTCAACCTCTGCCCTCACTTCTTTTTTTTGTAGAGATGGTGACTATATGGGTGGGGAACACTGCATGTACTTTCAGGATGGATCCGTGTGTTGGTTGTTATTACTGATGCATTTTTTCTTCTGTTTTTTTCTTTTTTGTTACAAGAATGGCCTGCTGGGACATTCAGACATGACAGAAAAAAACCCCAAAGTTACCAGTATGGTTTTTTTTAAAATAACAAATATCCCGAGCCCACTAAAATAGCCTCTTGGTTTAAGTGTCAAAAACTGGTTCAGAATCCTTATATAAAAAGAGCAGCAGGGAGGTAGTGACCTAGTCTGGTAACTCGATCTCTTTCAGTGTGTCACAGCCTTTCTATTCTTGAGGGGCTCCGAGGAATTCTGGGCTTTTAAACTCAGCCTCGGTTAACTGTGTTTTGACAGCTGGACACTAAGTCAAATGAGTGGTGACCTCTGTCTTAGAAATCCTGTTGGGAACACTCCCCATACCATCTCTGGTTTTGCTTTCAATTAGGCACTTATTAAAGCTTCTCTGCAAGACAACATGTGGGAAGCGTGCAAAGGGCAGGAGCAGCAGAGAGTCACATGACTGGAGGAGGGAGAGATCACTCTTAGTGATGATGAGAAAATATTGAGAAAGCAGTTAGCCCAGTGCTTGGCACATACTAGGCACTTCATAAACACTTGTTCCTTTCCCTTCTCTTAGTGGAATGTTAAGGAGGAGATGGCTTCAGAGCTGAGGCTTGAAGGAAGATGAGAATTTCTTTTTTTAAATTTTATTTTGCTTTTTTATTTTATTTTTTGAGGGCAATTGGAGTTAAGTGATTTGCCCAAGGTCACATGGCTAGTAAGTATTAAGCATCTGAGACTGGATTTGAACTCAGGTCCTTCTGACTCCAGGGCCTGTGCTCTATTCACTGTGCCTCCTAGCCGCCCCTAGAGGATGAAAATTTCAAGGGATGGAGATGTGCAGAGGAAGTTAAAGAAACAAATTATAGTTTGAATGAGTAAGTATGGAATCAGCCTAAATTTACAAGAGGATCCTAGTTTTTTATGGAGCAGTAATGAGGCAACCTCCATGACCAGGCAGAGGGAGTGAAGGGTTGAGTGACCTCAGAGGATGGAGAGAGGAGAGGTAAAGGGGGGCTGTTGTAATTTGGTTGGAATATGTCAGTTTTCCCAGATTTGTTTCATCATAGAATGATGTCAATGCTATGTTAAAAAGCCCCTGTATCTTGTCTGGTTGGCAATAGGGAGCTAGTGAAGGTTTTTGAACAGAGGAGTAACATCAGATTTGAGCATCAGTGAGAAAACTGACTTTCTAAAGAATGGAGCGGATACTCTTTGTACTATGAGAGTTCTTTATGTAGCTGCATTCTGGCCAGGACAAAGGTGTTTCTGGAATTCTAAAGAATGTAGGACCATCACAGCCAAAGTTTGGCTCATGACCTGTGTTAATGTCAGGATGATGGCTTCTACAAGTGTATTCCTGTATATAGCCTCCTCTTCTTATTCTGGATTGTAGGTGGCAATAGGACAGGGAAAGCCAGGAGAGATCAGGAAGAGTAATCTGGACAGACAAAAGTGACTAGGCATCCCTTGTGGTCCTGGGCAGCATAGGTTGAAACTGGAGACTGGAAAATTAGGGGGATGGTTTCCTTAGATTAGGACAGAGCCCAGAGAATTCCCTAAGGTGGTTTAAGGAAAGCTGGGCCAGAGATTCGACAGGGTGCATAGGACCTGGGAGGAGAGTCCAGGAAGGGGTAAAGAACCCTGGTTTGGGGGCTAGAGAACATAGGGGCAGGTCCTCAGGTATGCAGAATGGGCTGGGCCCATGAGCTCAACTCTGAAAAGATCAAAGGCCACGGATTCAGATAGGAAAGGGACAATTAGAACTTAGCAATTGGAGAGATTTTATGGAATTTAGCACAAGTGCTATAAAGGCCTGATTTCACTTGTTTCAAAACCCCGTGAGAAGGAAGATGTTATGACCTTCTCCATTTTGCTAGTGAGGAATCAACCACTCAGCGGCTAAGCAACTTACCTGCAGTCACAACAGGAAGCCACAGAGGCAGGATTTGAACTCAGATTATTACTGACTCCAGGTCCTATGCTCTTTCCACAGTGACACACAGTATAGGGAAAATGCTTATGCCTCTTAAAATGGGAACATAAACCCTGATGGCCCTTTAATGATAAAGATAAGTGACAGCTTCATGGGGTCAGTCGTCCTTGACGGGAAGAGAAATCAGAAGAGTATCTGTCTGCTTAACACACTACTGTTCACCACCAGCCCAACCTCCTTGACTGGATCTTAGATCAGAGAGCCCCACTGATTCACACATTCAGTCAACAAATATTTCTGAAGTCCCTACTAGGCTTCAAGTGCTGTTCTAAAGATATTAGCGATACAAAGACAAAAATGAAGCAACCCGTCCCTTCAAGGGGCTGACATTCTACTGGGCAGAAAAGGTTCATAGACAAATAAACACAAAATATATACACAGAGCAGAATTTTAGGGATGGTTATAGCAAGTAGGGGAAGAGGGCAGATCTTTCAAGGAAAGTGGCATGAGCTAGGTTTTGAAGGAAGCTCAGGATTTGAAGGGCAGAGGGGAAGTGGGAGTCCATTCTGTGTAGGGAGGACAGACAACTTGGGCTGAGACATGGTAGCAGCACATGGAATGATATACCCAGGGAACAAGGCTGACTAAGCTGGAATAGAGAATGCATTGAGGGTAGTAATATTCAGTGTGCATGGAGAGGCAGGCTGGAGGCAGCCGGGTAATAAACATTTATTAAGCAGTAAATTACCTCTTTGGACATGTCATAACCTTCTCTTCTTGAGGATCTCCTAAGGATTTTAAATTACCTTTTAAATAAATATTTATTATTATTTATTAAGGGGAGTAACATGGTAGGCACGGTGCTGGAGACACAAAGAAAGGCAAAAGACAGTTCTTGCCCTTCAGGGGCCCACAATCTAATGACAACATGCAAATAACTCTCTGTTATCCCATTTGAGGTATTCTTGGCAAAGACACCGGAATGGTTGGCCATTGCCTTCTCCAATTCATTTTGCAGTTGAGGAAACTGAGGCAAACAGGGTTAAGTGACTGGCCCAGGGTCACATAGATAGTAAATATCAGAGGCCAGATTTGAACTTATGGGATTTTAGCTGGGACTTGAAAAAAGCCAGGTTGTAAAGGGCTATTAATACCAGCAACGTTTTACATTTATCTTAATGGTAATAAGTAGCCACTAGAGTGTCTTCAACAAATTAACCAAACAAGCTGGAGATGCAAAAACAAAAGATAAGCAGGGAATGGCACAGACAGACCCGTTCCCTAGGAATACAGTGCCATCAAGGCACTGTGGGGAGGGAAGGAAAAAGGTAGGAAATCAGCATTTATTAAGTGCCTACTATTTGTGCCCAACTGCGGTCGAGCATTCTGAGCTTGTATTGGTCCATTCGGCCACGGGAGGACACACTGTAACTTAACTCTAATACAGTGATGTCATTTTGGACATCTTTGAGAAGGGACAACAACCCTCCAACCAATGGTGTGACAGACCAAGTACTTTACAAATATTATTTAATTCTCACAGCCACCCTGGGATGTAGGTATGATGAGGCTAGGTATTATGTATGAGGGTGCTCTGATTGTTTCCACTTTACAGTTGAGGACACTGAGGCAGACAGAAGTTAAGCACACAGTTACACAGATAGTAAAAGTGTCTGAGGCAGGATTCAAACTCAGGTATTTCTGACTTCAAGCCTAGCTACCTCAGAGTTTCTAACCATAATTCTAAGGATTGAAGAAAGGAAAGTCTGAAAATCAATTACTGAGTACATTCTCTGTGTTAGATTCTTTGCCAGGCAGTAGGGATACAAAGAAAAATGTGGAGTTGATCCTGTCCTCAAGGTTTCTAGCTGGAGAGAAAACCTGTATTGATCTTGCTTGAGTGTACACAGAATGTATTTGGACTGAACCCAGGGTGGTTTGAGGAAAAAAGGCACTAGAAACCAGGGTCGTCAGGCTAGGATTCTGGGAGCAGGAGGCACAGATTCCAAGGGGGGGGTGTGGAGTGAGGGAGGGCTCTCTTCAAGGCCTGGGCCATAGTGAGGGGTGGAAAATGGGGGAAGCCATCTATGTGTACATACATAGCAGGCGCCTAATAGATGCTTGTATACTGAGTTGAATTGAAGTAACTTCCACGTGTCTGCTGTGCCCCATGGAGTTCCTTTAGAGGACACAGACCTGAGTGGGGTCTTGCGCAGGCTGCAGTAGGGGCCTGACCTGCATCCCTTGTTTGGAGCCCAGGTGCTTCTTATGCCCAGGTAAAGCATGGAGGACATTGTTTGAGTCTGTGGAAATTCATAGAAACCTTAGACCGTTGGGAAGCTTTTGTTGCTCCTGTCCTCAGGTTCTCCTTTCTCTGGGTTGTGTTTTCTTTGGACTCCATGGGTATGTGTTGTAGGGTCACCACTCAACTCTATCTCCTCCCTCCCCCCAATTCCCAGGGGCTGGTGATTGGCAGTAGCCCATCAGCTTGAGGTTGAAGCTCCAGAGTCTGAGGGAGAGACTGTAAAGGGCTGCCTCCCCAAGCTGGGCCAAGGTTCTCTCTAGCTTTTCTATGCTGAGACTTGGATTTCTCCTGCAAACTAGTCACAGGATTTGAAACAGACAGAGCTTTTTCAGAATAGCTGGTACCACCCCTTTGTTTTTTTTTTTTTGGAGGGTGAAGGCAGGGTAATTGGGGTTGTGACTTGCCCAAGGTTACAGGCTAGTTCTTTGTGTTGTGTCTGAGGCTGGATTTGAACTCAGGTCCTCCTGACTCCAGGGTCAGTGCTCTATTCACTGTGCCACCTAGCCACTCCCACCCCTTTGTTTTACAGGTGAGTAAACTGAGGTACAGAAAAAGCAAGTGACTGATCCAAGCCCAAACAATGATTATGTAACAATGAGAATTCCGGTCTACATCTGCTGACTCCAACCCTGGAACTACTTAAGCTAAGGCACAAGTTGTTGAAGCTTCCTGTTTCATAGTCTCAGTAGCAGAAAGATCAAGGCATGACTAGTGCCCTAGCAGGGCTTTAGCTTTGCTTTCTTAAGTAGTGGTTTTTTTCCCCTCAAGGCTGTAGCCTCTCTCTGTCCCTCTTTCCCTCCTCTGTCTCTCTGTCTCTGTCTCTCTGTCTCTGTCTCTCTGTCTCTGTCTCTCTGTCCCTCTTTCCCTCCTCTATCTCTCTGTCTCTGTCCCTCTTTCCCTCCTCTGTCTCTCTGTCTCTGTCTCTCTGTCTCTGTCTCTCTGTCTCTGTTTCTTTCTCTGTCTCTCTGTCTCTGTCCCTCTTTCCCTCCTCTGTCTCTCTGTCTCTGTCTCTCTCTCTGTCTCTGTTTCTCTCTCTGTCTCTCTGTCTCTGTCTCTCTTTCCCTCCTCTGTCTCTCTGTCTCTGTCTCTCTGTATGTCTCTATCTGTCTCTCCCTGCACTTGTGTATAGATATTGCAAGGACATGAAGTAGATGAATAACCTTCTCATGTTTGTTTTCAATGATAGAGCTCATTAAAAGGTTTGAGTGAATATTGCTCATGATTAACCCCTTGTAGACTGGTTACCTGAACACAGAGGGCATTTGAGGTTTGACTCAGGTATGGGAAGCAGCAGGGAGCTTTTGATGGGAATGGCCACTAAATCACCTGTATATTTGTGGAGAAGGGGCCAAACTCACTTTCAGGCAGGCCCAGGCTCAGCCGGGCCACATTCTTGATCTCACAGTGATATTTGGAAGGAGATAACTCTCACTTGGCTTTCTGTCCCAACAGCTCCAGAAGAGGTCCTTAGTACCTAAAGTTGGGCCCCTTTGAATGTGCTCTGACTCTAGATAAGGAGAGATGGAATCAGAGGGAACCTACTAAACTTGCTTTCCAACTCTAAATCTACAAGACTCCAGTCTTTTGACTCACTTCTCTCCTTCATGTGACATGGCCAATCACTTCCTAACTTGTCAACATTTCTCACTTTTTCTACTTCCACTGCAGTCAGTCTCATCCAGGCCATGATTTCTTCTTGCCCAGCCCCTGTTAAACCTCTAAGCTCTTCTCCTAGTCTTCAGGCTTCCTCTGTTCCAATGCACCACCCACACCACAGCCCAAGTGAAGAACCCCTCCAGTGCACCTCGTGGCTCCTGCCCTTTCTTCCTTCAAGACCTTCAGAGATTCCACTTTGTTCATCTTGTGAATTTTAGCCTCCCTGATGCTGCCAGTCAAGCCTGTTGTCCTGACTCAGGGCCTGGAAGGTGTGGATATAATTGATTGCAGACCCTTATCTCTTCCATCGATGGAGGATCTGGGGATTGGCTGTCCCAGCCCACAGAGGTTCATCAAAGGTCACCCAGAACTTGCCAATTCTACCCACTCCTTCTCCCATTCTGCTGAACATAGCACAACTGCTTTTTTCCTTGGAGTTCAGGCATTCAGAGAATTTAGCTCAGGGATGAGAAAGCCATTTAGTCTATAATATAAAAGGGAGCATCTGGTAAGCACTCCCACTGACATATGGGACCCCAAGAAGAGTTGCCTGAGATCCAAGGTACCATGTTGGTTGGTACCCAGTCAAAATCATAGCTCATGAGTCCCTGGGGATATTCTTACTTTTACTAGTTATCCAAACGATTATAGGGATCATGGGTTTATAGATGGGAGGAACTCTAGAGATCAGTAAATCAAGCTCTCATTTTATAGATAAAAAACCTTAGGCTCAGGCAGAGCTTAGGGTCGCAGAGGAAGAAAATGTCTGGGATAGGATTCAAATCTAGGTTTTTTTGACTCCATATTCCTCTATGTCGGCGGTTCTCAACCTGTGGGTTATGTTCAATTTGTAACAATGAAAATCTATCCTGCATATCAGATAGATTCATAACAGGAGCAAAATTACAATTATGAAGTAGCAACAAAAATAATTTGATGGTTGGGGGGTCCCCACAACATGAGGAGCTGCATTAAAGGGTTGCTGCCTTAGGAAGGCTGAGAGCCACTGCTCTATGTACTATGCACATTAATTCAAACAAAAAACAATTATCCAAGCGGTAAGGCAAAGAAAGTGATGAAGAGTCGTCTCCTTACGCACATGTTGTACACTCTTCTAGAGGGCTCCATGCCACCAGTGAGGAGGGCACCTACCTGGAGAACACGCACAGGCAGGGAATAGAAATGGAGGGAGCACGTGTAGGAAATGGTTGTGGTTTGGGAATATGAGTGCAGGGTACATTCCAGGAGTCCAGGGGTCCAAAGTACAAACGTGACCTGGATACTTCAGACCATCGATACTTCAGGGTTGCTGATGTCCTCTGCTGACATCACCATGCTGCTCCGTGAAGCTCTCTATGTGCTTCCTGTGCTTTACTATGCTGGTCTCATGGTCACTGTTCAACATCATTCCCTAACACTAGTATGGGAGATTTATTTCCTTAGGGCCACGTCCCCGCCATCTTTTCTCCTCTCTGTTAGGATGTAATGACTGGAAAGCCTCTCCTTGATGAAGGACAGCTGAGGGCTCTTTAGTCCTGTTAAGAGGTTAAGAGCCTGTACCTTGTTAAGAATACTGTCAAACAAAATCTGGGGAGTGTCCCTCCAGATAAGATTAGTTTTTTATTTTGTTTTAGCTGTGGGTACCTCAGGCTGAATTACTGTTGTCTCAAATTTAGGATTATAAATTTCCAAGTTCTTCATTTGCATGCAAATGAATTTGAGCCATTACAACAATGATGTGAAGAAGATGAAGTTATTGTTTTCTTCCTTTATAATATACATTACTGCCTTTATTTTGTATATTTTTCAGCAACAAAACTTCCTAGGTTTAGTGCTGTATTTTTGTCACATGAAAAGTCTTGCTGACTTCCTCCACAAGTATTATAAGAAATCTCATGTCAAGTACTGCACAGTACTCTTTCCTACATTACCTAGCCATGTGACCTTGAGCAAGTCATATTTCCTCCGAGGTAGGAAAGGTGGTGATAGCTTCATTTTACAGATGAGGAAACACAGGTTCAATGTCATAAGGATCAAATGAAATACAATTCTTTCCCTCTCAACCTCTGGAATAGGTAATCTCATGGAGGAGATTGGAGCCTGGGGATTGTTCTTCTGGTATTCATTTTAATGGTCCTTCTATGATTTTTTGGTGGCAGCTGAAAGGTAGTAATATAGGACTCAGCTTTTAAAAAACTCATCTTAACTTTGAATTGAAAATGTTTTGTTATCCAGTATAATGGCCAATGAAGTGAAACCTTGCTCCTGCTTGGTGACTCCCACATGGGATCAGCTGGGTCTCCCTATTTTTGGAATTCTCCCAGACCAATTCTCTTGGTCTCTATGTGGGTTCTCCTGCTTAGATCGTGAAGGTGATTTGGTATTTGGCACAAGTACACATCATGTCGTCCTATATCCAAAGACCAGTATTGTTCAACCAATTACTTCCTGATAACTGACCTAGAGCTGAATCCAAGATACCAGACAGTCAGGCTATAGCTTTTGATATGACCCACGCCCTTGCTGCAGAGTCACTGGGGCTTCTGGTAGATCTGTCAGCCCTCTCCTTAGAGGTTCAATTATGTTCTACTCATCTGCTCCCTGCCCTGCCCGATAACAATAATGTGGCCATCATAGGGGGTAGGGGCTGGAAGAGTTCCAATTCTCTGGACTTCCCCCAGCCATCTAGTCCATCTCTCTCCCTCCCTATCTCTCCTTTTCTACTCGCTATTGGGAATAGTAGCTTTACATCTCCGTAAGTTTATATGGCATCCACTGTATAACAGATAGAGTTGGTGTTAGAGTGAAGAAAAAAACTGGGTTCAAGTTTTGCCTCTAACTCACACTAGCTACATGAGCCTCTCAGTGTCCCCAAATATCTTTCTGAGATTATCAATTTTAAAGTGCCAACATGTATTGGCAGAGTAGCGTCCTCACTGAGATGGAATCAAAAGTCTTGCTCAAAAGTATTTTTGCCTGGTGCTGCACGCTTTGCATTCCTTCCATGTCCCTAGTGTGCTGTGATGGAGATAGATACTACCTGAGCCCATTTTGGTTCAGACCAAAATTCTAGGTGAATTTGAGTTAATACAATTCAATGAACATTTCAGTTAGGGGGTTGGCTAGGTGCTGGGGATACGGATGATAAAGGCTTGCTTTCTTTTTTTAACTTTTTGAGAAAAGACAAAGTAAAATTGTACCTGGCCTATAGGAATAACCTACGTTCTACAAAGGGGGTATGCCAGTATATACATAAGTAAACAAGGGTAACTTCAAAACAAAGATAGTGCTAATGGCCTGAGCATAGAGAAAAGTGCCAGGTAGAAAGTGATACCAGAGCTGTGCTGAGAAGGAATCCAGGGATTCTAAGGGAAAGAGGAGAGAAGGATGGTGATGTAAGATTGTCATCAGCCTTGAAGTGTGAATTATAACTGGCAACTTTTTCTTTCAGATAATTCTGAAAATGACCAAAGAGGAGCCCTGAAGTTTACAACAGAAAGTCATTTTTCTTCTTGGGAAGCGAGATGAATTTCATTACTGAGCCCTAAAAATTCACTATGACCTTCAGCTCCAGTGTATTTCAGATATCCCTAAGCAAAAGCTGACACGTAGACACCCAGCTGCGTATGCCAGATCCCAACGCCAAGATGGCTTCAAAGGGAGGACAAAGAAGAGAATAGACTGTTCCATGCTCAGAATGGAAATCAGGATGTGGAGGGCCCTCTCAACCTTAGCAACGCAACGGGAGCCAAACACAAACCACCTCCTGGATGGTAAGAATAGGTAATGAGGCTCCATCTCACAGGGAATGTGGTTTCCCTGGAAAATGGCTACATTGCTTTGGGAAAACACGACATCAGCCAACAACAGCAAACACACAGACAGGGCAACTTGCTCCATTTGGAAACCAGGTTTTTCAGGGGACTTAACTCTGAGAAGAGTGAATTTATAATGCCATCTTTTGCTTTGGGGGAGGTGACTCTACAGGTGTCTGGAACACTGTCTGTTCCCCTCTTTTTTTCTCCAGACAAGTTTTATGTTTTTTTTCTTCAAGTAGGCTCTTTGGTTTAGGAACACAGATTCACACTCTCTACCCCTTTTAATAGGAAATGTCTGAGGCTCTCTGCTGCTTCTAGGAAAATACACACACATACATATGCACATGTGTGTATGTACACATATATGTATATGTGTAAATATCTACACCCCCCACACCCTTCTATTTGATCTTTAAACCCTATAACCTCTTATCTTCTGGCAGCTGCACAGCTCAGTGGATAGAATACTGTGCCTAGAGTCAGGAAGACCTGAGTTTAAATCTGTTTTAGACTAGTTGTGTGACCCTGGGCAAGTCAGCTAACTTTTGTTTGCTTTAATCCACGGGAGAAGGAAATGGCGAACCACTCCAGTGTCTTTGCCAGGAACACTGCATGGACAGTATTAGTACGCTGTGGTCCCTGGAATCATGAAGAGTCGGACATAACTGAACAACAACCTTCTGTCTTTCCTTTACATTTTCTGGCTGATATTTTAACCATTTGCCTTTTCCACTCATTCTGCCACATTGACCTTGCTCTTCTCCATGGACACTATTCTGTCTCTCACCTTTTTGCCTTTGCACAGCCTGGTTGCTGTGTCTAGAGTCCCTTTCCTCCTCACCTTTGACTACTGGAGCCCTAGCTCCCTTTGGAATAGTTCTAGGGCCACCTTTTTCTAGAGTCTTTTCCTGGATCTCTCAGTGGTTGTCACTTTCTATGTAGGGTTCACATCCCCTCTGACATCTTTGGCCCTTTCTTGGAGCCTTTTAATGAGTAAGCACATGAAGGGCTGGGCTTAGAGTGAGAAAGGTCTTATTTTAAATTCCTTTCTGATATGTCCCTAAATCCATGTCTAAGCCAACTGTGTAACTCAGGGCAGAGTAGGGTGAACAGAACCAGGAGCATGATTCCTAGAAAGCCTTAAGAACTATGATGAACACAGTGGTCAACCATGATTCCAGAGGCTCCATCATAAAACATGCTGCTCACTTACTGACTGGCGATGGACTCAGGGTGCAGAAGGAAACACATTTTTGTACATGGACAATGAAAGTATTTGCATTGCTTGACTAAGTGTATTTGTTAGAAGGGTTTCCTTTTCTTTTCTGGGAGAAAGAGGTGGATGAAAGAGAAGATTTTAGATCCAATTACAAAATAGAAGAGACCTTCTTCCTGGATTGATTTTCAGGGACTATAGAGTTTTACTTATAGCTAAACTTAGAAAAGAATCCTTCTTCCCTTTCTCTCTTGCCATCCTCCCTTTCTACCCAAATCATCTGATTTTAAGTTTGGCCTGGTCTTGGGTTAAAGGTCATTTTACCATGGCAGGGTTTTGATGACCCAGCTAGATCTTGTAAATTCCACCACCATCTAGCTAAGTAACCATCCCCCACCCTTCAGGAGACCATCAGGATAACTCATGATTCATCATTAGACTTATGGGATGGAAATAACTATAAGATCAAGGATTTAGAGCTGGATGTGAAATTAGGGTTTATCAAATTCATATCAACCCAGATGATCTATCTACTGTGCTGGCTTGCCTCTCATTAGCCTAAAATTTACTTCTTCCCATCCTTCCCCCCAAATTATGAAGATTTTTCTTAGAATTGCTCTTTCAACCCTTCAGGGAATCCTGGATTTTCACCTATTCTAAGCTAGACAGAGTCTCCCTGGTGGCTAGGTGACATTCATCTCCTCAGGTACTATCTGAATCCTGCAGCAACCTTCCAACAGTCCAGCAGGTCCCTCTTTTCATTCAGCCAATGTTTATTCAGCCCCTTGTTGTGATATCACCCACTGTGTTTCCGATCCCTTTTTGAACAGGGAATGTCTTGGTAGCTTCATAATAACACCCTTTTGTCTGTGTATATGACTTGTTCTGAAAGCCTATAATCACTTGTGATTCTGTGAAGAAGCTTATGTAGAACTACTAGCATGAACCATGTTTTTTGTTGCTTTTTGCAATGTTTTGCACATTGAGATTTCATCTCTCAGGATGCATGAAGCTATTGCTGATTCTGATCAACTATTAATAGGGACAAACTGACTTTTTCTGTCACTGAGCTCTCACAAAATAGGGTGACGGGACAAAGTTTTGGAATCACTCCAGCATCTGCAGTGAAGTTAGGGATGTCTCTGAAAGGCCTGAAAGACTCAATTTTTTTTCCTAGAAAACTTTCCCCTTCTCATTCCAGAGGGTGCTAAGCATGGCCATGCAGTACCAAGACACCCAAGAAAGGCACTCTCATGACAGTTAGATCACTGGGAAGAGACCCTTAGCTACCCACTTCCTGTATTTCTGTTGGGGATATTTGGACAATGCTGCTCCTTCATTTTCAAACCCTGAAGGCACGTTAGACTTACGGTTGTAAAGATCATCACCTTCAGGGTGACCCAATAGAAAGAGCATCAGCTCCAGGCTAATGTTCCCTGGAAGTGAATTCTGAATTTTTCCTTAAATAGCTGTGCACCTAAAGTGAGTCATTTCCCCTTCCTGGGTCTCAGTTTCCTTGTCTGTAAAACAAGGGGCAAAATATATGGGCTCTGAGAGATTCCCTTTAACTTTAGATCTGTGGTCTCAATGACACAAAGCTGGGTAACCCGGGAAAATGTACCGACAACCTCTTCATTCCAGGCCCCACTGATGGCCTAGTGGAGCAGAGGTCCTGCGCCTGTTAGGACTCCAGGTTGCTGTCCCTGTCCGTGGTTCTGATCATCTCCTAATGGTGCTAATTTTTCATGCCTGAAGTCTCCAGATTTTGGTCGGACCACCAGATTTGGGGCCCCCCTCCAGCTGCACCTTTTGCATGAAGTCTTTCCTGCTCCAGCTAGCTACAAGTGTCCCCCCTCAATTATCTTATATTTAATTTGTATATAACTAAGTTCCCTCTTAGAGTGTAAGCTCCTTGAGGGCAGGGACTATTTCACTTTTGCCTTTATACCTTCAGTGCCCAGAATGGTGCTTGACCCACTTAACAGACTGATTGGCTGATTTGACAACATGCTGATATTTACTGAGAGGGTTTTGGCAAACAAGAATTCTTTCCCCTTCCCAGTTCAGGAGACTCAGGACTCCAGAATTCTTGTCATTTTAACCTTTTTCCTCATCTACAAACCTGGAGCTTCCTTCAGATTTCAGGCAAGAAGTTGACTCAACTATGAAACATTTATTAGATGTTTCTTTTAATATAAATTCTCTTAGAGAAGGTGGTCCCAGGGAACTGGTCACAGATTCACATCAATGATCTCTTCCCATGTACTTTGGAGCATAAATGGGGGTAGGATTGGAACGTGTAATTTCAAAACCATAAGGAGCTCCCAGTGAGGACACTCCTTCAGCCAGTGCAGATCAGCACTTATTCTGAATCTTATAGTTTTAGAGAGGTGCCTGGGGCCCCTGAGAGGTCCCCTGACTTGTTATACACAGTCACATAGCCAGTGTGTGTAGCAGAGGTGGAGTGTAAGCCCAGGCCATTTGACTCAGAGGCTAGTTTTCTCTGCTCCACCTTCTGGGTTACAGCCATTTAAATGCTCTGAAGGAGAATAAGGAGAAGAATGTGATGATGCCTTGTGATTCTGGAAACGGAATCTCCTATTTTCCCCCAAGTTTTTATTCATACAAAGAAGTTTTATTAATGTTTTTCCTGGATTTCTAAAGCATTCTTTGGAAATTTCAGCGTTCTGGCAATAAGTTAAGTAAAATCACTTAGGTAGTATTGACATTTTAACATATCGGCAAAACTCAGGCACGAGTAATTAATTTTTCTTTGTCTTTATTTTTGTAAAGAGTGTTTTACAGTTGCATTTACAATTTGTATATGTCTAACTTGGTAGGTAAACTCATAAGTATTTTGTATTTTCTATAATTATTTTGAGTGGGATTTCTCTAACTCTTCCTGCCGGAATTTGTTGATAACATATAGAGGCAATGTTTATTGGTATATATGAGGTATATGGTATATATGAAGTATATATATATGTGTGTGTGTGTGTGTGTGTGTATATGAAGTCATATATAGAGATTTGTGTGGTACTTGGGTGATGTTAAAAGGAATACAGGAAGTCCTCCTTTCAACACTTTGGATGTGGGATGGATGTGAGCACACGGCAAGAATTACAAAAGACAGGAAAGTATTGATTGACTGTGATATGCAGCAATGGGAAGCCTACCCACAGCAATGAGACTTCAGATCCATTTAAGTATCCAAGCTGGAAGCTTTGGTGGAATAACAAATAGAAAGCAAAAGATCACGAGCCTTCCCTTTGGCATATATGAAGAGTAAGCAGAGAATTTAGAGTTGGAAGGGGCCTCAGAGGTCTTCTCATGCCAAGGTTCTCAATTTTTTTTTTTGTACCAGGAAACCTTTACACACTACAATTGTTGAAGACCCCAAAGAGCTTTTGCCTAAGGTAGTTCTAGCTATTGATATTTACCATATTTGACACTGAAAGTGTAGATTTAAAATATATTCATTTTGTTTTTAAAATATATTTTACTTTTTCCCAATTACATGTTCAAACAATATTTAGCACCTTAAAAAAGTTTTAAGTTCCAAATTCTATTTCTCCCTCCTTCCCTTCCCTCACTACTCCCGGAGATGGTAAGCAATCCGATACAGATTATATGGGTACAACCATTGAACACATTTCCATATGAATCATTTTGTATAAGAAGACTTGGATTAAAAAAAAAGGACAATGAAAAACAGCCTGCTTCAGTTTGCATCCAAACAATATCAAATCTTTCTCTAGAAGTGAATGGTATAGTTCATCATTAGTCCTTTGGGATTGTCTTGGGTTATCATATTGCTGAGAATAGTTCTTCATTGTTACAATGTTGCTGTTACTGTGTACAGTATTCTCCTGGTTCTGTTCACTTCACTTTGCATCGGTTCATGTCAATCTGCCCAGGTTTTTCTGAAATTGTCCTACTTGTCATTTATTTATTTTTATTTTTATTTTTATTTTTTTATTTTTTTTTTATTTTTTGCTTTTTGGAGGGCAGTTGGGGTTAAGTGACTTGCCCAAGGTCACACGGCTAGTTTTTTGTGTTAAGTGTCTGAGGCCGGATTTGAACTCAGGTACTCCTGATTCCAGGGCCAGTGCTCTATTCACTGCACCACCTAGCCGCCCCCCTACTTGTCATTTCTAATAGCACAAAAACATTCTATCACAATCATATACTACACCTTGTTTAGCCATTGCCCAATTGATAGGTATTCCTTCAATTTTCAATTCTAGCCACCACAAACAGAACTGCTATAAATATTAATGCAAATAGGTCCTTTCCCCTCTTTCCCCTCCTCCCCCCCCCCATTTTAGATCTTTGGAATACAGACCTAAAAGTCATATTGGTGGATCAAATGTTAGTTCCAAATTGTTCTCCAGAATGGATGGATGAGTTCACAGTTCCAGCAAGTGTATTAATACCCCAGTTTCCCCACATCACCTCCAACATCCATCATTTTCCTGTTTTATCATATTA
>CM053599.1:7708255-7741919 GCA_028646575.1 Pseudocheirus occidentalis | reverse complement strand
AAGTAACATATTTGTGTGAAATGACTATATTATTCAAAACAAAAACATTGGTGAGAAGGATGGTATTGTTTTGCGTTTTTCCAATTTCTTTAATGTTTAGCTTCATAGGAGATATCTGGATACTTATGTCTGCTTCTGCATAAAATCTATGGCAATATGTTGTCTTGGTTGAAGTAGATGAAGGAAACCTGACCTTATACAGATATATAGTTGGAGAAGGGAGGAGTATTGTAATAGCTTTTTTCTGCTAATTGTATATATTCTTCTTTATACTACACCAAAACACAAGCTGTAGTTCCTTAAAGGTTAATTGCAACGAGCTTTTCCTCCTTAGTTATATTCAAATCCATTGGTCCAAATTGCACTTTCAATGAATCTCTCATTGATACGTGACTTTGTAAGATCATGCATTGACCATTTGGAAAATAATGGCTACCTGAGTTACGCAGATTTTCTAAATGATGACATAATACAACATTAAAAAAGTCACATATATTAATATTACAATTGATGTCATGAGAAAAGTCACTAAATATTGGGAATCTATCTCAGTGGCAATCCAAGTTTTCCAAAATTCTGATTTTCACTAGAAAGTTCCAATTTTATCACTGGTAAATGATACTGTCATCTATTGCCCTTGAAATATCAGACTCATTTCATCCATTTTTGAGAAAATGTCCATTAATCCTCAAATCTGAATAAATATGGCAATCATTCTTTCAAGTAAAAATCATGACCCATGAGAGAAGTGGCTATTTTGGCTCCCCACTCAAACCATTACATAAAGGCTTTTGCTTAAAACAATCATAATGCTTTGGAATGCAGCAAAAGTACTCTGAATCTTCCCACTTCATCATTTAGAACCCTAAAAAGATGTGGACTTAAGGGTTGAGATTTAATAAAGTTAACAATTTTATCACTTCATAATTTATCAAAGGCATTCTTAAGTGAAATTGGCCATGGTGTGTGTGTGTGTGTGTGTGTGTGTGTGTGTGTGTGTGTGTGTGTGTGTGAATAAAACCATGGTGATTAGCACAGAGTAGCACTGCTGCCTTGATTCAGACGACAATGTCAGTAGCTTTAGCCACCATGCTTTTGGAATCATCAATGCAAATGTCAATACAGTTGTTCCAGGATAAATCAGGAGATTAAAAACAAAGTTATTCAGTGTTTTGTATATTTCATTGCACTTTTATTTGTGGTTGAGAATTCACTAATGGGTGCTGACGCCGGACAAGTACAAGCCAAACAGCAATGCCAGCTCTGGATTCATCTGTTCATAGACAAAAGCACAATTCTGCGGATGAGACATTCACCTGGGCTTTGTATTTGCTTCTCAATCTTCAATTCTCAGATTAGGAAGCTTCTGGAAAACTCCACTACAGACCTGTGAGGGAATCAGAGTGGAAAAGACAAATTATGTCTTCATGTAATTATGAAGATAGGTTTGATCTTGTGGGCTCCATGAAAGGGTTTCGGGGACCCCCAGGAGTCCACAGATCCCCCTTTGAGAACTGCTGACTTAATGTAAGTAAGGACAGTGAGGCCTGGGGAGGGTGAATGACTTGGCAAGGGCATGCCAGGGAGAAGTAGGGCTTCAGGACTGAACTAACTGCAGGCTTTGTTTTTGTCTCCAGACATCTTGCTTTTTCTGCGACATCAAGTTGCCTCCACTCTGCCTTGATCACCCCATTTGGTCCCCAAAGACATCCAGAGAGCCCCACGAATTTGTTGACTTCATCAATATATGCATGTATGTGTGTGTATACTTGTATATATCCATATGTATGTATAAGTCACGTGTATGTGTTTTACATATATGATCTTATTTTTACCTTCCCACAGGAAGAAGCTGTATGATGTATAAGACAGACCATGCTAAGAGATCACAAATGGTCCTATTCATATCACATTCTTGTACACCCAATGCTGCCTTCCCCAGGAAGCCTTCCCTGACTGTTTCCTCCTGGACCTTAGGTGGCGCATTGTTTGTGTGACAGTATATCTCTCTAAAGCACATCTCCTTTATATTTTGTATCAGAATAAACGTCACTTGTGCATTTTCTACTATAGTCATCAGTGTCTGTGTCCTAGCCTTCTACCAAGTGATAAGCTTTGTAAGGACAGGAATTGTGTCTTATCTAATGTTTTAATCTAGTCTTTGCTGTATTTTCTTCTCCCCCTCCCACCCCCAGCAGCAAGCACAGGGCTCTGCAGACAGTAGGTGTTCCATCAGTGGTCATTGAACTGAATGGATGATTTGGTCTTTGTAACATGACTTGGTGAGGGCACGTCACAGAACTGTTCATTTGTTAAGAGTACTATGCGTCAAGTATTGTGCTAGACATGGCAGAAATGAAGACGAAAACAAATAATTCCTGCTTTCAAGGAACTTACATCTATAAGTGAAAATAAATTGCCTACAAAACAAGAGAAGACAATGTGGGGAGGGGGCAGGCTCTACCACCTGGGGGTGGGGCTCAGAGACTTTTTGGGAGGCTGCATTCAAAGGTTGCTGGGGATCCCTGAAGGAAGAGATAAGGAGGAAGTGTTGGAGGAGCTTAACAGCTTTTTTTTTTTAAATGACAAAGAGGTCAAGGATAGAATTTCATATATAACAAGGAGTCACTTGTGGACCTGCATGAAGAGGAATAGCATGGAGAAAGGCTGGAAAGAAAGGCTGATAGGAGTCTGATTATGGAGAGTTCTAAAGACCAGGCTGGGAAGCTTGTGTTTTCTTCTAGAGACAATCAGGAGCCACTGCGGATTCTTGAGTAGGGGAGTGACAGTCAGGTCTAGTTTTAGGGTATAGGGACGGAGATTGACCTTGTGGCTCCACTGGTATGGGGAATTCCCAGGTGAGGAGACTCCCTCAGCTGATGCAGCCCCTTCTTTGAAACTAATAGTCGTAAGGGTCTAGAGCACCGAAAAGTTAAGCGACTTGTCCAGGGTCACACGACCACTCTGTCAGAAGAGGGACTTGAACAAAACCTTCCTGGAAATTATATGGAAAATGGATTGGAGAGGTAAGAGAGTGGAAGCAGGCAGACCAATATAACATTTGGGGTGATCAGGGCCTGGATGGAGATGGTGGGGAAGTAAGTGGAGAGAAGGACAGGGAAATAAGATATTCTGAAGGCAAAATTTTATGAAACTTGGTCCTTTGCTTGTATATTGGCTTTCTAGCAAAATGCCTTCTCATTTGGGAAAAGACTCTCTCTGGCTTAGTGGGAAGTAGTTGGTTCCATCTCCGTCTCCCTTCATTGAACCTCATCAGCCAGGATCACAGAAATTATGGGCTCTATGTCACGCTTCCTCTGTGAAGCGCAAAGGATGGAGAGCTGGGCAGGAAAATGTGTGTAGCAGAGAGCCAGCCCTTCCCTTGGGGAGGAGGGAGGGAAGGAGGATTTAGCAGGTTCTTTTTTTAATAGGCTGGATGTCTTTTCAAGGATGAGGCCCCTTCTTCCAACATGCAATTTTGCTAACCGCGATGTTTAGGAAGCCGGGCCCTGTCTTGTTTCCCAGCTGCTGCATCTCAGCCTGACGCAGGAGGCTGGGGCTGTGCGGGTCATGCAGCCTTCGATTACTGGATCTCACGGGATAAGACAAGGCAGACACACCCCACGAGTGACTCAACTGAGTGGGAAGTTTGAAAAAATGGCTTTTCACAGCCGTCAATTTGCTAAACCACATTTTCCAGGAGAAAAACAGCGGCTTAGACATTTTTCTCCAAACAAGGCCTACATCTCATGGTGCTTTGGGTCAGGCTTTTTGGTGAAGGGTAAAAGCAAACTTTCACTTTAATTGCACTTACTAATTAGCAAGTGAAATGACCACCTGGACTCAGTCCTTTGGCTGGAGACTTTTCAATCAACAAGAATTTAAAGCTCTGCTGGCTAGATGGCAGGGCAGAACCGGTGGAGCCTCCTCAGCTTCAGAAGCAAGATAAAGGCACAATAGGGGCTTTGCCTTGGTTTCCCGCCCCCCCCATCTACTTTTCTAGGGTCATTTCATTTCATTCTCTACCATTCTGTTATTGACCTTGACCAAAGCAAACCCTCAATTTCTTTTTTCCTTCACAAGTGTAAGCACTTGGCTCACATCCTGGTTCTGCCATTTACTACCTTTGTAAGTTAGCAAACCACCCTGCCTCAGTTTCCTTATCTGTAAAATGAAAGGCTCAGACTATTTGATCTTTAAGAACTCCTATAGCCTTAAAGAGATGATTCTAATGATTCTCCAAGCCCTTCCCTGAGAACGTTACTTTAGCCATGCAGCACCGGCGGCTTCAGAGCAGTAAGGGGTCTTAGAGACTTTTTACTTCAACTCCCTCATTTTACAGAGGGCGAGACTGAGGTATAGATGGGAGATAGTCTGCCTAAAGTCACAGAAAGGATATCCATGCACAGCTGGAAGCATTCTTAGAAGGCTCTTCACTGACTAGTTCACATCGTGACACATCAAGTCCCTCAGGGCTTCTTGCCAGGGAGACCCAGAAGGCTTTTGCATGGGCACAATTCTGCGTCCAAACCTGGTGAAAGAGTCTGTGCCACTGAGCGGTGTGGTGAGCAACCAGATTTTCTTCTGATTTCCACTCAATCCACAAACACCCTTCCTGGGCACCTGGCACATGAATGGGCAAGTACTTCAGACTGATCCAAGGACAAAAGCAAAGGACAGACTGCCCTTAGGGAGCTTACAATCTCTTGAAGGCTGTGTAATTCTGTGGTAAGTAGGTGATGATTTAAATCAGTGTCCTCGTGTCCCATCCATGCTCCCCAGTAAGCCAATGACGTGGCACATCATTTAGTCCGGAGTTCTCAGCACATCAAGAATCCTGATACATTTTAACCTTACCTCCTAATTAAATTTAACCCTAATTAAATCTGGTTGTCCTCTTCAGAGGCAATCAACTTTGAAAAGTCTGAGAGGTAGTAAAGGGTAGTAAGTTGAAAAGAGGATCTTAGGACCAGAAGATCTGGGTTCTTACATCAGCTCTGACAGTGGCTCTGTGACCATGGGTAGGGCATTTAGCTGTTCAGGGTCTCAGTTTTCCTGTCTGTAAAATGGAGATATTAATTAATACTTGGAGGATCCATCTTGTATCTTAGTTGTAAGGAGAGCGCTTTGTAGGGTTTTAAATGCTACGTCAGTCAGGTCTGCAAGCATCTGTTAAGTGCCTGCTACTGTAAGGTGTTGTGTTAGATTCTGGGGATACAAAGATCAAACAAAGCAGTCCCTGCCCTCGGTGAGCTTGTGTTCACTGGGGGTGGGGCAAGAACAGAATGAGGCATTTGGTACAGGTTTGGGTGCTAAAGACAGAGGAACCTAGGAAAGCCCATGGGGCACAACCCCCTTTCTTCATTCCCTTTTTGGCCTTAGTTTTTGGGCTAATTGAAATGTGTTTACACACATACACACATAAATTATATATAATTATATATGCACACATGTATACATTCATATATGCACATTTGTATTCTACAGGGTGGAGGTTCAAATTAAAATTTCTCTCTCCTCTCTCTTCTTTCCTCTCTCTCTCACTTTCTCTCTCTCTCCCTCTCACCCCCCCACTTTTGTTTTTCTTTGCTTTATCACACTGGGCAGCCTAAAAGCCAGGGCATACCACCAACTGATATCTCCAGACCCACTGGACAGTTGCTTCACCCTTTCCAGTCTCACTTGAGGTGCTAAATGAGTCTCTAACTTTTTATCCCCACTGCCCCCACCCTAGGCCCATTCTCTATCATTCACTAATAACAATGCCATATGCAGATTAGGGTGCTGAATTTTTCTTTTGCCTAGCTATGGGCTATGCCACAGCATAAGGGAATGGGCAACAATTACAGAGTTGGGAGGGGAAGCCATTGTGGATGGACAGTAACCAGGATTCTGCTTTCTGTGTTAACTCCCTATGCTCATGAGGAAGAAGGCAGAACCCTGAAGGCAATGAGGGGCATTCTCCCTGGCTCAGATGTCAGCAGAGGTCATTTCACACAACCTGGATCTTTAGGGTTTTCCCTCATAGCTTTGTCCCCCAGGGTCCCATCCAGGGTAGATGCCCAGATTCCTTCTTTGAGGGTCTATGAGGAGGAGATCAGAGAAGACCAGTTCCCATATTAAGTAATTAACTTTGCCAAGTCCCCATGGCCTCAATGCAGAGGTCAGTCATGAGACCTTCCTCTTGGGGCATAATTTAATCCTTCTCTCTGCTAGAACTCTCCACAAAATCCTTTACACATAACCTTCCCAGAGTCTTTGTCCCCAAACACTGGACATTCTGGGTTACCGTGCCTCATAAAACACACAAATATACAAAAGGCACAGGATATAAAGTCATTTTGAGAGAGGGAGTGTGCTAATAATTGGGGTGGTGGTGGTCAGGAAAAGCCACGTGGCGAACATACATCTAAGCTGATTTTCATGGGGAATTGAGGAATTCTAAGTGGCAGAGGTGAGAAGAGAGGGCATTCTAAGAATGGATGAGCTATCAATCAACATTTATATGCCCCTTATTTGCCAGGCATTGTACACATTGCTAGGGGTACACAAACAAAACAAATAAGGAGCTTACATGCTATTGGAAGAAACAACATATTAGTACATACTAATATGTATGCAATTCTGGAGCTGGGGCAGGGACAGCACTTGGGGTGGAAATCAAGGAAGTCTTCATGTAAGAGGGAGCCCCAATAGTTGTCTTGAAGGGTGCTAGGGAATCTGGACAGCAGAAAGGAGAAGGAAGCCCATTCTAAGAATGGGGGCATAGCCAGTTCAAAGGTTCAAGGAGAGGGGAAATGTAATAATTTGTCTAGAGAACAGTGAGTAGTCAGCTTGGCTGGGCCTTAGGGAGACCAAGGCCCCATTCCCTAGGAAAATATTGTAGGGTATACAGATACAATTACCATTTTATAGCTTACCTACATGCAAGGAGGGACATCAGACATATTTGAAGTACCATATTCATTCAGCAACCCCTTGTGAGACTCTTTTTTTTCTCCATTATCCTCCGAATTCCTCGAGAGCTGGCATCATTTTTACTTTTGTCTCTCGGACATCCCAGGTGCCCAGCACACAGTAAATGCTTAATAAAAGTTTATTATCGAACCAAATTTTTCCTGATCTCAGGTTTCATCCCCAAATGCTCTTAATTAGCTTCTTACCCACAGCTGAAGATTCTTCTTTTCTCCACATTTTCATGATTCGATGACCTAAATGTGTTTCAAATCATAGAAACTTAAGGGTGGAAGGGACCTAAAAGATGTGATGAGGGTTGTTTCATGAAATAGGAGTTGGGCTCCTTTTGGTAGGTGGTTATCCAGTCTTTGATTATAGACTTGCAGCAACAGGGAGCTCATTACTGAATCAGGCAAGTTGATTCCGTTCCTTGACAGCTCTGGTTGTTAGGAAGTTCTTTGTTTTACATTGAACTAACATTTTCTTTCTTGCTTTTTTTTTTGGAGGGAGGGAGGCAGGGCAGTTGGGGTTAAGTGACTTTCCCAAGGTCATATAGCTAGTAAGTGTTAAGTGTCTGAGGCTGGATTTGAACTCAGGTCCTCCTGACTCCAGAACCGGTGCTCCATTCACTTCGCCACCTAGCCAACCCTAACATTTTCTTTCTTATAACAGCTACCCTCTGATCCATATTAGTTCCTGGACTGTCTTCTCCTTCTCTTTCAAATATTTGAAGGTGACCATCATTCTCCCCCTGCGTGCCCCCCCCACAAGTTAATCTCATTACTTAGTTTTTGTTTTTTGCATCTAAATTTAAAAATTCATTTCAATAAGTATGAAGTGCCTACTGTATCAGATCTACCTCTGACATATTTACTGTGTCACCCTCAGCAAGGCACTTGATCTCTCAGTGCTCCAAGGGAACTCTCTAGAACAGCTGTTGATCTACTTTGGCAGAGGAAGTCTCCTCACTAAGATTTCCACTCATCAAAGAAACCACCCATTTGGACTGAAAGAAAGACATTTCAGGTACATGATGTGCAAGGGTCTGGGGAGCCAGAGGCAGAAACAGAAACACAAACAGTCCCTGTCCCCATGAGTTTTACATTCTGCTAGTTAAGTATTCTCAGGTTCTTCTACTATGTGTTTTTGAGATCTCTTACTTTGCTGGTTCACTCCCAGTTTGAACATGATGCCTTAGCCTGACTAGTATGGTCCTGAGTACAATACTTTAAATTGACCATTGACCAAGTATTCATGACCTTGTGTTGGACAATATGATTCCATTGATGCATCCTTCGGCTGCACTGGCCTTGGTGACTTTGGGATGTGGATTCTGACTTGCGGGGAGTTGGCAGTGCCTTCTTTGTCCTGTCTTGCTTGGATTACCTCCTAACTGATCTATAAAATGGTGGCACCATTCATAGAAATGATGAAGTCAAGCGAAAGAGGATGAGATGGGTTTGGGATTTGCTGAGTTTGAGGGAGTGCTGGGATGTCTAGTGGGCGATGTCTAGTAGGTAACTATAAACGCCCATTTCAAAAGAGAAGCCAGGATGAGAAGTTAGGATCATGGAGATGACAGCTATGGGAGCAAATGGGCTCCCATAGAGAATGGGAGAGAACATAGAGAGAATGGTGGTGAGGTCAAATCTTGGAGAACACCTCAATTTAGGGATTGGGAGGAAGAGGAGAATACAAAGGAGATAGAAAAACCATGGTTAGATGTAGCGGGAAAACTCCTGAGGGCTATGTCCTAGAAACGAAAGGAAAACAGAATATTAAGAAAAGGGGCACAGCCAACAGTGATGGTAAGAAAAACACTGAGTTTGGAATTAAGGGCCCAGGGTTCAAATCCTGCCTCCTAAACTTATTAACTGGGTGTCTATTTGAAGAAGTTGTGTAACTTCTTTCATCACTAAAATGAAGACAATGAATCGAAGCTATGAAGAGCAGATCAGCAGAAGGGGTCTCTTATCTGTCTCAGGACAGACTCTGGGCCTCTGGGCCCTCCCAGGACCTGCTCCTAAAGGAACTCTAACCACACACGTCCCCAGCCCCACTTCTCCCTTCTAACCCTTAGCATTCTGAAAGCATGGCTCAGGTACCCATTCGTACATGAATACTTCTTACCCATGAGATGTTAGTGACCTCCCTCCCCCTTGAAGTGACACAACCATTTTAGGAGAGGATCCAAGAACTGAAGGCCATCTAGTTCAATCCCTTCATTTTACAGACAAGGAAGTGGAAGCCAAGATGGTGAAGGGTCTTGGCTAGGGTTGAAGAAAGAGCAAGTGACAAAGCAAGGCTTCAAGCAATCAGTGGATTAGCATTTATTAAGCATCTAGTAGATTCTAGGCACTGTGGTAAGAGCCAGGGATACCAAGAAAGGCAAAAACCAGTCTTGTTCTCAAGGATCTCACAGACTATTGAGAAAAGACAACACAGAAAAGAAAATGAAGGGTTGGAGGGGGTTCTCAGGAACGGGGACAGAATGAAATCCAGGGGAATCCATTCAGGGAGAAATAATAAGATAGTTGCCCTGGACATCCTCCTTTAAGTGAAGGCTCTGGGAGGAGCTCTCCAATATCTACCTTTAATTCTTTCCAATCCAAGGGGGTGGGGTGGGGCACCAGGAGCAGAAGGTACTAAGGAAATGGGAGTTTCAGGGTTGATGTGATCCTTTAGGATAATAAGTTTCAGACACCATGATGTAGCCCAGAGGTTTCAAAGAAAGGCAATACATAGTGGTGGAAAAATACAATTCAAAGTCAAAAGCCCTGACTTTGAATGCTGGTTCTGTTCAATTATTTGAATTAAGTTCCTTCTCTCTTCCAAGAGTGTGCGCTCTAAAATTGGACAGAGTGGTTGAGAAAAGCTCTTGTCCTGCTCTCTGTCCAGAGCCACACTTCTCTGAAGGAGGATGCTTCAGAGTTTTTTTTTTTGGGGGGGGGGAGAGGTGTTACATCTGAAAAGAGCCCTTGGCCTTCAACCAGTGAATTCTACATTATGTGGTGGAGATAGATAATGCTAGATGGATGAGGTAGTGTGGTATAATGGAAAAGAAGTGACTCTGATCTGAGGGTCTGGCACCAAACCCTAGCACCACTACTCACCTGCTATGCTACCCGGAGCAAGATGCCTCACCTTGGTACACTGAGGAGGTGGGGTAAGTGACCTCTAATGTCCCTCCCGGATCTGATCCTATATTCTGCATGGTCCTTGTGACTTGGAATCAAGAAACCTGGGTTTCAGTTTTGGATCCGCTACTGTGTGACCTTGGTTGAGACAGTTGTCCTTTCAAGGCCAGAGCCTCCTCATTTATTACAGCTAAAAGGGGCCTGAAAGATTATCTTGCCCAGATTGCTTCTTTTATGACCTTGGAGTTAGGGAGAGGCATCTAGGTCAGGTGGGATGTGACTTCTCTCATTTTTGTCCAGGAATGATTGAAATCTAAAAAGAGCTTCATCTAGGGGATCCCAGGGAATATTTATGCACAAAGAATATAAGCCCTTTGGGGCCAGGGAGGGTTCCATTTTTGCCTTAACATTCCCAGAATGTAGCATAGCACCTGGAAGAGAGTAGGACTCAATAAATGCTAGTTGAATGAATGAATGAATAGGAACATTAGGCAGACCCTTTCATTTGTTCCTTTGTACTCCTAGTGCTTAGTACACAAAGTGTATGTTTCGTGTATATTTGATAGATAGATTTAATCCTGATGGTTGGCAAAAAGCTGTCCTAAGAAATCTCGTAAGAACGTGGGCATATACACAATAGAATTTCTTTTAGAAGACAACAAACCCTATGTCTTTGAAACATTCCCACTGCCCCCTTCTTATTGCTACGTGGATCCACTGATTCTGGAGGGATTTGATCCAACTAGTTCCCATTGGAATTCTCACCACAGCTCACTGGTTCCCCCTTACCATATGCTGCACCATGCCTATGAACATTACTTTCTAGACATAGGAGTGGGTGGGTGGGTGTAGCCCTGACATGAGTGTCTGACTCCCACCAGACTGGGAAACTGTCACCCCCACATTGTGATTCTTAAAGGCTGAGGGTAAATTTCCCACCCCAAGTTTTTCTTTCTGGAGAAAATGTTACCCACAAATGCAAGTTGGAGAGACTGGGGACTGGGGGTATGAGAAGGCAGCAGGGGCAACATAAGCATCCAATGTGCCAGTGTCTCCCCCAAAGCCCATCTGGTTCCAGATTCAGCTTTGGGAAAATGAGTCCTCATGTTGCTCATCAGCATGGCGGGCTTATTTAAAGCCTCAGCCCCTTTAGTCACTGAAACCAAAACTATGTAAACTTTTTAAAATAGACTAAATAACCTATAAATGGAGCAAAACAGCCTCAGTACCAACAAAGTCCCAATATGAGTGTCTGACCCAAAGCCACAGAATGAGAAAATAATGGCAAGGTCATTTGTCAAGCTGTTTTTGAAACAACACTGACCATGACATGGTCCCTTTACTCAGCCAACTGAGAACATATTGACGTGCTCCCATAGAATTTCAATTTGTTTGTTAAATGGGTGTACTGTATCTTCATGTTCCCCAACACTTTGTAGATTGATAATGCCATGGCTTTACTAGGCACCTGATGATGTTTAGATGAGAACAATAGCTACCTATCAGTCTGTGATTTGGAATCTTGGGCACTGGCAAAAATGTGGAGATTCAGCTAAGATATCTTTTCACCTTAAAAATCAGTTGACAGAAGCCTCCCTTCTAGCAGTGGCATAAGCAGAACAGAGACTCAGAGACTAAGTAATGGCAGGATGCTTAAGGATACTGCCAAGAACTTGAACCAGGGTACAGTCTTACTAAGAAATCTTGGTATCTTGGGAAAAACAACAAGATAGCAGACTGGTGAAGAAACCAGTATGTCATACCAAGCAGTGAAATGGTAATTAGTAATTGGTGTAGTAAATCAATAAGCAGTGATTGGTAAGCTTTTGGTCTGAAATATGGCCCTGGAGAGTATTCAGGGACCTATAAGATGATATATCACAACCACTATGTTGCCTATATTGGAGTTAGTTGAATTTTCTAATGACAAGAAGATTTCAGCTTTGGAAGGGACTTCAGTGGTCATTGGTTCCAACCCAGACCTGAATAAGAATGTCTTCTACAATATTGCTGATAACTGGCTCTCTAGCTTTGCTTAAAAACTGACAGGGAGGGGAAATCTACTGTCTCATGGGGCTTCCCACTAAATTTTTGGATAATGCCCATTGTTAGGTATTTTTCCTTGACATCAAGGTTAAATTGTATTTCTCTAACCCCTACTCATTGCTCCCAATTTTGCCTTTTAAGGTCAAACCAGTGCCTTTTCCATGTGGCAAGCCCTCAAATACTTGGAGACCGGAGGCTGTTAGAATTGAAATGGAGTTGAGTTTTGACCGGGTGAGTAGGATCTCATCTGAGTTGTGTGGCAGATATTTGGGGTATGCAGAGCTGGCTGAGGTGGAGAAGCATTAAAGTCTGCCAGTGGCATATGGAGGCAACAGAGATTCTCAGGCCTAGAGCTCCAAGTCATGGATACCCAAAGGGAAAAGAATGGGTTGATACTCGTGGGAGGTGGAGTTGTTGGAAATCTCTTTCTTTTAAAAATTTTTTATTGATGTTTTCTATTTCTTTAACTCACCATAATTTTCTCTTATGAAAGTTCATAGAACTCCAGTATTAAATAATTTTGGAAAAGTCATACCTACTTCCTTCTATATGATTGAAACTTGTCTCCCTTCTTAAAACAACGAAAATCCGATGTTTAACCATAGTGATGTTGTTCTTGACATGGTATTTCATCCATCGATAGCTCCCGTGACATTTTTTGGGCTAATATTGCTCCTCTAGTTTTGAAAAATAGAGGAGTCCCTTTAGGCTGGAGGTGCCTGGTACCCACTAAAGACAGCTGATGAGGATACAGGGAGAACACTCTGAGTTCATCCCAGAGCAATATCCAATCTCCAATCCAATCATTCCTCATACATTTATTAATGCCATGTGTAGTACAAGGAACTGGAGATGCAAAGATAAAAATAAAATAATCGCCTGCCTTCAAGGAGCTTATATTCAGTGATATATACATGCAGAAAACCCAAAACACTCCATATGTCATTTAGCATACATCATGTATGCATGCATACATGCAGATGATGCAAAACATTTGTTGTATCATTTAGAATGTGTCATGTACACGGTACTTATATATGTGTGCATATATATATACATACATATATATATATATACATAAAATATTCTGTATGCCATACATACAAATCTAGGTATATAATTTTATCTTCACAGCAACTTTTTGAGATGGATGCGGTTTTTATCCTAATTTTGCAGATGAAGAACCACACCAAGATGTTAGATGACTTGCCCTTACGTGCTAGTAAATGTCTGAGGCAGGATTTGAACTCAAGTCTTCCTGACTACAAGTTCTGTGCTCTATCCATTATGCCACCTAGTTGCTCAAATCCATACACAAACATGTATATATGTGCATACACATATATGTATATGTATGCATATGTGTGCATGTATACTCACATATAAACATTCTTCATCCATAGTCACACACCTTTCCAAGAAAAAGAGGAAGGAGGGGAACATTCACATCTGTTTTCTCCGATCTATCATTGTTTTTTATAATTACTTAGATTTCAGTTTTATTTTATTTTTCTTTCCATTTTTATTGTGTAGTCATTGTGTATCTTACTATTCTTGGTCCTACCTCCTTCTTTCAGCATATTTTTATATCTCTTGCCATTTCTCCAAATTCCTCGTATTTATAGTACCTTACAATGTAATGAGATTTCATTATATTCACATACCAGAACCTCTTATCTATCCCCTAGACAATGGGAACCTAGTTCCCACCCCCACCCCCAGTTCTTTGCCCCCATAGAAAAGAGAAAGTGCTGCTTTGAAAAAATGAGGTGTAATGGTACCTTTCTTTTTGCTTTTGTCTTTCTTTAGCTATCTATTTGGCAATGGGCTCTCTCCAGGCAGATATGGACATTTCAGCCACTTTTAAAAAGCACAGTTCCAATTCAACCATTTTGGAGAGAAATTTGGACCTGTGCCCAAATGGCAATCAGACTGTGCATACTCTTTGACCCAGCAGTACCACTACTATCCCAAAGAGATCATAAAAAAGGGAAAAGCACCCATATGTACAAAAATATTTATAGCAACTCTTTTTGTGCTGGCTAAGAATTGGAAACTGAAGGGGTGCTCATCAGTTGGGGAATGACTGAACAAGTTGTGGTATATGAACGTAATGGAATACTATTATTCTATAAGAAATGATGAGCAGGCAGATTTCAGAAAACCCAGGAAAGACTTACATGAACTGATGCTGAGTGAAGTAAGTAGAACCAGGAGAACATTGTATCCAGTGAGAGCAACATTGTAGCAGTGATCACTTAGCTCTTTTCAGTAATACAATGATCCAAGAAAAGTCCAAAAGACTCCAGATAGAAAATACTATCCAGTTACAGAGTCTGAATGCAGATTAAAGCGCACTGTTTTCACTTATTTTTTGTTTTTGGTGACTTTTCCTTTTTGTTCTTTTTCTTTTTTCACTACATGACTCATGTGGAAATATGTTGAACATAATTGCACTTGTATAACTTGTATCAGGTTGCTTGTTATCTTGTGAAGGGGAGGAAGGGGGGAAGGAGGGAGAGAGAAAAATTTGGAACTCGAAATTTTATAAAAATGTTGAAAATGAAAAAACGCCACATTTCCAAGTTATTTTCCACAATTATTGGGCCAATTCATAGCCCCACTAGTAATTTATTAGTTTCTCTGTTTTCCTACAGCTCTCTCAATATTGACTGCTTCTTTTTTTAGTTCCAGTTCATTGTTGCTAGTTTGCAGAGTCTGCGGGGAATCTTTAAGAGTATTTTAAGTTGTGTTTCTTATTAGTGATTGGGAGTGATCTTTCATTTCCTATTTATTTTCTTCTGATCTGCACTTGCTAGTTCCTTGGCATAGGGAGCTCTTGAAGAAACCAACCCAATTATAGATTGTCACCCCCTTCTTGGAAGTTTAGGGGATTTGGGCCTTGCCTGTGTCACTGAGAAGGTAAACTCGTTCCTCGGGGCCAAACAATACATACGTTTAAGACTGAAACACTAGTCTTCTGGACTCCTAGGACAACTCTCTATTACCTGACACTCCCTTTGGTCGTCAATATTTAGTAATCCTTTTCATAATTGTTCATTTCTCTTGACTTCTGATCAAAACCAAATTAATTCTGATTGTGCAAAAGCTTTTCAATTTCATATAATTAAAATGATCGATCTTTTCTTGTTTGATTAAGATTCTCCCCCTCATCATAGATGGAAAGAACACTTCCATCCATTTTGCTTGGATTTTCAAATGATGTGCTTTGACGTTCAAATCCAGTATTATTTAATGTATTGTACAAGATGCCTAAACCTCTTTTTACTAAAGTCCTTTCCAGTTTTCCTTGAGGTTTTTGTTCATGGATTTACTGAACCCTGAGTCATTGAATCTGATTGTTTCTGATTCTTGCTTACGTAGTCTATTCCATGGATCTACTTATCAGTTTTTTAACCAGCATCAATTAGCTTGTTAGTTCATTAAGCATATGATTGTTGCCTTTGTGGTTTAATTCTTTCAGTTATATCTGACTCTTCCTGACCCCATTTGGGGTTTTCTTGGCAAAGATACCATTGCCATTTCCTTCTCCAGCTCATTTTAAAGATGAGGAAAATGAGGCAAATAGGGTTAAGTGACTTACCCAGGGTCATATAGCTTATTAGTATTTGAATTCAGATTTGAACTCAGGTCTTCCTTGTTACAGGCTAAGTACTCTATCCATTGCACCACCTTGCTTTGTAATATAATTAGAGATTTATATATAAATATAATGTATAATGCTGAGTGAAGTGAGTAGAACCAAGAGAACATTATACACATTAACAGAAACATTGTGCAATGATCAACTATGATTGCCTTATAATGTAATTAGAGATCTGTAAATGCCATGCCTTCTCATTTCTTATATTTTTAAAAATTATTTTTCTTGAGATTCAAGAAAATTTTGTCTATTTTATGAAATCAATTATTTGTGTTCTATAAAGTAATCCTCTGACAATTGGAGTCATATCATACTAAATCTGTGAATTAATTTAGGGAATATTGTCATTTTTATTTGATTGGCACCATGCAGCTATGAGCAATGAGTTTTTCTTCAACTATCTAAGCTTTCCTTCTTTTCTGTAAAACATACACTGTCAACTGTATTTGCAGAAGTTTTGAATATATCTTGGTAGATTGACTTCTAGTCATTTTATGCATTTTGTAGTTTTTTCGAATTAAATTTCTTTTTCTATCATTTTCTCCTGGTTTTTGTTTTGCTATCTAGAAACACTAATGTTTTATAGATTTATTTTGTATCTTGCTACTTTGCTGAAGCTATTCATTTTCTCAATTAGCCTCTGCTGGAGTTTTCTAAGTGATTAATAATGTCTGTTAATAGGGATGATGTTCTCTTCTTTTTGCTAATATTAAGTATAATTTCTTTCTCTCGTCATTGCTAGTGCTAGGAAGGTTAGAATTATATCAAATAATAGTGGGGAGAAGATGTATCCTTGCTTTAGTCCACTGTTTCTCCACTGAAAATAATACTAGATTTTGGCTGTACCTAATTGTATTAATTAAAAATGGCTCTTCCATATTTTTGTTTTTTGTGGCTTTTTAAAAAAAACACATATGGTCTTCTCTCAATCCTTGTCCTTGTTCAACTCTTGCCAACCTTCTTTGCCATTGGCCACTCTCTTCTGGTGATCTCTCCTCTCCAGGTTTTCATGACAATACTCTCTCTTGGTTCTTCTACTACTTATCTGCCTTCTCTCCTTCAGTTTCCTTTGCTGGATCCTCATCTTGCTCATTGGTCATTGGTGTTTGCCAAGCCTCTGTTTCCTTTCTCCCTTTACTATTATTCTTGGTGATTTTGTGAGCTCACTTATCTAGATAGCTAGCCTCATGTTATCAATTGAACTATAATCACCAAACTTCATCTCCTTTCTGGACATCTTGAGTTGGGTCTTTCAGCGACATTCCAAATTCAACAAGTCATACACAGAACTTGGAAACTTTCTCACCAAACCCTCCCAGTTCTGAACTTCCTTAGTGCTCTTGAAGGCTTGCACTTTCCACATCATTCTTGACTCCTCCCTCTTAGTCCCTCCTATTTCTAGTCTTTTGCTAGTCTCGTCGTTTTTACCCTTGAATCTTTCATACACATCCCTCTTTCTCCCTGACATAGCTCCCACACTAGTGCTGGCTCTCATCACTTCATGTCTGTAGGATTTCCATAGGCTTCTGTTGGGTCTCCTTGGTTCCAGGCTTTCTCCAATCCAATCCATTGAAATAATTTCCCTAAGGCACAAATCTGGCTGTGCCACTTTACTCAAACAACCTGAGTGACTCCCTCTAAAGCCTCCATTTGGAGGTTCAAGTCTTATACAACCTGGTCCTTTCCTACTTTTCCAGTCTTCTTACACTTTTCTTTCCTTAACCCACCCTGTGATCCAGTGACTGGCATCTTTGCTGTCCTCAAAGAGGACACTCCATCTCCACTCTGTGCCTTTTTACTGGCTGCCTCCTATGCCTGAATGCTCTACCTCCTGTAGACTCTGGCTTCCTTGAGAACTCAACTCAAATCCCACCTTCGACAGGAGGCCTTTCCTGGTCCCCCAGTCTTAGCCTTAATTGCCAGTGTGTTCTCTCTGAGATTATTTCTCACACTTTATTTGTGTGCATAAATATAAATTACATAATTAAATAAATAATATATCATTTTATGTATTTATGAAACACACATATATGCACATACATACACATACACACATGTATATACACATATGCACATGAATATAAAGAAATAAATATATAGTATGTACAATTTTTTGCATGTTGTCTCTGCAATTTGAACATGAGCTTCTAAAGGGGAAGGGCCAAGTTTTTGCTCTCCTTTGAATCCCTAGTGTCTAGAGTGATGCGTGGTACCTAGTAAGTGCTTAATTAAAGTTTGTTGATTGACAGTCCCTGCCCTCAAATAGCTCTCATTCTACTACAGGCTACAGAATGTACACAGAGTTCCCAAAGTGGGATATCTGTAACAAAGACAAGAGAGTTTGGGGAGAGGGGCTGGCACCTGGGTGGAATGGTCTGGGAAGGGGGAGGGAAAATCCACTGAACTTCCCCTTATTGAAATGAGTATGTAGGTGGAAACTGTGCCTCAGAATTGTGCCTTAAAAAAAGACCCCTTTGCCAAATAAGTTGCCTCATCTAAACTCTTGAGCAATGCAATGTATAAGATACCTTGGTGGAAAGGGGAAAAAATCCTTTGGTTAATATGATAATCTTAGCCTCTAATATAAATCATCTTTGTTTATAGCTTCATTTACTGAAGGACTTTAGAAATCCTGGGAAATAAACAAAGGAATCAGTGGAGGGGCTGCTGAGTCCTGGCCTGGCTTACCCTGTGCTTGCATTAGCCTGAAGCTATGAGTGGTTTGAAACCCACCTTCCCTTCATGCCTCCCTTTGGCTTACTGCCGTCTGGTTTGTGGATATCTTGTGTTTAAAATTCAACAAATCAGAGTACGACTGTCCATGAAATTGCTACCAGGTTTTCAGGTCCTCATTCTGTCAAGTCTCCACTTAGATAACAACAGAAAAGAAAGGATTCACTGAGGGACTCATCATGAACTGAACACTTATGTGCTGACATGGGGCTGTGGTCCCAGTTCTAGATATGGATTCACAGGATCTGAGGAAGGAGGAACTTCAAGGGCTGTAACCTGAAGAGAATCCCTATTACAACTTCCCCAGCAGGTGATCTCTCAGCTTTTTTCTGGCAGAGCTCCGAAAGGCTCCATTGCCTCTAGAAGTAGCCCATGCCATCTTTGGAGAACTCTCAAGGCCAGGAAAGTTTTCTTCATATTCAGCCTAAATCACCCTCTTTGCAACTTCTACCCATTGCTCTTCATTCTGTTGTTGGGGGGAAAGAAGAATAAATCTCTCCCCTCACTTGTGAGCCCTCGAAATGCTTCAAGACTGATATCATGTATCTGCAGTATGCTCTTCTCTAGGCTAGCCATTCCAAATGCCTTTAGTTTTTTTGTTTTTTGTTTTTGCTTTTTGGAAGGCAATAGGGGTTAAGTGACTTGCCCAAAGTCACACAGCTAGTAAGTGTGTCAAGTGTCTGAGGCTGGATTTGAACTCAGGTCCTCCTAACTCCAGAGCTGGTGATCTATTCACTGCACCATCTAGCTGCCCCCTTTACTTTTTTAATTAAAAAAAAATTCTAATTGATTGTCATATTGTCTGAACTCCAAGCCCTTTGACATTCTGCTGCCTTCCTCTGGACTGGCTTCACTATTAACCAAAACGTTCCCTGAAGGGATCATAATGCTCCAAATGATTTGTATTTTTTTCCCCTTCAGTTAAAGTCATTCTCCTTGACAGAGAAAATAAACAAAATCCAAATCAAGTAGGTCTGCCTTGTGTCATCAGCTCTCATCATCCTGTCTATCCCAAGCTTTCCTCTCTTTCTTTATCTTCTTTTCTCCAACAGGGCAAAAGCAGCCTCCGTTTGGATCTGTCCTGAGTTACCTACCTTTGTCTCCATCTCCTCATCTTTGCAGAGTCTGCTTGCTGATCTGCACCTGTGACATTTTCCATCTTTGTTCTTTTACTTAAGAGGTGATGCCTCCTGCCTGGAATGCCCTCCATCCTCACCTTGGCCTCATGGTATCCTTAGCTTCCTTCAAAGCTCAGACCGGATGCCAACTCATAAAGGAAGCCTGTCCTAATTTTCCCATTCCTTGTTATGATACTAATATCCTCCATCCTGAAAATTATCTTGTATATATTTGGAACATACCTACTTGTGTATGTGTTGTTCAAAAGAAGAGAAGCTCTTTGAGGGAAGAGATTATCCTCTTTTTGTCATCGTATTTCTTATTTTGAGCGGGGTGGGGAGAGAGGGCTGAGTTATTTATTTGTCTTCTGCATACAGAAAATTGGGAGGAAACAAGAATGAAGAGAAGCCAGCTTTATAGAATTTTTCTCCTTCAAGTCTGGTTGGGACAAGCTGGTTTTAGGACATAGAGAATACAGGGTGAAATTCCATAATTTTAAACATACATCTCCTGACAGTGATCCAGCTATGCCAACTGGACTCATAACATTTTATTGAAGTGTTAATGGTCATTGTATTTCAAGAGCCCAGGATGTGGAATATTTGTGTTGATTAATAAAAATTAATTGAATTGAACCGAATTCCATTACTGCTGGTTTTTCTTCAAGGACACACTACTCTCAGTACTTAATTCTTTAACAAAATGGGCAAGTGCCCACCTGAACAAGGGAAAGGCCTTGAGTCACTCTGGGACAAATTAAATGGTTACTAGAACTTCCAATCCCATCAAGATCCAGACCGTGGGATCTCTGTTGTCTATCTTGGCAGATGACTCCTTTTCAATACTGTGGTCATTGTTTTCTTGGCATAATACTCCATAGAGATTAAGCAAAAACATTGGTAAGCTCTGTTTAATTTTGTTGAATTTTATTCATTCCTGTTGCTCAGTCGTGTCCAACTCTTCATGACCCCATTTGGGGTTTTCTTGGGAAAGATACTGGAATGGATTTCCATTTCCTTCTCCAGCTCATTTTACAGATGAAAAAACTGAGGCAAACAGGGTTAAGTGACTTGCCCAGTGTCACACAGCTAGTAAGTGTCTGAGGCCAGATTTGAGCTCAGGAATATAAGTCTTCCTGATTCCAGGCCAAGAACTACTTAGCAGCTGATTCATGCTTAGCTCATTCTTAGCTGGTGTGTATGACCATTGCTCCTAATAATCTCAAGAAAGTCATGTTTAATGGTGTGCACTGTTTTCAGCAATTAAAAAATATCATAGCCAGCATTTTTATGGTGCTTTGAGGGTTACAAAGCATTTTACATATATAATCTTGTTTGATTTTTTTTAAGTGATCACCAGAACTAAGAGCTTTGCTTAGAGAAATCAAATGTAAATATTGTTCTCCTATGTTTCATGGTGCCCAGACCTCCATTTAATCATGGACTTTAGGAACACAGGCTCCCATATTTGTGTCTGTGGGGAAGTATTGTGGATTCCAAACCACTGGCCATTAGGCTTCCAGGTCACTTTCTTTTGTCTTAACTGAGCTGGAATCAATTCTTGCAATGAAAAACATAATGGACAGGGGAAATTAGAAAGGGAATTGTAATGAGGTCTGGTGCACGTGTGGCAGTTTGTGGCTCTCCACATTGGGCATACAGGGGAGTTTGTTTCTAGGGGACATGTGATAATGTGTAAGGAAACTACCTTGGAGAGCCAGACTGTGGAGCACACATAGACATTTGGTAACTGCTTCTAATCAGTTCACCAGTAAACAAATGGTGAAGGAAAGGCTCTCTGATTGGCTTCAGAGCCATTCAAAAAGCCTGGTCAGCTTTGGCTACTTGACCTCTGAGTTCCATTCACATCTAGGAGAGTTTGTGCTTCCAGACCTTGTGGTAAAAGGGATAGCCTTAGGGCATTTTCCCCTCTGGCCATTGGCCCCAGAGAAGACAGACTTTGTTCTCAGACTGGTGTGTTCTTTTTCTGTTCTAGCTGAAGAGAATGGAGCCTTTCAACCTAGTGAGTTCAAAAGTTATAATGAGAATGCTCCAGAGGCCTGACATTCTAGAGCCTGGGTTCCAGACCTGGTGTTGCTGCTAGGCCAACATCATTGCTCCAAGAAGCAAGGAGCAATCTTTTGGAGGGACTTACTGGACCCATGTCCTTGAAAGCTGAAACAAGGACTCATTCAGAAGCAATGTTGCCTTTGAATGTGAACTTGGTGGGGCTATTACCCTATAGGAACAGAGCTAAGTTTTGAGGCTGCTTCCTCAGACACAGAAAGCCTAGGAGCTAGTATGCTCCCCGGGTAGCAGGCAGAAATGTTTGTACATTTTTTTTGTTGCTATATCTTTGAAGTAAATATTTCTTTGTAAAAACTACCTGATGTTAAGTAAATAAATGAAACTGACATGCTCATCAAAGGCCCAATGAGTGAAGGGGACATAGCCAGTGGGGGCTTGAGCTAATGGTTATAGAAAAGTGTCCCAGGGGGGCAGCTAGGTGGTGCAGTGAATAGAACACTGGCCCTGGCGTCAGGAGGACCTGATTTCCAACCCAGCCTCAGACACTTGACACACTTACTGTGTGACTTTGCACATGGCACTTAACACTAATTGCCTTGCCTTCTCCCGCTCTGGACAAAAGAGAAGGGGAAAAAAAGGTGTCCCATTCCCCTGAGGGTGCTCCTCTGGGACCCTAAGGTGTGATGTAGCTTGGCTTGTCCTAAAAAAACTGGGGTCAGAGCAAATTACACTACAGGCCAGTGAAAGGTATTTAGAGACCAGGAGGAAAGAGAGAAATCGAATAAATATTTCCAGTAGAATGATATGGAAAGTAGTATTTCTTGAGCTGAGGATGAGAAAAAAGGAATTCTTTCTCTAGGCTTCTTCACACCTCAGCTAGGTATTGCTCTGAGAGAAATTAGGTTTGCCCTTCACCCAAGAGAACCGGGGCAGCAGGTTGCCAAGGTGCGGTAGAAGTTGTACTGCTATGCCAGCCCTTTCAAGTCAGGTCCCTGACCTCACTCTATACCCAAAGGCCCAGGCTGGCACAGAGCACTGCTGGCCTTATAGCGCTCCATGTCACCCACGTTCTGGGGTCTGAGCCCAAAGGATTTGTAGTATAGCCTCTCAAGGGGAATGGTCTCATATCCAAAAGGTGAGAATTTCTAGTTCTTTCTGTGATGATGGTCATGGTGTGTGTGTGTGTGTGTGTGTGTATGTGTGTGTGTGTATATGTATGCAATGAAGTTAGATCTATGAGAGAACCCATACTCCCATAGGCTGTAGTGGGCACTTCATTGCTAAATATTACAGGGGTGAAGAGGAAAGAGAGCTAAAGAGGGGGGGCTGTGGGTGCTAATTTATGCACATCTGGAGATAAACAAGCTAATCTTTGGGGAGGCCAGTATTTATTAGTGCCTTCTCCTCTAGGAAGCCTTCTATAGTCTCCCTCCTCTCCCTAGTGCTCCCTCTCTCCTCACGTGGCCTTTCAATTACACATCTGGGTACATGTGGTATCCCTTGTGGAATGTAACCTCCTTGATGGCAGAGAATGTTTTCATTATTAATTTTCATATCCCCAGAATCTAGCACAGTAGGTGACCCACAATAAGCGCTTAATAAATGCTCGTCAAATTTCTTAAATAGTAGGTGGTGAACTTGGACCTGAGGAAGAGATGAGAAAATGCCCATCTTTCCCTTCTTGAGAGGGCAAGGGGACTTCGGCTATGTCACAGGGCATGCAACGTCAGACTTGGCCGATGTGTCGGTCGCTTTGGCAAACCCTATTCCTCCCTCCTGCCTTCTTTTGAATTCTGTGTTATAAAAAATGGCTCTCTGGGTGGGAGTGAGGGACATATTTAGAAATGAAGATGCTATAAAAAGCAAAGTATAAATAAAAATTAAAAACATAGAGTTGAAAAAATGGATATAGTGTCTGGCTCTGTTGAGAAGGAAATTAATTAGTTAGCAAGCATTTATTCTGGGCCTGTCATTGGGCTGGGCTCTGGAGAGTCAAAGATGAAACTGAAACTGTTCCTTCCCTCGAGGAGCTTAGAGTCAAGCTGTGGGAGACGGGCATCCTGTACATATGGGGCCGTGTGCAAAGTAGACAAAAGGGGATTTAGGCCATCAGGAAAGTCTTCTTATAGAAGACACTGGAACTGAATGTGGAAGGAAGTTAGGCATTCTAGTAAGCAGGTGACGGGAAGGAATGTATTCCAGGTGTAGGGCGTAGGGGTTGGAGGTGGAAGGAGCATGATGGATGAAGGGCAGCTAGAACACTTAGCTCCTGAAATATCATTGATCCTCACCCTTGGTATACCAGTGGCTGGTCTACTCTCATCATGAGCATTTCTGAAGGAGTAGGGGAGTGCTGCTCTCCTAAGCAATGGACGCATGTGCGATGAGTCCAGGAGTCGATCTCAATGTTTGTAATCTATATAGACACTCCATGTGACTAGAACTCAACTTTTCTGTAAATATTTTCCTTATGGTGACCAGCTAGAAATTACAGACCTTAACTACCTTTTTTTTCCTTGTGGTGGCCAAAGTTGGTTTCAGCTCATACATAATCACTCTAACCAGCTGTGTAACCAGACACGGCATCTGAAATGTGACATTTGGGTCTGGTTTTCATCACGGGAAAGAGTTGGCTTTCTCAGGGCAGATAAAGAGAGGGTGAAAGTTTACAAGGCGCTGGTGAATTGGATTTCATGGAAGTCTCAAGCATGTCATTAACATACAAAACCCCAAATCCACATTTATTGCAATAATGACTGATAAACCAAATGGAGGCTTTACCACAAGCCCTTCCCCTCTTTCCATCTCTACTCTTTTCTAAACTTTCAGTATCCAATACAATCTTTGAATGGAGAATAGAATCATGGCTAAAGGACTATTTTGGAAACACTTTTGACCAACCAGCAGCCTTTGCTCAAAGATCGAGGTCCCTACAGATACATCCCTGGAAGGTTCCTCTCTAAAAGGCCACCCATAGATCCTATTTCTTTCTCCTTAATGACGGAACCAAAGAGCCCTTGAATACTAGGGCAATTGGTGGGTCACTGAATCCTGCCTCCCTTCTTCAGGGTAACTGTTACTGGTTGTGGCCCTTGGCAAGTCACTTAAGCTTTGTCTGTCTCAGTTCCCCAATCTATAAAAAAGGAATAATCACAATAGCATCTACCTCCCAGGGGTCTTGTGAGGATCAGATGAGACAACATGTAAAGTGCTTTGCAAAGCTCAATGTTCAATAGGAGCTATTATATCTCAGTTTCCTCATCTGCAAAATGAAGCTCCCGAGGTCATTTGCCCTAAGGAATCATTGACATTTTCACATGGAAAGGCAGAAGGCTGGGGAGACAAGCTAGTATGCAAAGAAACTCAGGTCTTCAGAGGCCTCCTCTGATTATTTTCTGCATAGGATTTCCTTCTACAAATGTCCAAGAAGTGAACATTCAGCCTTCACTCAAAGACCCTCTCCCTTCAAGACAACCCATCCACTTCAAGAGCACCCAACTGTTTAGAAGATTCTTCTTTCCTTGAGCCGAAATCTACCCCTCTGCAACAATTATTCCTCCTTCTGCCATGTGATAGATAGCTATCCTGCCTCTCCTGAGTCATCTCTTCTCCAGTCCTAGTGTCCAAAATTCCTTCAGCTGATCTCATATGGCATAGACTTGAGACCCTTCACCATTCAGACTGTCTTCCTCTTGCTTATCAATGTCCTTTCTTACCTTCCTTACATTCAGAAATGAACTCCATCCTCCAGAAGGAGTCTGACCATGCCAGAGCAATAATAATCACTGGCATGCATAAGAGTCCTTGAGAGGGTGGAAAGTACTTTGCATTTGATCCTCATAAGAACACTGTGAGTTGGGTAATCTAAATATTATTTTCATTTTATAGCTAAGGAAACTGAAACTCTACTGAGTTACAGACTTGTCTGGGGTCTCACAGTTAATAAATACTAGAGGTAGGATTAGAACTCAGGTCTTCTTCACTCCAGACCCAACGTTCTGTCCACTGGGCAACCTAGATGCCCTTTATATAAAGGCTAGATGATGTCATCATCCATTAACATCATTGCCACCATCTTCATCTTCATCATCGTAATCATCATCAACACCCTATGGTCCTTTACCAAGCAGTTTGAACCCAAGTATAGCATTTATCTTTGTCCCTATTAACTATTATGGCTTGAGATTTAACTTGTAGTTCTTAACTCTCTTCCACCTTCATATCATCTAGAAATTGATGAGCTTGCCGTTTCTACCTTCATTCAGAACATTAATAAAAAGACTGAAGAGAATGGAGCTTGATGCAGTCCACTGGAAACCTCCTTCCAGGTTGACAATACTCAATTAACTATTACTGTTTGGGCTGTTAAGTGAATTCATGGCTGTGGGCCATAGAGAAGGTACAAATGCCCCATGGCCAGTGGCCATTGGTGCTAAGGTACAGCTGTATTTTTTTTTTCCTGTAGAACCATTACGTTTATGTCATTGTTGAAATCAGATGGATGTTGAAAATCAATCATCACAGATTTCAGGAACATATATCAGGGACCTATATTTTTTTACCTGGTGGATACAAACTTTTGGCATCAAGAGAATAATTCTTTGTTTGTGATATGCTCTGGCCTATTTCTATCCATCATTCATTCATTTGTCCATTGCCATTTGGCTGACCTGTTGTTTTGACTCCTCAGAGACTGTGGTGTCCTATGATTCCAGATGTAGGCTATCACAGGAAAATAGTGTACAAAAGAGAGAGGGCTTTGTGGGAAAACAAAAGATATCAATAAAATTTATTTTTTAAAATAAAGTATATGCAAAGCAGAAAAAATAGGCCTTTGTGTCAGGGAGAGTCTTGAGGTCCTGGAGAGCACTCCACTCTTTGGTACAATGAAGCCGCTCTGCTTCTTTCTCCTGCTAAGGTTTGGACTTGGTTTGTTATCCACATGTAGCGTCTCTCCAAAATCTATGTAGCAGTCATACGGAGCGCCCAATCACACATCATAATCTGGAGAGGGGCCAATCTTCATTTACTTATAGTGAACATAGTGTTCCCTGACCTCAGAGTGAGGCCAAGCTCTTTTGAGTGATGATGCATCTCATTTAGGAGGCTCTGTAATGTTCCAAAGCTGCATCTGCAAAGAGGAACATCTGGAGATCCCACAGTCTCTGGGGGGTCCTTTCCATTGCCTGAAGGATAGAAGATTACATCAAGGAGCTGCAAGAAAAGAGGTAAATCTAGACTTATGGAGAAATTCACTAACAATTAGAGGCTTCAAAGGTGGAGTGGGAGGTGGTGAGTTTCCTCTCATCAGAGACCAGATGAGCACACAGTGGGAACTCTTGTTCAGGTACAAGTTATAACAGACCAGAGGTCTTAGCCTTTTTCGGTTCCTAGATCCATTTGGCACTTCAGTGAAGGCCCTTCTCAGAATCATGCTTTTAAATGTATAAAGTAAAATACATAGAATTACAAAGGAAGCAGATTATAGTAAAACACAGTCAATATTATTGTTTTTTCTAAGTTTAAGGACTCCAGGGTAAAGAACCCCTGGACTAGATGGCCATGAAAGTCCAGAATCACTTGTGGGAGGGCCCAGGACCTTGGGGATCATTTTTTACCCTGCCTTCCTGAAAAATCAGAGAATCCTGTGAGACGCACAAGTAACAATAAGTCAGCTCCTTGAGAAGACTTGAAAATAAGTTGGTTGAAGTAGTCATCCTCCAAACACTTGTTGGGTCCTTCCAATTTTTGGTTACTTTATTCCCTCCAGGGTTTAGCATGAAGTACTTTCCCAGGACTCAGATTGGATCGTGTCAGTTTTGAAATGACAAGTCAAATCACCAGGTTTTTCTAGGACAGCTGATAACTATTTCTTCTTCTGGGTTTTCTCTTCCGATAAGGTAAGGCTCAAGTCCAAAGGCGCTTAAAGCCATCTATTGTTAGGGGATGGAGAAAAAGGAATCTTCTGCTCCTGGTTTTGAGCAAAATCCAAACCAAAGGAACTCCTGCTCTGGGGTTAGAAGCAAAGTTCAGAAATAAGACAAGTTCCTAGCTGGCCAATAAACCACAATGTCTTGATTCCGATGACCTCAAGGCTTGACCAGAGAGGGCTCATCTTTTCCTTCCTGTTACCTTTTCATGTTGGCTGACCTTTAATCTAGCTAATGAGCCCCAGCTGTGGCAGTGCCTGGTGGTGTTAACCCTTGTGGGCCTCTTGTTTTGTCTCTGATGTCCCACCACATCCTTCAAGTGGCATCTGGACGTGGAAATGGCAAACACAAAACCCAAATGCAAAAATCCCCAGGGTTTCAGATGGGTGAAGCCTTAATTTAGAAGAACGTATAAAAAGTCCCCACCTGCACTTCAGATGAGATAAATCACAGGAAGATTTTTATATAGACGATAAAGTTCTTCGTTTCTGGGTTCCAGTCTTGGTGAAGACGTTTATGTGGCTGAGAATTCTGAAGAAACAGTTCTTTGAATTGAAACTCATGTGTGCTCAGGGAGTATTTCCCAGTTGGATATGCTTTAACTGGGCTGCTTATAAATGTTAATATATACGTCAACCGGACAGCATTTGCTAAGCACTTGTTATGTTCCAGGCACTGAGCTAAGCATGGAGGATAAGCTGGTGATGACCTATTAGAATCAAGAAGAAGCAAAACCAGGTCCTGCCTTCAAGGAGCTCACATTTGAATGGAGGACACTCAACATGCATATTCCCACCACTGGTGCAGATCTTAGCCCATTTTCGCCTTGTAACCTTGTTAAGGTTTTCTTCCCTTTCAAAAATATTATGATTATATTCTTGGATCCTAGATAATAGATCTGTAAAAAGGACCTGAGAGTTCATGTTGACCAGCTCCCTCATTTTCTAGATAAAGAAGCTAAGGCACATAGAGGTTAAGAGGTACAGAGCTGCCAAGAAATAGATAAACCTAAAATCATCACAAAAGAGGACATATTAAAAGTTAGAGGAGAAATAGATAAATTGGAAACCATAAAACCATAGAAATGATAAATAAAACTAAAAGATGGTTCTTTAATATAATCAACAGATCATTGGCTATTCTAATGAAAAAGAAGACAGAAAATCAGATCAATAAACTTACTAAAACAGGAGAAATTAGAAGAAATAAATTAAATAGAATAGAAGAAATAAAAGAGAAATAAAAATAATCAGAATATATTATGCACATTTGCTATTATTGAGTCATTTTGTAGTCATGGCCAACTCTTTGTGACCTCATTTGGTGTTTTCTTGGCAAATAAATTGAAATACTTTGCCATTTCCTTTTCCAGTTCATTTAACAAACGAAGAAACTGAGGCTGACAGGGGTATATAACTTGCTCAGGTTTATATAACTAGTATCAGGGGTCAGATTTGAACTCAGAGAGATATGTTCCTGACTCCAGGCCTGGCATTTTATCCATTGCACCATCTAGCTTCCCTTGTTGTGCACAAAGCCAAGAACGCAAAAGAGGCAAGTATCTTCAAAATATAAAATGCCTAAACCACCATAAAATCAAATAGAGATCTTAAATAACCCCCTGAGTCTCAGAAAATGAAACTGTTCTTTAAATGTTCTTTAAAAAAAACTACTAATGAAAAACATTTCTGGTCTGATGGATTCACAGGAGAATTCTATCAAACTCTGAAAGAACAACTTGTAGCTATACTTCTCAAATTATTCTCAAAAATGTTGGAATAAAACACCCTACCCAAATCCTTTTATGAGATAAATATAGTCCTAATACCTAAGCCAGGGAAGGATAAAACACAGAAGGAAAACTTATAGACCAATAACATTAACGAATATTGACTCAAATAATTTAAACAATATTCTGTCAAATAGACTATAGGTATTGATCAAATAAATCATTCATTATGACTGAGTGGCATTTATACCAGAGATACAAGGATAATTCAAAATTAGGAAAACATAATTCTTCATGTTCAAAACCAAAATTTTCAAAATGATCATCTCAATAGGTGTAGAAAAAGCCTTGGATAAAGTACAACAATCTTTTATGCTAAACACTCTACAAAGTATAAACGTAGAGGGACCTTTTTTTGAATATTATAAAAGGCATCTATCTAAAACCAACAGCAAGCATCATATTCAATGGGGATACACTAGCACCTATTCCAAAAAATATGAGAGTAAAGCAAGGATGCCCAGTCTCCCCACCATTATTTGATTCAGTTCTGGAAGTGCCAGTAATACCCATGACAAGACAAAGACAGTAAAGGCATAAAGACGTGTAAAGAGGCAATAAAATGATCCCTATTTACTAATAATAGGGTGGTACATTTGGACAATCCTAGCAAATCAGGAAAGATACTAAATGAGGAAATTAATAGCTTCAGCAAAGTTGCAGGCTACAAAATACATACTCAAAAATCAATAGCATTTCTATACAATAATAACAAAACACAAGAAGCAATAATGGAAAGGGAAGTCCCATTTTAGATGACTATAGAATGCATAAAAGATCTGGAGAACACCCTCCCAAAGCACACTAAAGACTTGTATAGTCTCAGTTACAAAGTATTTGTTTAAGAAATAAAAGAGAACTTGATTAGCTGAAGGAATACTCAGTGCTCATGACTGGGTCATGCCAACGTAATTGAAATGATAATATTACTAAAATCAATTTACATTTTTCATATAAAGAGAATCCTCTACAGAACTTGATAAAAATAACACAATTCATTGAAACAACAAAAGATTCAGAATATCAAAGGAAATGATAAAAGAAGAGACAGGGACAAAGGGGATAGCACTTACAGACCTCAAACTATATTATAAAGCTGATGTTGTTGGTCAGTCATGTCCATCTCTTCATGATCCTTACTTGGGGTGTTCTTGGCAGTGATATTCATTTTACAGATGAAATAACCAAGGCAAATAAGGATAAATGATTTGCCTAGGGTCCTACAGCTAGTAAGTGTCTGAGGTCAGATTTGAACTCAGAAAGATAAGTATTCCTGATTCTAGACCTGGCACTCTATCCATAGCACCACCTAGCTGCCCATATTTTAAAGCAGCAGTCACGAAAACTATCTAGTACTGGTTTTAAAAAAATAGAGAAGTAGACTGATGGATCAGAATAAACAAAGGAGAATCAGAAACAATGAAACTCAATAATATGGTGTTTGACAAAGTGGAAAATCAAAATCATCTAAGAAAGAACTTATTTGATAATTCTGGGAAAATTGAAAAGCAGTCTGGATGAAATTCAGCTTACACCAATGGCTTACACCACACTCCACAATTCATTCTATATGCATGCAGAATCTTAATATTAAAGACCAGACTATAAAAAATTAAAAGAGAAATATCATATACCCCTTGACAACATGGATAGGGGGTATATTCTTAGGCAAAAAAGAGACAGAGGCAATTACAAATGATAAAATAAATAGCCGATTACATGAAACTGAAAAGCTTCTGCATAGACAAAAGTAATGCACATTAGATAAGAAGGGAAATGGGTGAATGGGGGAAAATCTTTGTATCAAATTTCTGATAAACGTTTGGTATCCAAGATTTAGAAATAATTTATATATATATACATATATATGTATGTATATGTACATACACAAATATATGTGTATTCATTCTTCAATAGATAATCAAAGGACTGTAATAGTAATCAGTTTATCAGATACTTAGCACTTAGTAGCCTAGGGCTAAGTAGCACCTAGTAACTTAGGGCTAAGTATAGAGGGTATGAACTCCATTGCTGAAAAGGTGTGAACTCCCCTGTTGACTTGGAAGAAGGGTATTGGCTGAGACAGGAGGCCAGTGCTGTATATAAAGAAGAATTTTAGAGAGAGAGAGAGAGAGACAGAATTGGAATTGGCTCCTCAGTGAAGGAAGATTCACAGAGACTGAAGTCAGCTGAGAAAGAGAGGGAGAGAGAGAGAGTGTGTTCCTCTCCCAGTATCTGGAAGCTGACTGAAACATGAACAGGATGGGACTTTATTTGTTTGTGGCCTGGCTGATCTTTGAGTTCCAGGCAAGTGAAGGGGTGAAGAGTTTGAGGTGTTCTGAACCCTGTGAACTTCAGCGTGTGCCGGGGATTGCCGTGAGGACTGTCAAGGACCTGGGAGTTGTTTATCTCTGAGGACTGGACGAGAGCTTGGCAGCTGTCTGCTCTGGAATCCAGGTGATTGTTTGGCGGATTCAAGAGGGATCTGGGACCAGGGAAGAGGATCCAGGGAATCAGAGAGACCATCCAGAGTCAAAATGAAGAAAAGGCCTCCCCTTGAACTAAAGTGAGGTTTGTTGGAAATCAAGGGGTGGAGAGTTTGTGTGGTTTTCTAAGGACTTTATTGGAAACTAAAGTTAATGGTTGCCCAATGAGTGGAAGATCAGTATATTGTTAATTGATTGATTGAATCTTGAAGTGTTAAGCTGGTTTCCCTCTTAGGGAAACCAGGTGATTCTTTTGTAACTTGATTGATTGAACCTTTAAGTGTTAAGCTAGTTTCCCTCTTAGGGAAACTAGGTGATTCTTTGGAACTTGATTGATTGAATCTTTAAATGTTAAGCTGGTTTCCCCCTTAGGGAAACCAGGTTATTCTTCTTTTGTTCCTTATTCTAAATATTGTATATAATATTGTGAATTGTTGATACTGTGAATATTGTACTGAATCTTGATTTGTAATGGAATAAACAGTGTTCACTACTACTGTGTAATCCGAATCTTAAAAGCTCCTCACAGTAGCATTCTTTTGGGAATCTATTGGTGCGTGGCTTTACATCTGATAAACTGATTACTATAACAAGGATATGAATAGTTGTCAAAATAACTGCAAAATATTCATAACCACAAGAAAAAATGCTCCAAATCTTTAATAATAGGAACAATAACTATGAAAATATAAACAAATCAGAGGTTTTATCTCACAGTCTGAAAATAGGCAAAGATGATAAAATACAGCAATAGTCAATGCTGGCGGAGTTGTGGAATGATACACACATCAATACATTGCGGGCAGAGCTGTGAAATGGTACCGCCATTTTGTAAAGCAATTTGGAATTAAGGAATTGAAGAGACTAAACTGTACATATCCTATGAACCAGAGACTCTATTACTGGCCGTATATACAAGGAAGCCATCAATAAGAAGAAAGTCCCCATGAACACCAAAATAGATATGACAGTACTTTTTATGGTCAGAAAGAACAACCACTCACCAAAAAATCAAAAGCAAATAACAAAATTGTAAAGATCAAATAGGATTTGAATGAAGAGATATTAAAGGATATCCCTAACCTACCCTTTCATGGAGGTGAAAGGTCCACAGATTCTGCATTGTACAGGTTTTAGAATTTTTTTTTTTACTGTATTGATAAATTGTACTGATTTTTTCCTTTTTTTTATATTAGTTGTCATAGGATGGTTCTCTGTCAGGTAGGATATTGGCAATTGCTATGATTTTGTAAAAAACAGAAGACAGCAATTAAAACCTTTTTTTTTAAAAAAGAGCATAGATCTAGTAAGTGGCAGAACCAGGATTTGAACCTTGATCTTGTGATTCCAAGTTCAGTTGTCTTTACACCATGTCATGCTTCCTTCAGAGAAGATCTCAACAACATTCTACAGTCATTGCTCTAGGTCTTTTTTATATTTGGGGGGTACCAGAGCAATTCAATGTCATCACAGTAGATAGGGCACTGGGCCTGGGGTCAGGAAAGCCTGAAATCAAATCAGGACTCAGGCACTCATTAGCTGTGTAACCTTGGGTAGGTCACTTCACTTTGGTCTGCCTCAGTTTCCTTAACTATAAAATGAAGATAACAGCACCTACCTCCCAGGGTGGTTATGAGGGACAAGTGAGATAATATTTGTAAAGTGCTTAACACAGTGCCTGGCACATAGTAGGCAATTAATAAATTTTCCCTACCCCCTCCCTTCCTTCTTTCTCCCTCCCTCCCTTCTTTCCTTCCTTCCTTCCTTCCTTCCTTC
>CM053599.1:7678052-7707755 GCA_028646575.1 Pseudocheirus occidentalis | reverse complement strand
TTCCTTCCTCCTTCCATCCTCCATCCCTTCCATATTCCTCCATCCCTTCCATATCAGTGCATATGCCGACTTGGTTTGGAATATCCAAATCCAGGTGTTCATAACTCCACATTGCCTCTCCCTTTCTTTATATTGAACTGACATATGCTTCCCTGAAACTTGTATTACTAATCCTGGATCTGCTCTCTAGAGCTGTACAGAGTCATCTCCAAATGTCTTCCAGATGAGAGCTGCCTTCTTACATCTGAAGGGTTCTCTGTAGTTATCTCTTACCCATCTCCCAAGTGAACCAGCCTTTGCTCCTTTGGTTTTTCCCTCCTTGGTAGTCTGGATTGTAAGTGATTCCAGTTCCTCTTCTCTTCATGCCTTCTAGCTTAGCCGGTTGCCTTTATTTTTCCTTTTAAAATTCTTTGTTGTAAAAGATGCCTCTCTGGGAAGGGGAGAAGAGAGGAGGCAAATTGAGAAACGTTGGCAATGTCAAAATGAAAGAGATTGCTACACTTTTATTTTTTAAAATGTAGTCTGCAGAACAAAATGGCCTCCTCAGGCTGGATCTTGCTGGCACTTCTCACATACAGCGTGGGATGATTCCCTCTCCTCTCCTTCTGTTCCTCACTCTAGGCACCCAGCTTCTAGTATTAAAGTCAAAGACTGAGTGAGCTTTATTTGTCAGCCAGTTCAGGCTGACTCCTTTGGAATCTGGAGTCCACGAAAGTCTGTCAGTCTTTTTCACATGATATTTCATTAAACCAGGTGCCTTTATGCACTTAAAAATATCAAACACAAAGGCGGTATTTTTTTTTAAAGATCACATTTCTTTAGACATGTGGTTTCCTCAGTGTGGTCACTCTCTCCACTGATGTAGATCTGAAGCCCGTAGTCTCTGAGTTGATGAATTCATGTGCTGCTGAAGCAAAAAGAATTCATTGCTTTTCCTGATTCCTTCTCCCCCCACCAGAAAATAATGTCTCCTTCCTCAGTCGCCTTGTCTTTTTTTGGTGTCTATCTTGCACATGTTTGTGTTGGCTGTGCCATTCTGGACAAGTCACTTAAACTCTCAGAACTCTAGACAACTTTCCAAGTTTCTAAGTAGTAGAAAAGGTAATAAATTATACTGGTGGAGGGAATTTCCTCATCCAGAAGTTCCTATACCAGTGAAATCACCATTTTAAGTCTGTCTATCTGTCTGTCTCTGCTCTCTCTGTCTTCTCTCTGTCTCTATCTCTGTCTCTGTCTTTCCCTCTCCCTCTCTCTTTTCTTTCTCTATTTCTCTGTCTCTGTCTCTCTCTGTCTCTCTGTCTCTGTCTCTCTGTCGCTCTGTCTCTCTCTGTCTCTGTCTCTCTCTGTCTCTCTGTCTCTCTCTGTCTCTCTCTCTGTTTCTCTGTCTCTCCCTCTGTCTCTCTCTCTCTGTCTCTCCCTCTCTCTCTCTTCATCTTTCCCTTCTTCCTTAAGCAAAGGGAGCACAGTGAATAGAGCACTGGCCCTGGAGCCAGGAGGACCTGAGTTCAAATCCGGCCTCAGACACTTAACACTTACTAGCAGCATGAGCTTGAGCAAGTCACTTAGCCCCAATTTCCCCATCCTCCCCCTTCAAAAAGCAAAAAAAAAAAGAGAGAGAGAAGGGATGGACAGAGTGTTTCACTATTATTTTTGCTGCCAGTGGTATACATGGCAAGTTTTTAAGGAATCTGTGATGGTCATCAGGAATCTGATCGGTGGTCAGACTTTTGGGGATGGGCCTCTGTCAGCTTAGCTCAGGCTGAAACTGTGAAACAACCCCCACATGAATTTGAACATGCTTATTCTGTAAGAGGATTATGAATTTCTTTACGTACATAGCATAAAGGAAAGGCATTTTTCATTTGGTTGCTGAGCCAGAAATGAGAACACGTGCAAGTGGTCCTAAGTGGCCAAAATGTTTCCTTTCTTGCCTAGCTATGTGTGAGTGAGGAGCCCAGGGCTGATGTAAACCTTCAGGTGTCCCACCTGAGCCTCCACCACAACACCCATGAGCTCATGGTCACTCCTTCTGTCATTTTATTTCCTGTTGTGTCTCCTCTTTTCTGTTCTTTGGTGGAGTCTTGATTGGGCTGTGCGGTGATCTTGGGAGTTACAAAAAATCAGAAGAATGAGTCACCAGTAGTCTGGGAGCCAGAATCCAGGCCAGTACTTGGTCCACCAGAATAACCCCAAGGAGCTATTGGAACTCAGCCCAGGAGTGGACTGAACCCACAGCCAAGATGGCAGCTTCTACAAGAGGAAAGGACGTGTCTATCAACCATGCTCTATTGGGAATGAACTGAATCAGCAGGGCAAATGCTTTGTAGAGACGACATTAGGTTTGAGATCACTTTCACCAGAGACCAAAGTGCTACAGGGGAGAGTGTGGGAATGCTCAAAGGTATTGGGAGGAAATGGATGCTCTTCTGTTTTGGTTCTGTCTTCTCAGCGAACGTTTATTTTCTTTGAGGCAATCGGGGTTAAGTGAATTGTACAGGCTCACACAATAAGTAAGTGTCAAGTGCCTGAGGGTGGATTTGAAGTCAGTTTCTCTTGACCGTGGGGCTAAAGCTCTATCCACTATGCCACCTAGCTGCCCCCCAGCAAATGTCATTTTGTGAAAACTAATGAATTAGTTTAATGATACTGGGGTGCTAATCACCGGTGCTTAACATTAGAGAGAACCCTCTAGAATGGGAGTGGAGCTAAGAGCGTTAGTGAAGAACTCCCCTTAACCACTTCAGGGCACCCCTAGGTCCTTGAGGACCTATAACCTTCTATATTCTGGGAGCCTGACCCACTAGAATATTAGGCATGGAAATGAAAGGACATAGAGATGGGAAGGAGAAGACTAGGAAGGCTGTTCTGGACTACAGGGTGCATGGAGGGGAGTAGAAACTAATGAAGTGATTTGGGGCAGACTTTGTCAAAACTTGCTCAAATCCAGATAATTTCCAGCTGCTAAGGAGGAAGATGCTGAAGAGAAGACACTACCCAAAATTCAATTCGAGTCAAGCCTATGGACATTTCTGAAGTGCCTTTGACATGTAAGACATGTGAACATAGGACACGAGCCCTTAGTCCTGCAGCAATTATTGGAAAGTGAATTTCCTCTGTATCCAGAGAGGCAGCAACGAGTGATTATTCAACTCAGTTCAATAAATCAGGCATTTCTTAAACACCTACTGTGCGCCAGGTAGTGTGCTAGACAGTGGGCGATATAAAAACAAAAATGAAAAAAATGAAAACCTGCCCTCAGGGAGGTTACATTCTATTCAGATGATACGTGAATCAGCATCCACATGTCATGTAATCATAGCAGGCATAGGGTTGGCCTCTGGCTGTAATGCCCACTGGGCCCTCAGGGCTCTCAAGCAGCTTCCTTGTGAGGTTCATCTCAGGCTCCAGATGGAGCGATATGACCTGGGTCAGATCTCAGAGGACATTTTACAGCCCTCAGCCATCTTCTATCTAAATCAGGGAGTGCCTCTGACCGATGAATTGGGTTACAGCCACCGTGTGAGGTGAAAAGAGAAGGAAAAGAATCTTTGAAATAAGATTTTAAAACCCCCTGACAACCACTGACCTTTTGCTATGTTTCTGTTCCTCTATTCTATTGTATTTGGACAGGTGCCTTCCAAAGCCAAGATGGAGGTTAGTCATTGCCTGCATGACCTCCTCCAGGCCAAATGGTCAAGTCATCCACCTCAGGAGTGGGGACCCACTTGTGTGGTCTGATTTGCAGGGAGGCTTGCCAAAGAACCACTTCCTACACTCTTTGCTTGTGAGGTTAATGGGATTAATGACTTCCAAAGACCAGGCAATGGATGTTCTAAATTGCTCTTGCCTTTGCAATTGTCTTGGATAAATTTCTTCTTCTCTTTCTTCCTTTAAGCACATAATCGGATTAATATATTACCTTGTATTTTATTCCATACATGTACAGTGTGTGTGTATTCGTGTTTCCTCCCACCTAGAATGTAAGCTCCTTGGGGGTAGGAACTATTCTACCTTTGTATTCATATGCCTTTTGGGCCTACAACAATGCCTGGTACATAGTAGGGACTTAATGACTTCATAAGTGTTTGTTGGGATGGATGGAGTTATATTGCTGCCCTGCTTCCCAGAATGTGGTGGGGATTAACTCAAGACTAAGAAAGGATAACAATACATTTCCTTAGTTCCTTGGCCTTGCTATCATGGGAATTTCACAGACCAGCTCAGCCAGGCAGCATAGAAATCTACAGAAAGATCCTCCCCGCTTCTGCAGGCTACAACGATGGAGCTGGCCAGTTGCCCACTGTAGCCAGGCTTCTGCTGCAGTACCCACATGTCTCCCATCCCCCTGCACAGCTGGATGGTGTGTCATCTTTCCCAGAAATCTCACCTCAAGAAAGTTGGTTTTCTTCCTGGAATCCTCTTCAAACACGCATAAGCCTATTGGTGTCAAGGGGTGAGCCCTTGACAGGGAGCAAATGTATTTATGATGGGGACAATTGTGTATCTTGGAAGGTGATCTAGCTGTGGGCTCCCTTTCTCCCCCCTCCCCACTCATCAAAATGGGAAGCAGAGAAGGAGATGAGGCCTGCTCTGTATCTGGGGCCATGGAGAACGCTTCCTGAACAGGGGTGTCCAGAGGCGCTTTTTATGTCTCCTTCCCCAGGGGAAAAGGAATTTCCTACCAACAACCTCTCACCCTTGGGCTCAGTTCATCAATCATAAACCATCCCCAATTGGCCAGCTCCTTTCTGCCTCTCTGGGTCATCTTGAAAAGCCAAGGACATCAGAAGGAAATATGGCTTTATAATAGTTTTTATTTTACATTTCAGGAATATAAGATTACTGCGGTGCCTGGCAGCACCCTTCTGGTTAGGGTTTCCGACACATAAACCCCTGAAGACTGGAGTTCAATGTTTTGCTGTTTTAATTCACAACAGGCTGAAACTTGGCATGCAAACACTGAAAGCATTGCTTCGAGCTGGTGAGTAGCCTACAGGAAAATGTTATTGTACAGGGGTGAACAGTGAACCCACCCTAGGAAAGGAAACAGGGCCTTCATTGGATTTGCCTTCAATGGGCCATCCTGGAACATAGTCGGATGCCTTTGACTCAGTTATACCCTGATACTTCCACATTAAGGAATTTTCAGTGGAAGGGAAATAGGAATGAAATGAGGGTTTAGGAAAGTATAGAAGCAACATTTGAATTCCCTTTAAGAAACTGCTAGCTTTGTGACCTGAGTGAATCACTTAACATTTCCAGGCCTCAGTTTCATTATCTGTAAAATAAAAAAGTTGGATTAGTTACCCTCTGGGTTCCCTTCCTGTTCTAAATCTATGATTCTGCTATCCTTGAATTCTTTAAATTAATTCTATGACTACATAGTTCTATAATGCCCAGTACTGAGGGTAACTGGCTATGGAAAGGATATTACAATGGAGACATCCAACCCAGGGAACTGTGGAAGTAGGGTGGGGAGTTAAATTTAAAAATTTTTTCCAATGGCAGAAAATAGAGAATTGTGCCAATCAGTGGTTTGGGTAAGGGCAGGGAAGACAGAAATGTTTCCTTGAAATAATTAAAAACCTGGAAAATGGAAGTGTTCTTTTGCCAAATCCATTGCAAGCCTTGCAGGTCAACAAATTAACAAATTATTAAGTACCTACTATGTGCATGGCATTGCGCTAAGTGCTAGGAATGCAAAAAGAGGCAAAATACAGTTCCTGCCCTCAAGGACATCACAGTCTAATGGAGAAGGCAACATGCAAACAAATATATACAAATGAAGCCATAGGAATCAATAGAATTAAGGAGATTGAGGAAGATGGCATTTTAGTTGGGACTTAAAAGAAGCCTTAGAGTGGAGGAGGGAGAGCATTCCAGGCATGGAGGATGACCAGAGAAAAGGCAAAGAGCCAAGAGAGGCAAAGTCTTCTTGGTAGAATAGCCAGGAGGTCAGTGTCACTGAATGGAAGAATATGTTCTGGGGAACCAGGTATAAGAAAACTGGAAAGGTAGGAGGCACTAAATTGGAAAGGGCTTGTATGTGATCCTGAAGGCAACAGGGAGCCAATGGAGTTTGTTGAGTAAAGGTGTGTGTGTGTGTGTGTGTGTGTGTGTGTGTGTGTGTGTGTGACATGATTGAACCTGCACTTCAGGAAGATCATTCTGGTGGCTAAATTGAGAATGAATTGGAGTGGGAAGAGACATGTGGCAAGCAGACACCCCCTAGCAGCTATTGCAATAGTCCAGGTATAAGGGATAAGGGCCTGTACCAGGGGCAGGGTTATAGGAAAAGGGGGCATATTCAAGAGATTCTGAAAGAATCAACAGGCTTTTGCCATAGCTTGATTATGGGGGTGAGAGGCAGTGAAGAGTCCAGGATGATCCCTAGGCTGTGAGCCTTTGGGGCTGGGAAGATGGTGTTCTCTATGGTAAAAAGGAAACTAGAAGGCAGGAGGGTTAGAGGGAAAGATAAATTTCTGGACATACTGGGTTTAAGAAATCCAGTATGGAATGTCTGAAAAGAGATAGAGTTTGGGGAAGGTTGGGTAGATTTGAGAATCATTAGCATAGAGGTTGTCATTAAATCCATGGAAGCCTTTGAGCTCACCGAGAGAAGTAGTACAGGGGGAGAAGAGAAGGGGGCCCAGGACAGAACTCTGAGAGACACCTATGTAGAGGATGTGATCTGTAAAAGCACCCAGCAAAGGAGACAGAAAAGGAGTGGTCAGATAGATAGGAGGGAAACCAAGAATGAGATGTCCCAAAACCCTAGAAAGAAGAGTGTCAAGGAGGAGAGAGTGATCGTGTCCAGGGCTGCTGAGAGGTCAAGGAGAATGAGGACCAAGCAAAGGCCATTGGATTTGACAACTAAGAGATCACTGGTGGCTTTGGAGGGAGCAGTTTTAGTGGTATGATAACGTTAGAAGCCAAATTCTAAGGAGTTGAGAAAAGAGAGAGGAGAGGAAATGGAAGCCCCAGCTTGGAGCTTGGAGATGAGATGATCTGATCATTTGTTCCTTTGTCCCCACGAGGATCCTTCTCTTTATTTTAAATGCTCCTACAGAAATTTTGCACTGAGGTGGAGGCAAGCAAGCAAGTCAGTTTCCTTCATAGGATGACCCTTCACCAACCTGAAGACACCTCACATGGACTTTTACAGGGTCTCCATCACCAGTTCTTTGATCTCTTCATGGCATGGTCTTTACTTCCTTCACCATCCTGGTGCCATCCTCTGAGCTTATCAGGTAAGACAGTTGGTGGAGCAGTGGATAGAGTTCCAAGCCTGGATTCAGGAAGACCTGAGTTCAAACCCCACCTCTAACATGAGCTAGCTGTTTGATGCTGGAGCAAATCATGTCATCTCTGTTTGCCTCAGGTTCCTCACATGTAAAATAACAATAATAAATAACATGGTTTGTTTTTTAGAATCAAATGCAATAATATTTGAAAAAAACATTTAGCAAAGTTCCTGGCACATAGTAGGTACTATATAATTGCATATTTTCTCCCTTTATCAATGTCCTTCCTAAAATCTTTTTTTTAAGTTCTTTTATTTTTTTTGCTTATTTGAAGGCATCCTTTGCTTTAATTTATATTACATTCATATTAATATATATTAATTATATATTTTATCTATCTATCTATATGTCAATAGATATATATTATATCATATATATCATATGTCATATATATCTATACATATTGATAATTATATATCAATATAATGTAATTATATTACATGCATACATATGCATCAATAATCAACTGCTCAGCTAGTTTATTAAGCACATAGGACATGCCAGGCCCTGTGCAAAGTGCTGGGGATTTAAGAAAAGCAGAAACATGTTTCCTGCCCTCAAGGATCTTGCATTCCAATAGGAGAAAGAACCATGTTTGTTCCTTTCTGTGCACTCCCAGCACTTACAGCAATGTCTGACAGGTAATAATTACTTAATACATGTTTATTGGCTTGATTTGACTGCCATTACCTTGTCTATCCCACCTGATAATGTCCCTAAGAAACCCTGGGCCTTGACATCTGGACCTTGAGGATTTAGCAGGTCTGCTGGGCATGGGCCCTGCCGCCAAATGCCTTTTATGTGTTGTCTCTTCTACTTAGAGAGTAAGGTCCTTGAGGACAGGCAGGTATTGTCTTGCTTATCTCTGTTCAAATCACAGACTCTTCTAGTTAGATGGGAACCCAAAGGTCACCTGGTCGCTATAAATTGCCTTTAAGCCAATCTCTAAGACTTAATTTGAAAACCTCTAGTGAGGGGACCTCCCATTACCTCCCAAGGAAGCCCATTCTATTTCTGAACAGCCCTGATTGCTAGATAGTCTTATCTTCTATCAAGCTGAAATCTGCCCTTCTGGGACTTCTGCCTAGCATTATACATTCAGCCAAGAAGAACAAGCTGATTCTCACTTCCACATGACAGTCCTTCAAACACTGAGAGACTGACATCATGTTCATTCAATTCAATGCAAAAATAATGTATCAAATCTCTATAATGTCGTAGATACTGCAGGTACAAGCATGGGAGTGGGCATGTACTATGCAAAGGCATTGAGATACCAAATGGAATTTTATGTACAGGGAAAAGTAAGTAGACTGGCTTAACTAGAATGTGGAACGAGTGATGGGAATTAACGTGTGATAAGTCTGAAAAGATAGGTTTGAGGCAGTTTGTGGAGGTCTTCCAAACAGAGAAGTTGGTACTTTTTCTTAGGGGAAATAAGAAAACACTGAAACTTCTTAAATAGGTGTATGGCGTTGTCAGACCTATAATTTAGGAAGCTTATCAACTTGGAGAGGATGAATTGGAGAGAGGTGAGACTGAAAGCAGAAGGCTTCATTGGAAGGCCATTCCAGTAGATGAGGTAAGATAAGGAACTGAACTGAACTGGTGTGAATGGAGAGAAGAGGTCAGATAGGAGAGATGATGTGGAGGTAGAATGAGCAAGACTTCATAAATGATTAAATATGATGGGTCAACAAGAGTAAAATATTAAGAATGGGTCCTAAGAATCATCATAGCAATATCCCTTTTATTATTGCTAGTAAAATATGAATGTTCTTCTTCTTCTTCTACTTCTTGTGTTCTTGTTCTTATTCTTGTTCTTGTTCTTCTTGTTCTTGTTCTTCTTCCTCCTCCTCCTCCTCCACTGCCTTCACCACCACCACCACCACTACCACCACCACCACCACCACCACAACACCACTACTACCACCACACTACCACGGTCACTACCACCACGAAGATGTGGCCAAAGAATTAAAATGATTTCAACAAATAGAGAATTATACCATTCAGTTCACTGTAATGGGATTTGATCTGTAACATAAATGTAAAAATCATAAGGGATACATTTATACTATATGAGGCCAAAGACTCCACAGTTTGCTTGGAAATGTTGTCAATGCATATTTTTAATTGGAAGGATGTGGTTTGAGAATTCCCAGAAGACAAAATAAAGCATCCTTTACTACCCACAACTTGGGAGACATATCACTGCACACCACATCATGGTAGTTGAAGAGAGAGATACTTTCTTAATTGTCATGAACTATACTGTAAGAGTATATTAAACATACAGACTCTCACAATGGAACTGTTTAGAGAAATATAAAATGATGAATTTGGTCCCTGGGCCTTTGATTTTCTCAGTTGGGGAAAGCTATTGTCTCACTTCAGAGATTTAAATAATACATAGACATTAGTGAAAAGGCAGAGAGGATGCTCCCTAGTCACACATTTGAAGAGGGTCTTCCTGGAGAAAATAGATTATATACACTTATGGAGAACATTGCAGAAGATATTTCAAGATCCTCCAAGAAAATTCCCTTTCTAGGAGGTTTTAGGAAATTACTTCTCTTTAACAAGAAAACCCATACTGTTTAGGGAAGCCATGCTAGTGCAGCCTTCAGAGGAAAATCTATCAGAATATCCATAGAGAAGAAAAAGATTATGGAAATATAAGAAATACAGGAATCTTTCCCATTAAAACAGTCTATATTCAAATCAGAGAATTCATAATAAAGAGAAATCTTATATAGATAAGGAATGTGAGACAAACTTAAGACAGAGAGCAAATCTTTTTGAACATCATTGGAAAGAAACTATATGAATGCAATGTATATGGAAAGGTCATCAGTCAGAGGAAGACTTTATTCTCCATAAGAATATGCCTAGAAATATGTTCTATAAATAGAAATAATATGAAAAACATTCTGTATAAAGGGGTTGGGGTATCTTATCAAACATTAGCAAATCCACTTGGGACAGAAATCCTAAGTATACAGGGACTGTGGTATAGCCTTCAGTTAGAGTTCTGCCCTATGTCCCCATTAGTGAACTTCTCCTGGAGGTGATTCCTAAAAATGTAAAATATATGGGAAAGAAAATTTCATCAGTCCAAAATAGCAGAAATGTAAGGAATGTGGGAAGACCAAATAAAATGAATTAACATAAAAGATAAAAGAAATAAATCTTCTGAAAAGAATCAATAGATAGTCTCAAGTAGTGAGTAAACTCCTCTACCCAAATTTAATAAAATGAAGATATGTTATAGTAATAAAGAGAAAAGAAATCTTCAAAAAGAAAAGAATAAACTTTAAGAACAATTACAAGACACCAGTAAGTGAAAAAAATAGAACTACTGCAAGAACTCCCAGAATAGTAAAGAAACTTAACAAAACAATTAAATCAAGATACAAGGTAGGAAACTGAGTTCTAAAATTTGAAATGACAAGAGAATTGATAGTTCAGAACTTAAAAAAGCTTTCCTGAGTTCCTGTTATTTCAAAAGAGGTTATCAGAAAAGAAACACACAAATGCTGAGATTCAACAAAAATATTAGCCCAAAGTTTAAAGGAAGCAAAATTGGAAGAATAATTGAGAGAGGTCTTTACAAACTAAAGCAATTGACTGAGGATATGGAGCATAGTAAAATAATATGAGAATCAGCACCCAAGAAAAATGTGATGAAACATAATTCAATATTTCAAGAGACTATGTAAAGAAATTTCCTGGAAGAACTGGAATCAAAAGAAAAGTTGTACACATCTCTATCCAGATAACCCCAACTTTAACTCAGTCAGAAATGTAGTTGTTAATCTCCAGAGAACTGGAGTAAAAAAAAAAAGAGTCCTGCAAACCAGCAGGATAAAGGTATTTCACATCTTATGGCAGTGGTTCTCAACCTTCCTAATGCTGTGACCCTTTAATACTCGTACGTGGGTGTATCTGCATGTGGGTGAACCCGCCTGGAGACTGATAGAGGAGCAGTGTCTCAGTTCCTAAGACCATTGGAAATACATGTTTTCTGATGGTCTTAGGCGACCCCTGTAACCACTGTGAAAGGGTCATTTGACCCTCAAAAGGGTCACAACCCACAGGTTAAGAACCACTGTCTTATTCTCAATTGGAATTCTATGACTATTCATCAGTGGTTAAAACTGAGAGCAAAGAGTGGAATGAGACAGCAAAAACAAATGAAAGCATCTTGCTTCCAAGTATGATGTATTATGAAAAAACTGAATATATATTTTTATGGAGTAAAGATGGACTGTCAGAAAATTTGCTAATTTCTAACAATTCCTCCTAAGAAATCTAGAGCTGATCAAGGCATTTAAAATGCAAATCATAGACAAAAGAAACTCAAGTCCATACAGTGTGAAAAGGACAAGTAATGACTCATTGTTTACATGTTACAACAACAATTCAAAACTATGTACAGTTTCTTAGATATTCTACTTTGTCTAAGTGTTATGGAGGGAGCAAAGAGAGAATAGTGATAGGCTAGTCCCATGAAAGGTGATCCAATATGCATACAAGGTAAAGGAAAAGATGACGAGCTATTTAGTATTTTTTTGAAAGCTTAGTGTCCCAGGTTAAGGTAATCTAAACAATTTGCTTGGTGTTGGTATGGAAATAAAAAGTCACAAAACATGCTTGGGCAATGCGAGGGAGACGCAAAACAAAGATGGAGAATCAGGGCGTTTCTAGCAAAACAAACCTTTTGTATCTAATGCTACTTTTAAAGAGTGATATGAAAGGTTTTGATGGAAGAAAAAATCAAACTGAATTATAATCTTAAATGTTAATGATCTTGAACATCCAACATTATAGGGATTTGACACAATTCTATAAAGTGCACGCCATCAAAAATCATCAAAATATGTGAAATTTTGAAAAGTAGAAATTTAAAATATAAACTGTCACATATAAGGTGGGGTCAGTCACAGCTCTGGGCAACTCAAGCTTCACTATTATTGGTCCATTCAGAAAGAGATGCACCAAGTGAAACTGCTTCTCTGCTCACTGCTTGACTCTTGATTCTCACTTCTTTTCACATGGGGAAATTTTCTTCTTTTTTCAAGCTAGCCAATTATTCACTCACTTGGATACTAAGAGGTCCAATTAGAATAGAGCACATAACAAAAGAATTCCCACTCACCTGTAAGCCAAAGCCGTAGCAAAGCCCCTTCTGCTCTTCCTTTTCAAGCCAGAGGTGGCAACAGAGAGTCATAATCCCTTACGAAAAGTTTCACGTTTCTCCACCTGAAGAGTAATAGCTGTTGCTGGAGCTCTTGACCACTGACATGAGTTCTTTCTCCAGCCAGTCAGGAACCAGTTCAGCTGAAATCGCTGAAACTTGTCTCATGTGACTACTTCTATCAAAACTCTAATGAGTAGCTTTCCAGCCTCTCTGCTGGGTAACTAAGATTCCTCTTCCTCTTCTGTTGCTGCTTCCATCTGTACCTTGGATGAAAGGCAAAAAATCTCAAGACTCTTGACTCAAGACAAGATTCTCAGTTACTCAGTTTTTATTTAAAAGATCACAACACCCCAAATTTTCACTATCAGATGTAGTCCTTTTAAAATTATGCCTGTTTCCAAATATTCGTATTTCTTATTTCTTGAGGTTTACCCTCTTTGATCATAAAATATGCATATGCACACTAGCTCAGGCACTCATCATACTTTTAATTATGAAGTCTCCCAAAAGATCCTCTATCATTTTGGTGAGCTGGTTTTTTTTATATGCGTCTATCTCTATATTTTAATAAAGATTTTTTCCCAGCTTCCTTGTAATATTAAACTGTTCTCACTTAATCAGGTATCATTCTGCCTTGTTGACAAGATACAAATCCTCAAATCTATACTAGAAATAATTTTCTCTCTAAAACTGAGCAAATCCTATCTGGAAGCTGTGTTTTTATGTGCATATTTAGCAGTTGTTAAACAAAGTTCTTTTTCTACTTATATTAGGTGTCAAAATGTTCATCCATAATAATGGCAATATTTTATATCATTTGACAATCAACATAAATCTCTTCCTTTACACTAAACATATTTTCTGTCCTTTTCCTCATTAACTGCTCATGAAAAAGGCTTTAAAGAGAAACAACACTTTATCCTAAAAATATAAGGAGTTGTATGTAAGGAGGATTCTGTTATCCTTCTTAGAGTTAGTTTCTCAGGATCCATGGCCATGGGAATGTCTAGGTTGCAGGTATTTGATAATAACTCCCAGAATTGTCTCAAGGATTCTAGGTAGTAGTTCCCAGAATCACAATGACAAACAGATCCACTGAGGCTGTGCTGTGAGATAAGGGGTGATATAATGTAATATTTACTACTCTTGCACAGAATGATGATATTGCTAAAGTTAACTTGTGAGCTTAATGTTGGCAAAATGCCTTCTTTGTGTGTTGCCCTATAAAGTAGGTGGGTACTGGTGAGTGAGTGGGGGAAAACCACAGGGAACCCACGGGGAAAGATCACAGGGAGCCCATGGGGCATTTATGTGTGCCTCAATCAGCCCCTATTGAGGCTTGAAGGGACTTAGAGGAGTGCACAAATGTGCCTGTCTCAATTGACCTCATTGAGATGTAGGGGTAGTTGACCCCTATTCTCTCCAACTCCTTTGAGAAGGATGATTAGGGAATGCCATAGGAGCTGGTTCTCCCAGCAACCCTCTCAGAGGACTAGACTAGAATAAAGCTGATTATTAACCCTGCTAAAGCTGTCTGCCTGTTTGACCAGATCAAGAGTGAACCTGGTAGAGGCTGGATTCTGAAAACTCCGGTGCCTCCTGTGTGTTATTTGTGAAGCAGGAGTCTTTGAAGATTTTTGAATGGGGAGTGAAATGGTCAAAACTGTTTTAGAAGTCTATTTAATGGCTCATAGGGTGGTTATGATTTGTGTTGAAAAAGAGAGTGGCCATAGTGATGAGATCATAGATCATGTAGGGGTTGAGGAATTAATTTAACACCCCAAATGGGTAAAGCCCCAAATGAAGCAGGGCATAGAATACCATGCTTATTTTTCTGAGGGAATTAACTTACTCATCCTATCTATTTTCAGTGGGATATGAATCCATTCAACTTAGATAGTAACACTGACTTTCATTTCTGGGACTCTGCTTTTGTTGTCTTGCTTGAATATTATTCTTGGACATAAGGTACTTTCTAGAATGTGATTTGTACTGTCAGTTCAACTCAGTGTTGACAAATCATCCTTCTAAATTCCAAGGCTCTCTCTGAACAAAGACCCAAACTGGTTCTGCTGAATATCCACTGAAAATAGTTGAAAAACCACAAAACTGAGGTAATTTAGTAAGAAATTGGAGAGTGCATGTGTGTATGTGTGACTATGAATAGAAAAGTACCAATCATAGCATTATGGGATCAAATATTTTGGGCTACAAAATTACTTTGAAATCACTTTGTCAAACCCATTTTGCAAAAGGGAACTAGAAGCCCTAGAGGTAAAGTGACTTGCCTAATGTCACACTGGTAGTTAGAAAAAGATTTAGAATTTGAACACAAGACCTCTGACTCCAAATCCAGGACTCTTTCTACTATATTGCTCAAGATAAATTTATTGAATCTCCTTTCCCTCCTTTTTCCATCTTCAAACTACAGGTGTTTTCCCCAGTCCCTTCCGAGAAGGTGAGAGAAGTATGAGTGTAGATGGTCCTTTCCGTTCAGGTCACGTTTCCTTTCAAGCAGCTTTGTTTGGCTGCTTAAAGAGGGTCTGCATGATAATAACAGCCTCCATTCACACAAGATGGCTGGACTTGTACAAATAAACTTGGTTGTTTCTGGGGGAATTTGTCCTTTTGGCAAATGAACCACTCTGTGGAAACAAAATAGACTTTTGGCTCCATTTGTAATCTTACTAATTGTGGTAGGGATTAGGATCCTATTTTATCCCTTCTGCTCAAGATTCCAGCAGTTGGGAAAAACTACTAAAGCCACTCATCAGACAGCTCTGCCAGTCCAAGGATTCAGAAGATAAAGACAATTGACGTTTTCCAGCATTAGCCTTTTGTTGGATTTACAGATGGACTTTGTCACAGTGACCATGTCTGTTACCCAAAAAAGGTAGGAAGTCAAACCTTTGAAATCAAAACCACTCAGGATTGTTTCTCTGGGGAACCTTAAATTCAAGTGTCAGCCAAAGTTGAAGATTCTTCTCTATTATTTGATTTTGACCTGATGGCTCATTAGGTTTATAAAGCATAATTATGGCCAACATGCAATAACATTTGTAGGTTACATTCATATTTATATTGATAGGTGGCAAGCAACAGGTACATCTCACAGAATCTCATAATAGTCACAAATATAGTTGAGATACTACAAAAAATCTTGTACCTCAAGCAAGAAGACTACAGTTTGTAAAAGGACAGATGATTCTCAGCTATGAGTCATGGAGTCTATGATGCCTTGGTGTAGTGCAGAGAACAATGAAGAATTAAACAACTTTCAAATATAGGAATAGTGAACTCTTGGTCAGGGATGGATCCCATCCACAAAAACTGGTCAAACCATTTCCCTAGAGTCTTGTGAATATGAGCAAACATTTTCTTAGCTCGCCACTTCCCAAATTTTCCTTTCTCTTCTGAATCCTTAATTTCCAACTGGTAGTTTTTTTTAAACACCATCTGTGCCTGGAAGTCTTCAGAAATGTGTGACTTTGTAGGTAGAATGGGGTACCTTGAGAGGTAATGGGATCTGTTTCGTCGCATATCTCCAAGCAGAAACTGGAAGTTCCCCTTTAGGTTGGAATAGTCTGCTAGTAAGGTCCTGATTCTGAAATTCTGTTAAAAGGAGCTAGAGCATTGAGGTAATAAGAACATCATATTTACACATGATACATAACTCTTAAGATGCACTCATATTCACATAGAGACTTAGAGGAAAGCCCCCAACATGTTAGCTATACTTACCATAAATTTAGGAGAGGACATGGACAAGAATTGCACAGAATATGAAGGCATGGTTGGGTCATAGGAATGAGTACCCACATTATTGAGATCGGAAATCCAGCGAAGTTAGCTAGGAGCTAATTTAGCTTAGACTTTGGTAGTGTAAGAGAACAATTAAACTTCATTCATTACAAAGAAGACTCTGGAAAAGTCTAAAGAACTGGACAGCATAGAACAGTTTCCCCTAAAGTCAAACACTATTAAGTTGCTCTCTAAGCACTCAGTGACAAAATACCTAGATAAATTAACAGATGGGGAACTTCCTAAGAGGTTATCAAAAGGTTTCACATTGACTCGAATTCCTTAAACTGGGGAATCCTACAGGATTGATTCACAAGTAACAATCTGTCACTTCCTTAAGAGAGATGCTCAAAAATAAATTGATTAAAATAAATCAGTATTCCTAGTTCCACCTTTATGGGCAAAGCAGAAAAAAAGCCTAATCCTATATATCAATCTGTCAGGCATTTGAAAGAAGTTATCATTCTCCTATAAAGTCTTCTCTTTTCCAGGCTAAACGTCCCTAGTCCCTTCAGGCAAATCCCCATGAGGCATGAAATGGTAGTTCTCAATCCTGAACTGCCATCCTTTGGAACTTTCAGATGATCAATGTTTTGCCTGTAATATGGTATCCACCCTCACTGAACATCTGTGTGAAGTCTGAGCAGGGCAGAGTAAGACTCTCACCCCTGACCCTAGACACTGTACCTCTCTTAATAAAGCCTAATATTACACTTAGTTTTCTTAGAGACATATAATATTGCTTATCAACTCATTGAGTTTACCATCCATAAACAGCCCCTGATACTTTGCTGAGAAACTACTACCCATCCCTTCCTCACTTCATAAGTGTGAAGTTGATTTTTGGAACCCCAGTATAAGGTTATATTTGTTCCTATTCAAGGACATGGGAAAGCACTAGTTCTGGAGTCAAAACACCTGAGTTCCATTTCTTCTTCTGGAATATGCTACTTGTGTGGGCTTGGGCAAGTCAGTGAACTGTCTTGGTTCTCTTTTTCTTCATCCACCAAATGAAGGATTTACATTAATTTAGTTATTGATTTTGTTCTTCACACAATTTTAACACAACTTCAAGAAAGTCAGATGGGTTTGAGGCCAAAGTGCACAACATTCAGATGTTGGGCAAGCTAGAACAACACTTGGTTGTTAGGGACAGAGGTACACACAGCACCCTTAACTCATTCAATAGGCTTTTCCTTGAAAAAAATACACAGTCCAGTCCCTTATCAAGAATTTTTGACAGTTGTCAAAATGGCTCAGTCTATCATGGCTCAGTGTACTTGGGTCTTGGAATGGAAGGCATTGTGAAAGTACTGAGCATTTGTTTGTATTTATATGAAGACTGACAACCAAGTCTGTAAGCACAGGGGAATTAGGCAAAGAGCAGTTCTCTTCTGTTAGAAGGAATATGCCATACTCTTTGAATAGCATGTTTGATGATGCCCTTTACAGATTTCTAGTCATCTAGGTACACTTCACCATGTCTGTTTCTGAAATGGAAGGTCTAGACTAGCCACAGTAACACATCCACAGAGCAGCCAATAGGAATCTTATTGACTTCAATTCCCAAGAAAATTCTAGATGGACCTTTAAAGAAATGATCTAGAAAGGCCTGGTTTTGTCAACAAGATTATGATAGACTAATTTCATTTCCTTTTGTTGACAGGATTATTAAACTAATTAGTGGAGAAAATATTGTGGATAGGGTATACCTAGATGTTAGCAAAGCTTTGAATAAAATATCTCATTATTCTTATGGAGAAAAACTGACCATATCCCTCCCCTGTTCACTATTATCACCTCATCTACCCACCTCGCTGAGACACAAATGAAGATGGCTTATGGCTGTGAACTCAAGAGCCTTGGGAATAGCAGTCCTTTCCAGTCCTGTACCCACAGCCATCACTGAAGGGAGAAATCACCGTGGAGAGGGGGCCCACCTTCCTCATCCTACCAAAACCAAATGCTTGCCAATGGATGCCAATGAGAAGAACCCTGAGACTGGCAGCACCCCCAGACTATCAGTCCCTTCCACCAAAGTACTTGACACTGTCAAGTGGCTCAACATTAGAAACTGATAGGGTTTTTTGAGCGAAAATGACATTTAAAATGGAGGCTTTACTATTTGCTTTGTAGCTTAAGGACTATGGGATCTTTCCATGTGACTTGCAGCTCAACCCTTGCATATGTGTTGTTTCCCCCATTAAAATGTGAGTTCATTGAAAGCAAGGATTTTGGGGGGATCTAGTTTGATCTCCAGTGCTTAGCACAATGTGTTGTGCATATCGCATGCTTAATGAATGTCATTCATTCAAGTTTACAGAAGCACGAGTCACTTAACATTCAAGTTGCTTAAACTTTTCAGCTTGATCACTGAATGCAATAGTCTCTGTGTACACACAACAGTTAATGAAAGTGGGTGACCACAGCACACAACATAATTCCCTTGTAATAAGCAAGGCTAATCTTGTCTTTGTGCCCATGAGTTATAGTAATCATAGCTTTGAAGTCATTTGGATGCTCAATTTTGGCATTCCTATAGACATGCTACATGCTAAGTGGTAATGAGTTCTCCATCAGTGGAGGCATGCAACCAGATTGGACTACTTGCTGGGTATGTAGAAAAGGGAATTCTCATTTGGGCACCAGCTGTCCTTGATCACTTCTAAGGTTCCTTATGACTCAGAAAAATTCTGATCCCATAATACATTGTTGGCCACTAGTGAAAACTATCAGGTTTTTACATATTTGGTTGATTTCCTAAGAGTATCTCCTTTGGAGATATATTGTTTTGGTGACATCTTTCCTAGAGGAAAGGAATAGAATATACGACCTCTCAGGGTCCTTTCCAAGTGATAATTGAATGGCTAAATGCTGCATGAACAAGACTAAGTTGATTTCTTCCTTTGGTTTGAAGAGTTAAGAGCTTCAGAGGACGTGGTTGATGTGAATAAAAAGCTTGTTGTTAACGGCCAGTCACATGGCCTCTGGCAGGCCTCGTGGTAACATTAGCTTCCAGGAGAAAGGATGTTTTGGAAAATGAGAATGTATGAGAATATCTGTTCCAGTCTACCCTGTGTTGGCAGAGCCTCCTGTCCTACTGTCTATTTCCTTTTGGTTTGGTATATCCTATTTTTCATTATTGTCAATTTGAGTTCTTTCTTGGACTCTGGGAAAACAAATTCATTCTAGGATCATGTGAAACTTTTATTACAAGTTTGAAAATCATATTAAATAGTATTGATTTATTGTACTGAAACGTGCCCACTGACTTTCAGCACAAAATGAAGCACTAAAATTGAATCCAAGGACCTTAGAGTAGAGGTAGAAGAGTCTCCTTTCAAGAAAATGCCAAACCAAAAACATTGTCTTGGGAATCATGCTGCAGGTTCACTTCAAGAACAGAAGATGCTGATACAGATGAGGCATCTTCAGGGGGAAAAAAATCCTCACACGATATTCTAGAGAACAAAATGTGGGATCTGTGGGCAAATGTGGTGATATTGATGATCGTGTTTATGACGGGACTTTCAAACTTGCCCTTAGAGAGACAGGGTGGAGTTACAGAACCATCATCATTTCCAGGAATGCATCCAAAGCTGTCTCTGAAAGGCCTTCTCATCTCAGACTCAGCCCTTACTGGAATTCTTACCCCCTACCATTCAAGGGCAGGACCAGACACCCACAAAAAGGCCGTGTGGATGCATATGATTGCCCAACTGCCTTTGCACAGGTCAGTCAAAAACAAAGAAAAGACTCACGCAAGGGTAACTCCCGGCAGAGAAACTCAGAAAATGCAGTGGTGCTTTTCTCAAACTTCAAGTTTACTCAATTCAGGTAAGCTTGGAGTATCCAGACTGCCAGAAAGGACAAAAGGGGACCAGTCTAATATCTTCTCATCCATAAACAGCCTCTTCTACTCTTTAAATATCTGTGATAATGCTACTTTTACTGACCACTGGTCACGTGCAGCTTGGCTGTGGAGACTTGACCACTACCTGTCTTGGTCAGTACTGAACCTCCCCACTGTTCTTGGATTTGCCACAGTCACTGACCATGGTACTGAACAGAGGGCACTTTTCATCATACTTTCTTGATGACAAAAATAAGCAAATTATGAGGAAAAATCTTAGAGGAACATCCATATATAATGTATATATTCAACTTACTCTATTAGTGGAATTGAATTTCCATTTCAGTCACTGTTGAAAGTGCCAAAAAAGATAGATGACAATGAGTATATTCTAGTAAACACTAGTATGTTTTACCCTGGCATATGTTTTAAAGACATTTTGGTGGCTTCAGATCATCCTGAGAAGATACTTTTTCTTATTATCTACTTTCCCTTCTCATCCAATCATTTTCTTAGCTGACATTATATATATGTATGTATGTATACATGTATACATATCTATACATGTATATACACATATGTATGTATGCATGTGTGTGTGTATATATATATATATTGTTGTTGTTGTTTAGGTTAGAGTTGTATACATGAATGTGGAGCAAGGCAGAGGTCTTGGTTGGGATGTGGAAGGTTCATGTCAAGGAAACATGAGGAATTTCAAGTGATCACAAGATCACATAAGGTAACACATCTAAAGTACTTTCCAAACTGTAACTCATTCAATGAATGCTGGCCATCATGATGATTAGGAGAAAGATTAAGATGAGGACGATGAAGATGAGGGTGAGGGTGAAGCACTCCTTGTCCTATTGATATTGTTTCCTTTTTAAAAAAAGCATTGTTTGCTTCCAACAGCATAATATGACTTAGGTAGCTTTTAACATAGTAGACCATAAACTTGACATAAATATTTGTACTTACCTGTCATTGATTTTCCCTATCACTTTGGGGGGGGATGATTTTCATTTTAAACATTGAAAACAGTGGGTCAAGAAGTGACTTTATTCTTGTGTAATAGGACAATATCAGGGCATCCAGGAGGCACAGTGGATGGGGTGCTGTGCCTGCAGTCAAGAAGACTCATCTTCCTGTATTCAAATCTGACCTCAGACATTTCCTGGCTGTGTGACTCTGGGCAAGTCACTTAACCTTGTTTGCCAGTTTCCCCATCTACAAAATGAGCTGGAGAAGAAAGTGGCAAACCATTCCAGTCTTTTGACTCCAGAGTCTCATTCACTTGCATCATACTGCATCCTGCACTACTCTGACTCCTCTCCTTAGTTGTATCTACTAAATAACTGGGTATTCATAGGTGAATGGCTCACTACAATCTCAAACTTACTGTATATAAATCTAAAATAAAAGCAGATTCTTCCCTCCTTTTGAGTTTCCCACTTCATACAATTGTAGACTCTCCCCCTCTGCTAAGCTCCCACCTTGATGGTGTAGGATGATGCAAAGGTGATCCTGAAGGCTATGTCAGTCGAATGCAAGCTCTAACAGGTTCTGCCAGGATGGAAAGACTTTGAGTATGGGTATGGGCATGTAGAGAGTGCCTAGAGATGAGCAGTAGGCTTACCACCCAAGGATCAGCAGAGTTCAATTTGGAAAGGCTCATCAGCCAATGATTTATTAAAGTGATGAATTTGTTTGCCATAGCAACTCGTGATGACCCTTTACCAAGACTTAGAAGGGTTGTAACCTGGATTGGTATAAATAGAACCTCCCACTTACATCAGAGATCTTTGAGGTACTTAATCAAATAATCCTAAAATTGGAGAAGACAATTGGAAGTGCCCTCCTTCTTCATTGCTCTATCACTTCTTCAGCCACCCAGGCTTGAAATTTCCCAGCTATCTTTGATTCTTCCATTTCCCTTGTGCCTCTTTTCCAGTTGGTCACCAATTTGCTAGGATTCTTCTTTTTACAGTGTGTCTCTTCTTTACCTCTTCTTTTCTCATCCCATTGCCATCAAACTCATTTGCCACATTATTCTCCTCATTAGTCTCAATTTTCAGTCTCTCCCTACTCTAATCCATCTTGCCCAAGACTGAGAGATTAAGTTCAGGTTATTAGCACCTCCTGCAGGAAGCCTGTCTCAATCCACTCAGTTGCTCATGCCTTCCCCCATCAAATAAATTGATACTTAATGTGCATACACTCTGTGCCTCCTTCTGTACATATTGGTTCCCCTCCAAGATGCTCAATTCTTAAGGGCAGAGATGGTTTTGTTTTAGTTCTTTATCCCCAATGCCTGGCACAGAACTTATGACACAGGATGCTCTTTATAAATTCTTGTTGAATAAACCTACCAAGAACACTATTGTAACCATGTAACCCCTTCTCAGAAATCTTCCAACTCCCTACTACTCACAGGATAGCTTGTCAGTGAAGTTCTCTGTAGTCTGCTCCCAACTCAGCTTTCTAAATGATTTTCTCCAAGTTCCCTATTAATTGATTAATCAATAAGTATTTAATAAGTGTTTGCTATTGCCAGGCACTGTGTTAAGTGCTGGGGATATGAGAGAAAGGCAGTCTCTGCCTTCAAGAAGCTTATAATCTAATGGGAGAAGACAATATAAAAAAGGAAGTTGAAAAATGGTGGGGGATATCAAGGAGGTACTTGGAGCAGGGGCATGATGATGGCAGGGGGTGCTGGTGGGTGATGGTTTGAAACCAAGTAAAGCAAATGGTGGCAAATAAAAAGATGCCTGACATTTTGAGTCCTTTATAAAGGGAGGATATTGGAGAAGATTTTTGTTTTGCTCTCAGAATCAGAAGGGCAGAAGCAACTAAGGTACAAGTACCAAAACAGAAGTAGTCTCCATTATGGAGAGTTTTTTGGTAATGAGCATATCCCAGAGGCTGGGGAATGATGATGACGATGAAGATGACAATGGCGGTGGTGGTGGTGATGATGATGACAATGACAGAAATCAGAAGGCCTCCTGAAGAAGATAGATGAGTCTTAAAAGAAGCCAGGAATTCTCAGAGTCAGAAGCTGGGGGCCATCACATTGTGGGCAATGTGCAGTCAGTGCAAAGAAGGTGAGTTGTGTTTGAGGGACAGCAGCTGGACATGTATGACTGGATTATTGAGGTGTCAGGGAGGGGAATACAATGTCAGATTTTAGAAAAGGAGATTGAAACACTGACTCAGTCTGGTCTGCCTTCTATTTACAAGCCATACAGAATCTCAGCCTTGAAAGTGTCCAGAGTCCATGTGGTCCAATCCATTCTTGAACAAGGATCTGCTCTACAACATCCCCAATAAGTAGCCATTTGGTCAATGCTTAAATACCTGCAATCAAGGGAAGCTCACTAACCCAAGGAGGACCATTCTCCTTTGGTTTCACTCTAATTGTTAGGAGACTCTTGTTGACATTAAGCCTAAATGTGATCATTTCTACCCTTGCTCCAAGTTCCACCCTCTAGAGTCAAGCAGAAAAGGATATTCTCTCTTCCATAGGAACAATACATCACATATTGGAAACAGCTATTGGGTTCCATTCCTTTCCCTCAGCCTTCTCTTTTCCAGAATAAATATCAACAATCCTTCATATGGCACGAGTCTGAGGCTCTTTACCAGTCTCATTACTCTCCTTTGGCTACTGCAATTCATCAAAGTCTTTACTTAACTGAGAAAAGCATTTATTATGAGTTTATGGTGTGGAAAGCACTGTGGTAAGTTCTGGATCCAGACACAGAAGGCTCCAAGGTCTCAACTCTCCAGGAGCTCACACTCCAATGAGGGAACACAGCACATATAAAAGGTTATAGCTGCGGGGTGGCTAGGTGGCGCAGTGAATAGAGCACCGGCCCTGGAGTCAGGAGTACCTGAGTTCAAATCCGGCCTCAGACACTTAACACAAAAAACTAGCCGTGTGACCTTGGGCAAGTCACTTAACCCCAACTGCCCTCCAAAAAGCAAAAAAAAAAAAAAAGGTTATAGCTGCAAGTCAGATGGAAAGATCTCATGGTACTTGGCAAAGAGAATAAAACAGATAGTAAGGAATCTTGAATGTCATTTCCACTGATAATATAGTACTTCTTTCTGATGTGGAATCAGTGGACAGTGCCAAGGATTTTGATATGGGAAACTTTTTTTTTCTGGGTCATAGCTCTAGCACCAGCCAAAACAGTAAGTAGGCTACACCTCTATGGGCATGGCTCCCTAGGATGATGGCTGTGGTTTCTGGTGACCTGATAGAAGTGAGCTGGTAGTACTGAGGGGCATGGCTGTTCTCAGGGTTCTTAAGCTTATTTGTCGGTTGGTGCCAATTGGTCAAGAGGTAATAGTGTTCAGGAAAATAGGTCCCCTCTGCACAATGATTTCTTCCCTTAATGATGACCATGGGGCCTAGCTGGAAACAAAGAGGGTGATGTAGAGGGCAAGGTTCTGGTGTTCATGATCCTGGGCTCTCTTCATCAGACATTAAGGAAAGATGGTGACAAGAGGTTTGGCTTGCTAGTACCTGCTGCCTCCTGTTTCTCCCTCGAAGACAGTATCTGGAATGCCTTTTGTCTTCCTATCCACTTGTAATCTCTTCTTCAAGACCCAGGTCATAGCCACTTTCATAAATTCTCTATCACATAAATTGGGGGCAATTTCTTTTCTAAAATTTTAAATGTCTCTTATTTATAGGACTCCTTGCCCTCAGGGAGCTTACAAATTTGTTGACAAGACAAAGACCACACTTAAAAAAAAAAGACAGCTGTGCATTATATATCTTTGCACCTCACCTCCCATCAAAACCCAAGTGAGGAACTTACACAGAGATTATAAGAATCCATAACTCCTGCCTGGACTTTTCAATAACTGTCTTATTTGTCTTTTCATTCTGGTTCTCAGCTAGGCACAGCTGTGAAAATGTGGGAAATGCTCTTCCCTGTGTTCAACCTCAACCAAAAAAATCCCCCAACCTCCCCAAATTGGGTGGGGCAGTGCTTAGCATGCCTGGGGCAGCAACTTGGGAGCCATTCCACACAGCAAGTGCAGGAATTGAGAATGAAGTCTAATAAAACTGAAGACAAGACTTCTCCTGAGTCTGCTTGCTGCAAGAAATTCTTCCATCACTGGCATCTGAGGTGTGGTTCTGCTAAACTGCTTCTCCCATCTCTGTTCACAGCCTCAAGTGACTTCAGAGAGGCTCTGTGGGCAGAAGAGAGTAAGAGGAGACTGAGAAAATAAGTGTTGCTTTTCAAAAAGTACTAAGAACTTTTAAAATGGTCTTAACCTTAGTAAAGTCTTCTAGCACTTTACTATGTCCCCTTCCCTCCCCTTTCAGATTGGACATCCACTCAAATCTAAGTTGGCAGAACAAAGAATTCTTATCTCAAATTTCCCTTTCCCCATGATAGAAAGGGAAGTAGGGCTGGATTCTCTGATTGGATTTTTAACTTTTTTTTTTTTTGCATTTGGCTTTGTTTTTGTGACACTGAAGCTGTAACTATCCCTTTGTTCTTTTATACACCCAGGATCTTTGAAACCTTCTGATTTCTAGTAGCTTATACAAATTCTAATGGAATTGTGTACAAATAGACTGGGGAGAAAAAGTACTTAGAAGCCATGATTTTATAATCTCCCTGGGTTGGTTCCCTATTGACCTGCCCTATCTAGCATGTGTGATTTGCCAAAATGGCCATCATCCCACTTGGGGTTCTGAAAGAAAACTACAGAAATGCATCAAAACACATTTGCTTGATTCCTGTGGTTTTCGGGTGGAAAAAACCCCTAAACTCTACATGAACCTAATGGGTGTGAGAGGCTGCAGACACAGAGGAATGAAGCCTTTAATTGGAACCACTGTGAGGCTTAAGTGGTGAAATATGAGCATTTCTTCCTCTGCATTTAGGAAATTAAAAACAAAGGAATGGGATCATTACATAATTCATCTTAGTTAACAAAGTACAAACATTTATATCATCATAAATTCATGACAAATTCATTCCCCTCTTCCTTAATTTGACTAAGGATACCAGCATAGTCAAAGGTTCATTAGTGGAGTTGGCAGATATTTTATATATCTCCGTGTGGCACCTTTGAATTTTATCAAAATATTACTATGTTTCTTCATATGTAAAGCCTCCCAAAGAGGTGAAACCAGGAAGAAAGGGGGACCATAAAACTATGGCAAATGTGTCAGTATAATTGACCCTCTTCTTGTCTTGGAATGAGTAGAGGTCTACCTGTTCACTTTGACTTGGCTCCTTTGGCTCAGCTCAGTGTTACAACTTAGGTACCTGTGCTGCTAGAGACATAAACCTGTAGGACCTGAGAACCCAGAAATGGGCAAGTAAGGCATTCTTTTCTCCTCTACACCTGGAAGAGCTAATAGTTCTGTTTTATATGTATTTGAACACAGGGTGGGCAATGTTCATAGAAGGGAAAAATCAAAATTAGAAAATGTATTTTATGGTCCTAATTAGACTTCTATTGTCAAGGATAATAATTTATTTTATGATATTTTGTCTTGATCGAAATCACTCTCACCCATTAAAATAAGAAAATGTGTTTGAATTTCTAAGAATTTGAATGTCAAAAAACTGAATTTGACAAAGGAGACTAAGGTTCAGTCAGAGGTGGGGAGGTGGACAGTAGGTAAGAGTTCAGAATTTGGGCTCAGGAAGTTCTATCCCTGCCTCAGACATTTTCTAGCTCTGTGACTCTGGATGAATTGCTTTCAGGCTCAATTTCCCAATTTACTAAATGGAGACAATAAGGCCACTTACTTCACAGGACTTTTGGGGGAGGGGGAAACAAATGAGATAACATATGTAAAGTGCTAGGCAAACTTTAAAACAATATATTTTAAAATGATTTTAAATATTATTATTATTACTATTATAAAAACTATCATAAGTAAACAAAGTTTTAGCCATACCAGTAGCTATCTGCTCCTAGGGAAGGGAAATGTGAAGGAAAACTTGTTTGAATAGTGATTGATTTTTCTTTGATCTATCTACCTGGCTCAGTGAATAGAGTGCCCAGCTTAGAGTCAGAAAGACCTGAGTTCAAATGTATCCTCAGATACTTACTAGATCTGGGCAAGTCATTTAATCCTGTTTTCCTCAGCTTCCTCATCTGGAAAATAAGCTGGAGAAGGAAATGGCAAACCATTCCAGTATTTTTGCCAAGAAAACCCCAAATGGAAGATGGTGGAGTAAGGAAGGGACTTGCCTGAGTTCTCCCACAAGCTCCTACAAATAACCTTTAAATAATGACTCTAAACAAATTTTAGAGTGGCAGAACCCACAAAAATATGAGTGAAACAATTTTCCAGTCCAAGACAATTTAAAACACGAGCAGGAAAGGTCTGTTGCATTAGGGTAAAATAGGAGTACCCTCCAGCACAGGCAGAGTCAGAACAGACTGGGCTCTGGCAAACCAGGAGCAGGCCTCTAGGCAACTGAGGCAGTTTCTAGATCTCTCAGACCACAGATGGTAAGGGGATCAAACAGTGTGTCAGAAGGAGATTTACAATTTGCTGGCACTAGCGATAGGACTCTGTGGCATTGCCTATGTTTGGATCTGGGATGCAGTTTTGGGTCTTAGCCCCAGTGTGAGGTACAAAACTAACATAGCAGAGCTTGTGGCAGCAGGGGATCAGAGACTCTCATCATAGTCCCAGGATTGAAAAGAGTGTTTGTGGTTACTCACAAACCAGTGTATTATACAGGAGAACAGTAAAGACACTTTTCCCTAGATCGTACCACCTTGGAAGAGCCAAAAACCTATAGGTCCTCAAAATTATCTCTGAAAACAGTTGTACAAAAAACCTGAAACTTGGGCCAGTGCCTCCACCACTTGGGAAGCAGAGCCCCATTTTTATCATAAAGTTAAAAGTCAAGAAATGGGCTGGGAAATGAGCAAACAACAGAAAAATGTTCTGACCCTAGAAAGTTACTATGGTGACAAGGAAGATCAAAACACACTCAGAAGAAGACAACAAAATAAAAATTCCTTCATTCATAACCTCAAAGAAAAATATGAGGTTTTGATCTCAGGCCATGGAAGAGATCAAAAAGGATTTTAAAAATCAAGTAAGAGAGGTAGAGGAAAAATTTGGAAGACAAATGAGACTGATGCAAGAAAATCATGAAAAAAGTCAACAGCTTAGTAAAGGAGGCATAAGAAATACTGAAGAAAACAGCATCTTAAAATACAGAATAGGTCAAATGGCTAAAGAGATACAAAAATCTAATGAGGAGAAGAATGTCTTGAAAAGTAGAATTGGCTAGATGGAAAAAGGCATACAAAAATTTACTGAAGAGAACTCCTTAAGAAGTAGAATTGGGGCTGTGAGCTCTTCCACCCAGCGTGCACTTGCCTCCCCCCTGCCTCCAGGTGCGGCACCACCTCCTCTCTCTCTTAAGGGTTTAAACTTGCCACTTCAAAGTTCACCATGGATGATGATATTGCTGCTCTCCTTGTTGACAATGGCTCTGGAATGTGCAAAGCTGGATTTGCAGGAGACGATGCCCCTCAGGCTGTTTTCCTTTCCATTGTTGGGCACCCCAGACATCAGGGTGTGATGGTGGTTATGGGCCAGAAAGACAGTTATGTGGGGGATGAGGCCCAGAGCAAGAGAGGTATTCTCGCCCTGAAATACCCCATTGAACATGGCATTGTCACCAACTGGGATGACATGGAGAAGATCTGGCATCATACTTTCTACAATGAGCTCCGTGTGGCCCCTGAAGAGCACCCTGTGCTGCTCACAGAAGCCCCCCTGAACCCAAAAGCCAAAAGATAAAAGATGACTCAGATTATGTTTGAGACCTTCAATACCCCAGCCATGTACATTGCCATCCAGGCTGTGCTGTCCCTGTATGCCTCTGGTTGTACCACTGGTATTGTAATGGACTTTGGTGATGGTGTGACCCACACTGTGCCCATCTATGAAGGTTATGCCCTTCCCCATGCCATCCTCCATGTGGATCTGGCTGGCTGTGATCTGACGGACTACCTCATGAAGATCCTGACCAAGGGTGCAGTTTCACCACCACAACTGAGAGGGAAATCGTGCGTGACATCAAGGAGAAGCTGTGTTACGTTGCCCTAGACTTTGAACAGGAGATGGCCGCTGCTGCATCCAGCTCCTCTCTGGAAAAGAACTAGAAGCTCCCTGACAGTCAGGTTATCACCACTGGCAACAAGAGGTTCCGATGCCCAGCAGCTCTCTTCCAGCCATCTTCCTTAGGTATAGAATCCTGTGGAATCCACGAAACTATCTTCAACTCAATCATGAAGTGTGATGTTGACATCCGTAAGGATCTGTATGCCAACACCATATTGTCAGGTGGTACCACCACATACCCGGGCATTGCTGACAGGATGCAGAAGGAGATTACAGCCCTCGCTCCCAGCACAATGAAAATCAAGATCATTGCCCCACCTGAGCGTAAATACTCTGTCTGGATTGGAGGCTCCATCCTGGCGTCCCTTTCTACCTTTCAGCAAATGTGGATCAGCAAGCAGGA
>CM053599.1:7649665-7677952 GCA_028646575.1 Pseudocheirus occidentalis | reverse complement strand
TTTTTTTTTAGTAGTCATTCCAAATATTGTATAATTCATTGTTACAGAGTTACTACAAGCCTCTGTGAAGGCTGTCCTCTGCCAGAGCAAAGGAGCAATGTAACAAAGACCCAGATGGGGAGGGGAGTGGGGGGAAGGTACTAGTATTGCTTTAAATGTAAATTATGTAATCCTTTAAAACAAACTTTTTGTATCTTCCGCCTTAATACTTGTTCCTTTTTTAAAAATTGTCAGCCATGTTGAATGGCCCCCTAAATTCCCTCCCTCCCCCAACATAGATGTGAATGAGGACTTTCATAGTTTCCCTGTGAGTTTTTAGATGGGTGCCAGTACTTGGGGGAGGGGAGGAACTTTACCTGTACACTGACTTAAGACCAGTTCAAATAAAAGCGCACACATTAAAGAAAAAAAAAAAGAAGTAGAATTGGCCAAATGGAAAAGGAGGTACAAAAGCTCACTAAAGAAGATAATTGCTTAAAAGTTAGGACTAGGCAAGTGGAAGTTAATGACTCTATGAGATATCAAGAAACAAACAAAATAAAAAGAATGATAAACTAGAAGAGAATGTGAAATGTTTTACTGGAGAAACAGCTGACCTGGAAAATAGATCCAGGAGAGATAATTTAAGAATTATTGGACTACCTGAAAGCCACGATCAAAAAAAGAGCCTAGGCATAATCTTTCAAGAAATTATCAGGTAAAACTGCCCTGATATTCTAGAATCAGAGGGTAAAATAGACATTTAAAGAGTACACCATTCACCTCCTGGGAGGGATCCTAAAATGAAAGCTCCCAGGAATATTGTAGCCAAATTCCAGACCTTCCAGTTCAAGGAAAAAAATGCTGTAATTAGCCAGAAGGAAACACTTCAAATATTGAGGAGTCACAATTAGGATAATACAAGATGTAGCAGCTTCTACATTAAAGGATCAGAGGGCTTAGAATATTCTATTCCAGAAGGCAAAAGAGCTAGGATTACAACCAATGATCACCTATCCAGCAAAACTGATTATAATGTTTCAGGGGAAATGGAAATTCAATGAAAGAGAGAACTTTCAAGCATTGGTGATGGAAAGACCAGAATTGAATAGAAAATTTGACTTTCAAATTGGAAATGCAAAAGAAACACAAAAAGGTAAGTAGGAAAGAGAAATCACAAGGGATTTGATAAGGCTAAACTGCTTATATTCCTACACTGGAAAATTATATTTATAATTCTTAAAATAACCCTTTCTTATTATTAGGGCAGTAGGAAGAAGTATATGTAGATAGGAAGCAGAGGTCTGAGTTGAATGTGATGATATGAATATCTAAAAAAATAACATTAAAGGATAAGAAAGAAGAATGCCCTGGGAGAAGGGGAAAGGAGAAGATAGAATGGGATAAATTATCTGATGGAAAAGAGGCCTGAAAGAGATTTTTCAGTGAATGGGAAAATGGGGGAAGAAGGGAGGGGAGTACATGAACCTTACTCTCATAACAACTGACTCAAAGAGAGAATGACATACACACTTGGGTATAGAAATCTATCTTACCATACAGGAAAGTGGGAAGGGAAGAGGATAATAGAAGGTGGGAGGAACTGATAGAAGTGAGAGTAGTTTGGGGGGAGATAAAACTCAGAAGCAAAACACTTTTGAGAATGGCTAGGGTAAAAGGGAGAGAGATAGGATAAGTAGGAGAAAAATAGGATGGAGAGAAATACATAGCTGGTGATCATTACTGTGAAAAGAAGTTTATATAGTGAGTTTCTTTGATAAAGACTTCATTTCTCAAACATATAGAAAACTGAGTCAAATTTATGGAAATAAGAGTCATTCCTCAATTGATAAATGATATGAACAGACAATTTTCAGACAAAGTAATCAAAGCTATCTATAGTCATGTGAAAAAATGCTCTAAATCATTATTGATGAAAGGAATAAAAATTAAAATAACTCTGAGCTACTACAACCTGTAAGTTTGGCTAATATGACAGAAAAGAAAAATGACAAATGTTGGAGATGTGGGAAAATTAGAAGACTGCTGTACTATTGGTGAAGTTATATACTGATTCAACCATTCTGGAGAGCAATTTGGAACTATATCCAAAGGGCTATAAAACCATGCACGGACCCTTTGACCCAGCAATACCACTACTAGACCAGTATCCCGAAGAGATTAAAAAATCCTTTTAGTGGTGGCAAAAAATTGGAAATTGAGGGGATATTCATTAACTGGGGAATGGCTGAATAAGCTGTATATGATTATGAAGGAATACTATTGTGCTTTAAGAAACAATGAGCAGTATGCTCTCAGAAAAACATGGAAAGACTTCCATGAACTGTTGCAAAGTAAAATGAGCAGAACCAAGAGAACATGGCCCATAGTAACAGCAATATTTTATGATGATCTACTATGAATAACTTAGCTATTCTCAGCAATGTAATGATCTAAGACCATTCTATAGGACTTAGTATATTACAACTTAATGTGTCAATTAAATTACAACAATGAATATTTAATGTAAAGCATATTACATTAAACTAGGTTGAAAGGTACTGCCCATTTCCAGAGAAAGAACTGGTAGAGCCTGAATGCAGATCAAAGATGCTTTTTTTTTACTTTCTTTATTTTTCTTGGTTTTTTTTGTCTGTGTTTTCTTTCACAGAATGACTTACATGGGAATGTGTTTTGCATGACTACACAAGTATAGCCTATTTCAAATTGCTTGCTTTCTCAATAAGGGGAGGGGGAGGAGAGGGAGATGGAGGAAGAGAATTTGAAAATCAAAATTTGAAAATAAAAGAATGTTAAAATTGTTTTTACATGTAATTGGGAAAAAATTAAAATACTAAATAAGCAAAAATTTGAAACAGGGTCACACACAACAAGAACTAGAAATAGTAGCCAGTGATCTTCAGGGTTTAGCTGTACCACAGCCCTAATATATGTTTGACAGCAACATAAATGCTCATCTGTCCCTTTTTCTGTTATGAAAGGACCCATAGGGAGCTTAGATCAGTAGCATAATAAAAAATATAAATGGTCTGAGGGAAAAAAAGAGTACATCTGAGAAGGTCTAACATCTGCATTTTAAGGGCATTGTGGGAAGATGGTAGAGTAGGTAAGTAGTTTCCAGGCTCTCCAGATTTCCTACACAGACAGAAAATTGCCATGACATGAAATGTAGAGCATCAATAATACAGGAATAAAGCTGCTGTACTCCTAAGACAACTTGAAAAGATCTCAGAGCAAGAGAGGACTCCCAGCGGCTGAGGTTTAGCCTGAGTAAGGTGTAGAAACCTCCAGACAGAGTAGAGACATGTCCACTGAATCAACAGACAGCAGACCATGAAGCAGCTCTGGCAGGAAGCAGACTGGGCCTCCAGAAATTTCACCTCAACTTTCAAATCTGCCCAGGTAATTAAAGGTTTTACTGCGTGGGCTTATATGTTGGTCATAGCCCAGAGATGGAAACATATCTTTTGGAGGGAAGTCACCTTCAATAGGCCAATGCAGAAGAAAGTGCTCAGGACTATTCACAATGGCAACAATGTCCAGTTCAATGCTATAATTTAAAAATAGATCATCTGTGATGGAAATGTTAAGCCACAGTAAGAGCTCATGGTTGTGTAGGACTTTTCAATTTTCAGAGGACTCGACATATGTCCTGGTATGGTGTGGTGTGGTAAGTCATCACATTGTATCATATCATATATCATGCCATGTCATACCATCTTATTATATTACATTACATTATGTTATATCATGCCGTGTCATATTGTGTTATAGTGTATCGCATATTATATAATAATATACATATAACATTACATTAACGTACTAATTGTATAAATTAATTTTACTATCCTCATAACAGCTTATGAATTAAGTACTATAGCTATTACCCTCATTTTACAAAGGGGGAAACTGAGATCAGAGAGGTTATTGATCAAGTGCTGAACTCAGAGTTCAGGACACTAGGGCTCAAATCCTGCAGCAGACAAGATTGCTCACTGTGTGACCCTGGGAAAACACCAAATTTCTCTATGTTTCAGTTTTCTTTGTAAGATATTGAGGCTGGCCTCAATAACCTCCAAGGCTCCATTCTAGCTCTCTTGGTCTCTGAGATTCTTGTGCCCTTGCTCACATAACTAGTATCAGTGACATTATTAAAATCCAGGTTTTTCCTGATGCTAAGTCCTCTGTCCATTTCATTACCACCATTAAATCTAATATTTATAAAGGATGTTATTTTTTAATCATTGCTAAGAATAATAAAACTAGGCTAGGCAATATAAGCCTGCTAAATAGAGCAGTGAGCCCCTGGGAAGGACCCCAAGAGGTGCTTCATGTTTCAAAGCCATGAAAACAATATCAGCTGAAAGGAGCAAGTCAGAGCCTCCCACCCCTTGGGACCTTCTTGCTTCACTTTCTTTACCCTTTGAATCAAATGTCAGAGCTACCCTCCCTTGTGACTGACTATACCTCGCAATGTTTCTCCTCATTTGGCTGGTCAGTGGGATCCATTTGCAAAGGACTCATTCTTGGTTCATTATAGTAACACCAATTAAGAAAATTATTTGGGACTACTAGCTTGGATCTGTCCTTCTGCAGTACTGTTAGTCCGTCTGGCTAGTGATCTGCAAGAGTGCATCAGCTTGTGGGTATTAGGGGGAGTATTTTACTGGAAGTGAAAGGACATGCATGGAATCAGTGACCTTGATACTTACAGCATTTCTTTAGGGGCTCAATCCTTACCCTTTAGATACAATTTTCTTTGCATTTTTTTTCAGAGTGAGAGGAATTCTTGTTAAGGATCAAGCCCCTTGGGTGGGTGACTAAGGGATCCATTTCTCCACTCGTGTTGACATCTACCTTCCCATAGGATAACCTAGCAAACTGGCCCCATGTCTTTATGGAAGTCATAGAGAAGGATGGGAGTAAATTCTCTATTCACAAAGCAAGTGGTTCTGAAAGACATTCACCAAACAAGTCACAGCCTTGGGGTCTACCTATTCAGGGATCCCTCCAAGCTGGGTTCCAGAACCTAAACAAATGTCCTGGTGAATCAATGAGGTCCTCTCTTACTCTCTCTCACGTTCCTGAGCCAGAAAGGAGAATGCAAAATCAGGTTGAGTGCCATCTGGTGGTCAGAGGGAAAAAGGAACAACTTTAAAATGCTTTGTTCTTCTCATTTCTCCCTTTACTCAAATCAATGTATTTGGTATTTGTGAGCCTAAGTCTCTTGGCCTATAACACTAAATGCTAAAAACAAAGAAAATGAAGGCAAATCATAGTCTGGCATTATATCAAACTCTCCTCTGGACAGCTGATCCCAACTTGCCAGCCTTAGACTTTCATGTTGGACATCAAAGGGTTGGGCTCAGGCCTTTCCCCCAAATTCCTACACTGGCATTAACCACTGCTCACATTGATGAAATCAAAAGACCGTTGGAGCACTAAAGGAGATAGATGCATGCTTGTCATTAAGTCCCATATAATAGTGTCTATTTTAGGGGAAGAAATGAATTTTAAATACAGCTCATGGAGCTATAATCTCATGGAGAAAGAGCCCATGTCATTGAAATCAAGAATTTACTGAGTATTTAAGCAGTGTGCATGTGTGCTTGTGTATTTGTTCATGTGTGTTCATTTATGTGCCTGCGTGTGCATGTGTCCGTGTGTGTGTGTGTGTGTGTGTCTTTTTGGGAGAGGGAGGTTTGGTGAGTCAGTCTCTTTTTGCTAACTGGCGTCACATCTTAATCATGAGGATCTCAAAGCATCATTATGGACTTCTAATTATGAGTCTGGAGGAATTAGGGTCTTTACAAATGTATTGTGTACTCTGGTCATTTCTTAGAGAGGCAGTATGACCTGTGGAGAGAGTGCTACGATGGGCAGTTAGGAAGATGTGGCATTCAACCCTGCCTCTCACAATACCTGGATGTAGGACCCTGGGCAGCCCTTCAGAGTTCTTCTCATCTGGAGCTCTTTAGCAACAGCCATACACCCCATTGTTCAAGGTGAAGAAGAATCCCTGCTCAGGGGTATTAGAGGGCAGAGAATAGAGCTCATCTTACTTGCTACTGAGCCAAGACCACAGTAGGCAATTTCCTTCTCTGAAAAGTACTAGCTCTGGAATCAGAAGACCTGAGGTCAATTCCTCAATTACTAACTATATGACATCAAATCCCTTTACCCTCCATCAAGTTAGACAGGTAAGGGTCAAGTTCTTCTAGGTCCCAGAGAGCAGAACTAGAAGCAAGGGGTGGAAGTTTTGAAGAGACTAATCTAGACTGGATGTCAGAAAACCCTTCCAATGAGAACAATCCCCAACCTGAACAGATGACCTAAGGAGGGGAGCTTACCCCTCACTGGAGATCCTTAGGTCAAGCCCATAGAATCATTGGTTGGGTTCAATGTAGTAGAGTATGGATTGGACTGGCTCATTGCTGAGGGTCCTTCCAACTCACTGGAGTGTCAGGCCTCCTCTCTCTCCTCATCTCTGGTTCCTAGGTTGTCTAGCTCTTTCAAGTACAAGCTAAAACCCTGCTTTCTACAGGAAATCTTTCTCCATCCCCTGTGAGGCCAGTGCCTTCCCTCTGTTGATTACTTCTGATTTATTCTTTCTATAGCTTGTTTGTACATATTCTCATATGTTTGCATATTCTCCTCAACTGTGAACTCTTTGAAGGCAGGGACTGTCTTTTACCTTAGTTCCCAGCAGTGAGCACAGGGCCTGGCATATGGTAGAACTTAATAAATGTTAATTTACTGCCTGGGATTCTGTAGACAAGAAAGAGGACTGATCACATAGGGAAAGCGAGGGGTTGGACATTTGAAGAGCCTTCATTATTCACTGGTATCCACAAAACATGAAAAGACTTAGAGGAAGGCCCCCATTGTTGAGCTTCTGGGATAACATGGTGGACAAGAGTCACACAAAATGGGTGCTTAGCTTGTTTGCATTGTAGTTAAGTGGGCATGTAGCTAATGCACATTATCTGACCACATTTTAATGAGTTTTGGGGAAAAAAGAGTTTTGTGTTTAAGGTGCCCCTGAAACCTATGCTTCCCTTTGGCATGAATCCATCCCTCTTTAGAATGTAAGAAAAATCAGAAAAACCTGGAAAGACTTACATGAACTGATGCATAGCGAAGTGAAAGTGAACAGAACCAGGAGACTCTTGTGCACAGTAACAGCAATATTGTTCTGTGAAGAATTGTGAATATCTTAGATATTCTCAATAACACAATGATCCAAGACAACCCCAAAGGACTAATGGTGAAGCATAATACCCCCCTCTAGAGGAAGAACTGATATTGATTGAATATAGACTGATGCATGAGATTTTTCACTTTGTTTTGTTCGTTTTTTTTTCTTTTATTCAAGTCTTCTTGTACAAAATGAGTAATACGAAATGTTTTACATAATTGCACATGTATAATCTATATCTGACTGGTTACCATTTAAGGAGAGGAGGGAAAGAGTTTAGAATTCAAAATCTTAAATGAAAATATTTTTTAAAATTTAAAAAGAAAGCATCTAAGAAAATAATGGACTCCTGGGAGGTTATTAATTTTTTAAAGCAGGGTAAAGGAGGAAAGGAGGGTCAGAGAAAGAAGGAATAGTCATATTCACTTTCTGAGCAATCATGGCAATTTTAACCTGTGAGTACAATGAGTTTTAAAGAAGAAAGGGATGTACTCTCATAGTACAATAGAAAGAGTCCTGGATTTGGAGGTAAGGTTGGAACCTGAGACAGCTGGCTGGCACCGGACACAGATCACCAGACCCAGAGTTATGGGTTTGAACGTGATCTCAGATACCTCCTAGATGTGTGATCCTGGGAAATCCACTTAGCCTCTGTTTGCCTCAGTTTCCTCATTTGTAAAACGAGAATAATACTACCTACCTCACAGGGTTGTTGTAAGGATTGAATGAGAAAACATGTAAAGTGCTTTACGCACTAATGAGCATTATACTAGGTCTGCCCCTTATTATGCATGTGCCCAAGGCTTAGTTAGACCCTACTCTTTTCTGGACTTCAGTTTTGTCATCTGATAAAACTGAGACAGGACTGGTCAGCCTCTCAGGCTTCTGCCAGCTCGACATCTCCAATCTGGGTTCACTCATTTTGTAGATAAGGACTGTAGCCAAGAGAGGTAGCCTGAGTTAACCTTCACACTCACTGGAATGCTTCAGAGCATGCCTGTCACAAAGTAGGGAGTTCTGCAGCTACTCAGCAGCAGATTAATGGAGAAAGCTCCCTCTTCAGAGTCTCTCCAGGGTTCTTGCTACTACACTGTGATGTCTTATAAGATTGTCCTCTGGAAAAATCGGGATGATTCATCCATCACGGGTTCTCTCGGCCTGCTTTTCTCAAGGGTCTTTTGTCCAGCTGCACTCTGGGATCTAGGCTGTTTCTGGAAGGCTCCCAGGCTGCTGGTACGGCCACTCAACCTTTGTGGGTTGTAGCCAATCCAAAAGTTGGCTGTGTTTTGTTATATTTCAATTCTTGGAGGAAGTGACAGGATCCCATATTACGGTATGCTGGAAATAAAGATTGAGAAGGCTGCTTTTAGAGGGTTGGGGAGGACATGGGGTTATACGCCCCTTCATCAGTTGCTTGGGTCTCTCAACCAGAGACTTTATTACAAAGTGCAGCAAAGTGGAACAAAACCACAGGAGAAACCTTAGATGCCTCCCAATCCCCTTGCCAAATGACTTCGGAATAGACAGAGCTTTCCTAGGATAGAGTATATGTGCCTCAGTGTTCACTTATGGAAATTCATTCAATGACCCAGGTCATTGCTCAGGCAGTTGTCTCCCAGCTGAGGCCCACTTAAGATCTGGAAATGTGTTTTCTAGGGCAGCCAGGTGCCTCAGTGGATAGAATGCTGGGCCTGGGGTCAGGAAGACCTGTGTTCAAATCTGACCTCAGATACTTACTAGCTGTGAAATCCTGGGTTAAGTCAGTTAACCATATTTGCCTCAGTTTCCTCATCTGCAAAATGAATTGGAGAAGGAATTTGAAAACAGCTCTAGTATCTTTTCCAAGAAAAACCAAATGGGGTCAGAAAGAGACAGATATGACTGGAAATGACTGAACAACAAGGTGTTTTTTTAAAAGTATGTCTACACATTTCATTGCACTGTGTTGTGGAAACTTCCCTTTTCTCAGTAGATACACAGCCTATCCTTTGAGGCCAAACTCTCATCAGTGGGAAGGATCCAAGATCATTGGTGAAGGAGGGATTGATTGCTTGCCCCTCTTCCTATCCCTCTCATATCCCAAGATATCTCCAAGCTTTGGGGCCTAGAAGGTGAGAAGAATGGTAGCATGGAAAGACATGGGCAAGCTGGGAAGGTGATGAGATCACTGATAGTCTTCTGGAGTAAAAGATGATTGGTGGACACTCACTTCATTCATTCATTCATTCATTCATTCAATAAGCCTTTATCCAGTTCCTACTATGTGCTAAGCACTATACAAAGAAGAAACAAAAACTGTCCCTGCCTTATATTCATTTATTCCTGCATTATATTCAATATTCATTCAAGGAGTTTATGTTCATTTGGAGGGGAGTCTAAGTGGAAAAATTCTGCAAATTACTGGGCATATGGAACTTGACTAGGATGTGGCTCCTGCATCTGTGTTTAAGGGGCTCCAGAAACCTATTTCTCCCTTAGCCATTATTTGATTTCTTTTTCTAACTCAAGAACATGCAGGGTTATGTGATGGAATGAGTACTGACTTTGGAGTCTTCATCAGAATCATTGGCAATAGCCATTTCCCAGTGCTTATTATTTGTCAGGCATTATGCTCAGAGTTGAGGATGCAAAGATTAAAAAGGAGCAGTGCTTGCCCTCAAGGTGCTTACTTTCTATCGGGGGAGCAAGGTGCACAAAAGCAACATGTAAACAATAAAACAGGGTCATTTGGAGGGGGGTTTCAGGAAAGGCCCCCTATAGGGAGATGGTGCTTGAGATGAGCTGTGAAGGAAAATACATTCTAGGAGGTGGAGATGAGGAAGGACCCATGGCATGAGGTGGGAGATGGGATGTCCTATGTGAGGAATGGCAAGAAAGCTAGTTTAGTGCGATCATGGAGCACATGAAGTGGAATTGGAGGCTTTGAGTTAGAAGTCCAGCTCTGCTGCTCTGCCGCTCCCTACCTGTGTGACCTTGAACAAATCACTTCCTTTCTTTGGGCTTTGTGGGCTAGATGACCTCTAAGGTCCCTCATAGTTCTAAGAGTAGGATCTTATTAAGAGGTTCTATTTGTCTTGTGCTGGATTCATCAACTAGTTTCATAGCTTTTTAGATTCCTTATGTACATGAGCTAAGATTCTGAGCTTCTTGCCCATCTCCCACCCTCCCCTACCTCACTTCCCACTTGGCTACCAGGCTCCAGGGCATGGTGCATCTACAGAAGGCGATAACGTGTTGTCATGAGGTGATGTCATAGTGCTTTGGTCTCACGTTGGCTGACTCAGCCTTCAGTTTGCCAGCCCCTCAAGCACCTCAAGGCAAGCCACACTCATGTACTTCTTGGCATTATTAAACATTTACATTGGGTTGGTCAATCAAGTCTTTTTTTTTCCTGAATGTATACTTCCTTGATTGGCTCACATAGTTTTGTGCTTGAGGTTTTCAATAAATTACCAAGGCCATTGGAAAGCTGATGTGTTGAGTGCCAAGTCGAGCCAATTTACTGACAACATAAGCACCAGAGCCAACCTCCTTGGTATCCTGAACACAGTTCTTGCTGTGCTGGCTGACAATCCCTGGGTTATGGCTCCAGAGTCTATAGTCTAACCATTACACAATACTCACTTGCACTCAATTTTCCATATGAATCAGTAAAAATTTACCATGTCTCATTAGAGAAGATGCCCAAACCTTCCACTTCTTCAAATTTGTTATATTACTTTGGAGCTAGATGGTAAGCCCTGGAGGGGAGGCACCATTTTCCCCAATTCCCTGCCATGGTTTTTCTATGCTCAAGAACTTCCAGTGACTCCTTCTTGTTCCTAGGGTAAAATTTTGACTGTGTGTCCATCTGTCCATCCACTTACCTTTCTGTCTGTCCATCCATCTTTCCATCTGTCCACGCACCTGTCTGTCTGCCTGTCTCCTGTGTGTCTGTCTATATGTCATTTCAAGCTCTTTACAGTCTGACTGCAGGCTAACATTTCTAGGTTTATTGTACATCATTCCCATCATGCATTTCATACTTATATCAGACTGGTGCTCTTACTGTTTCCTGTATGTAACATTTCATCTGTCATCTTGGGCCCTTTGTACTGGCTGTATCCCATTATACTCCCTCTTCAGTTTGCCTCTTGGAATCCCTGGCTCAATGCTTAATGTGGAAAAAGCATGCAATGACATAGGACTGTTGGTCTGGTGGCTCTACCCCAATTGCAGGAAAAGCTATTCCTTTGATGATCAGTCTAAGTACTCCCTCTAACAGCAGTGGCCTGGCCTGATCCTCCCAGTTGCTGGGGTCCTATTTTCTCCCACCCCCACATACACATTCCTTTGCATGTGTATGTCATTCATTCATTCATTCATTCACATATTTTATTTACTTATCTGTGGGCATCTTTTTCCCACTTTCACATTTCCCTCTGCACCCCTGCAATGGAATTTTAGCATGGTTAGAACAGCTAGCACACGTGTATACATGTATGTATGTCTGTGTGTGTGCATGCACTCACACATGTGTATGTAAGGGCAACCCTTGGGCTATGCAAAAATATTCTCTGCCTAGTTTCATCCCAAGCAAAATTATTGTAGAAGCTTGACTCTATTTCTGGCCTTTGGTGACTAAAGGGTTTGTACTGTATGGTGGCAAAGTTTTCTTTGAATTTATTTGAGTTAGGTATGAAGCCAGACTCAGGGGTTGCTGAGCTGGAGGTGAATGGGTATACAAAGAGAGTAACCTGTTCCTTTTTGGTTCTCCTTTCCATTATGGCTCTAAGGAGACAGTACTACTTAGAACTGGTCCCAAGAGGTGGGTGAAGGAGGAGCAATAGCCCTATCTCTCACCTGACAACTGCCTGTTAGAGCACATAGCTACTTCTGTCTGATCTTAGGTGACTGAGTGTTCTGAGATGGAAATGTCCAGGTGACTTTGGGAATTAGGGAGATGCAATGACCCCATACAGGTCCCATTAGTTGTTTGAGATGAATGATAGTAGAAATAGTGGCCATTGGACTAGCCATGACCAAAAACAGTGGAAGTGACTACAGACAGAGGCAGCAAGATGGTTACCCATGGATGGCAGTTTTAGGGATAAAAATGTAGAATGAAAGGAAGTATTGGCGTGAACTCAGAGAGGCACTAATTCTCAGAGCCCATTAGAGCATTTTACTTAAGAGGATCTTCTTGAAGTCTCCATGAAGGGAGAGAAGGATTTCTAAGGCTAAGAGTAAAAGGTACCTCTTTGCTACAAGTATTCTTCGCATGTCACCCACTCACTACCATTATGCCCTAAGTGTGGACCCAATATCTCCCATTCCCCATAGATGCTCTGTGTATCGGTGTGAAGTTTGGGGGGAATGTTGTATACCAACTCTTCTTACTATACCTCCTTCCCTTTTGTAAAAGCTAATTAAACTTAACTGGCTTATTGTCAATGGGAAACACACTGGTAGGGGCTCATAAGTGACAGAATTAGAAACCCATCCCCTTAGGATAACCCTTTGAACCCTGAAGGCAGAATAGTAGTAGTCACTCCTCTGGGAATTACTACAAATGCGTGTCCTCCAGAGGGACTGCTATAAAGAATGTAAGTTCCCTGAATGTGGGGACTCTTTTTTTCTTTGTATATCCATCATCTAGAATTGTGCCTGGCATATAGTAGTTGCTTAATAAATACTTATTAAATTATGTTAAATTACAATCCTTATTATTGTACTTCTTCAACCCAGTCCTAGAAACCATATATGGAAGCAAAAAATTCAATTAAATGTCACTAGGAATGGCAGAAGATTAAAATGAGTTTATCTTCATCCTCTTTAAAGCGTAAACCACCAGATACATGAAAGGGCTTTGAAGAAAGCCAGCATTTATTCTGTATTTTATATGTGACTACATTTTGTAGTTGATTCTATTCTGTAAAATTATTCTATATTTTATATAAATGTCCAGCCTTGTATTTGTCCCTGAGTGAAGAAGCTTGTGAGTTCAAAAGTTCAGTCTTCCTCTCTCATAGTTAGATGCCAAAGTTTATTCTCTCCATCAATCACATTTAATTAAAGAAAAATCCCGAGCTGTTTAGAGGTTTAATACTCTCATAAAACATATTAATTCGAAGAAAATTGTTATCTCAGCACCACCTACAAATCACTTCATGCCCAGGAAACTTATTATCCCCCAGAATGTCATCTCCTGAAAAACTCCATGACATGGGTGTGCTGTCCTTGAGAGCACACAAGCTGAATTGGTCCAATCTTTGCTTATACTTGCCCCAATAAAGGTGGTCTGATATTGTTTCTGGCACCAGTGAATCCACTATCTTTGGTCCACTATCAATAGCTTTGGGATGCAGCTGGTTCTCATAAATCAGTGAAGTATTCCTCAAAGATATAGAGAAGTGGGTGTGGCCCCACATGTGTATGCAAGTTCCCTTTCCTTGGCACAACCAATCATAATTCTTCACTTCTATGATGTGCTAATCTTATAACCAATTATATTATTTCTTCACCTACCCTGTCCCATTCTTTATTTTTTGCTTATAAAAAGGAATTATGTCTTCAATTCTTTGTCATTGGCTTTAAACTGAGGCAGCAATTGACCTGCTTTATTAATAGATCCATACCTTATTAGTAAACTATTATACTGCTCAGAGAAAATGTGCTTCAGTCTACCTTTGTTGAATTTAATTTATGACATCTTGTTCCAGGGCTCAAAACAAAAAGCAAAATTAATATGATATTGTCATCAGGTCAAGCCTACAAAAAAGTTGGAAATTATAAAATGACATTTCAGAATACAGTAATTTTTGAGGTGGTTTTGATTCCTTTCCCCCTGGTCTCAGATTTTCTTTTGTGAGAAGCAACTAATCCCGTGTGATTCACCAGAATCCCAGAATTTCAGGCTTCAAAGGGATTCAGAGGTCATCTTGTCCAATCCATGTATGAAAATAAATTCCCTCTATGTATACCCAATAAGCAGGTGACTACCTGCTCTTTATATGAAGACCTCTAGTGAAGGGAGTCTATTACTTATCAGGACATGACAATTCCACTTGTGAATAATGTTTACATGAACTCCAGAACTCAAAGGGTTAATAAAAAAAAACCTGGATGAAAGAGTTAGGATTCAAAACCACCTTTATTGGTTTGACCAATTTAGTGAATGTTATGGATATTGTTAACCGGTCCATTTAAGTAACATGGGGAAAGCAAACCAATCTTCTGTGTGATGGCATTCACAACCTTTATAACAACAGGCATATGTTAGCTTGGGCAAAGAACATATTATATCACAGTCACAGGAAGGTGGGATAGGGACAAGGATTGGGTTTGTGATTTAGTTGATAAGGAGAACTCCTGGGTGAGTCATCTATCTCTACCAGGAGAAGTCAGCACCCTTTTCTGTAACAGATAGCTAAACCATTGGATAACACAATAAGCATCTAAAAGAAATCCCAGTTAAAAGGGGCACTGTACCAAAGCTATTAGTAGCTATTTCATAGGGATAAATATTAAATCCTATGTCCAGGTTTCTAAAATACCATGATGAAGATAGTTCCTTAGGTAACAATGACTGTAAAAAGACTCAGGCTTTGAAAAACAGGATGGATCACTAGGTAGGTTATAATGCAAATTCTGTGTGTGTGTGTGTGTGTGTGTGTGTGTGTGTGTGTGTGTGTGTGTGGTGGCTGGACTAGATGGTGTCCCCTTCAATGCAAATTTTGTGATTCTGTGGCTAGAGGTGTGGAAAATTGCATCTACTGTCAGGTGTAGTCCTTTTGACAAGAGTTAGTTCTTTCTTTGCTTTATTTGTTTGTTAAAAGGGAGTAAATTATGGGAGGTTACAGTTTATTGGCAAATGAAAGGGTCAGAACCAAAAAAGAAAGAAAGCCAAATTACCAGTATGAAAATGAAGAAGGTGAGTTCACTACTAATGAAAAAGAAGTTAAAGCAATAATTAGGAGCTATTTTGTTCAAATATATGCCAATAAATCTGATAATCTAAATGAAATGGTTGAATATTTTTTAAAAATATGTCCAGATTAACAGAAAAGGAAACAGAGTGCTTAAAATGACCTCACCTTAGAAAAATAAATTTAATAAGCCATCAATGAACTCTAAACCAGGAAGTGCTAAAACAGAGAAAGAAAATCACAGATCAATTTCCCTAATGAATATTGATGCAAAATTTTTAAATAAAATACTAGCAAGAAGATTAAAGCAATATATCACAAAATGATCATACCCTATATGATCAGGTGGGGTTTATACCAGGAATGCAGGGCTGGTTCAATATTAGGAAAACTATCAGCATGATAAACCATATCAACAGCAAACTTAACAGAAATCACATCATTATCTCAATAGATGCAGAAAAACTTTTGACAAAATGCAGCACTCATTCCCATTAAAAACAATAGAGAACACAGGATTAAATGGAGCTTTCCCTAAAATAATAAGTAGTATCTATCTAAAATCATCAGCAGGCATTGTCTGTAACATGGATAAGCTATAAAATCAGGGGTGAAGCAAGGATGCCCGTTACCACGACTATTATTCAATATCATGCTAGAAATGTTAGCTGTAGCAATGAGAAGAAAAAGAAATCGAAGGAATTAGAATAGGTAATGAGGAAACAAAATTATCACTTCTTACAGATGATATGATGGTATATTTAGAGAATGAACTAAAAAAAAAGCTACTTGAAATAATGAACAACTTTAGAAAAGTTGAAGGATAGAAAATAAATGCACATAAATCACCAGCATTTCTATATATTACCAATAAAGTACAGTAGCAAGAAATAAAAAGGAAATTTCCTTTACAAAATAACTGTAGGCAATATGAAATACTAGAGAATCTACCTGCCAAGACAAACCAATTTTTACACAGATAAAGACAGATCTAAATCATTGGAAAAAATATTCATTGCTCATGAATAGAACAAGCCAATATAATAAAGATGACAATTCTACATAAATTATTTTATTTATTCAGTGCCATACAAATTAAATGACCAAGATAGTATTTTACAGAGCTAGAAAAAAATCATAGCAAAATTCCTCTGGAAGAACAAAAGGTATAGAATATCAAGGAAATTAAGGAAAATAAATGTGAAGGGAGGAAGCCTAGCCATATGTGATCTCAAACTCTGTTATACAGTGGTTATCACCAAAACCATCTGATACTAGCTAAGAAACAGAGTGGTGGGTCAGTGGAATAAATTAGGTAAACAAGACTCAGTAGTAAATGACCATAGTAATCAAATATTTGATAAACCCAAAGACCCCAGCTTTTGGGACAAGAGCTCACTATTTGACAAAAGCTTCTGGGAAAACTGGAAAGTAGTGTGGCAGAAACTCAGTATAGTACATCTTATACTATATAGTGTAATAAGAAATAAGATCTAGATGGGTACATGATTTAAACATAAAGGGCGATACCATAATTAGATTAGGAGAGCAATACATTATATAAATGTATCTGTCAGATCTATAGAGAAGGGAAGAATTTATGACTAGAGATATAGAACATTGTTTGATATAAAGTGGACAATTTTGATTATGTTAAAAAAAATTCACAAACAAAACCAATGCCACCAAGATTAGAAGGAAGGCAGAAAGTTGGGAAACAATTTTTATAGTGTCTCTGATAAAGGCCTCATTTTTCAAATGTATAGAGAACTGAATCAACTTTATAAGAATATAAGTCATTTCCCAATTGATAAATGGTGAAAGGATACGAACAGGCAGTTTTCAGATGAAGAAATCAAAGCTAGATATAGTCATGTGAAAAAAATGTTCTAAATCACTATTGATTAGAAAAATGCACATTAAAGCAACTCTGAGGTACCACCTCATACCTACTAGATAGGCTAATATGCAGAAAAAGAAAATAATAAAGGTTGGAAGGGATGTGGGAAAATTGGGACACTAATACACTGTTTGTGGAGTTGTGAACTGATCCAGCCATTTTGGAGAACAATTTGAAACTATGCCCAAAGAGCTATGAACCTTTGCATACCCTTTGATCCAACAATACCACTACTAGGTCTGTATCCCAAAGGGATTTTTTTTTTAAAAATGTGGGGGTGGGGTGGATGGGGGTGGGATGGGTGGTAAGGACCTATTTGTACAAAAATATTTCTAGCAACTCTTCTTGTCATGGCAAAGAATTGGAAACTGTGTGTGTGTGGGGGGGGGTGTGCCCATTCATTAGGGAATGGCTGAACAAATTTTGGTATATAATTGTAATGGAATATTACCTTGCTATAAGAAATGACAAGCAGCCAGATTTCAGAAAAACCTGAAAAGACTTATGTGAACTGATGCAAAGTGAAATGAGCAGAACCAGAAAATTGCATACAGTAACAGCAATATTGTAAGAATGATCCACTGTGAATGACTTAGCTCTTCTCAGCAATACAATGATCCAAGACAATTCCCAAGAACTCATTATGAAAAATGCTATACACATCCAGAGAAAGCACTGATGGAGTGTGAATGCACATACTATTTTTCACTTACTGTTTTTTCATGTATTTTTTTTTGCTTTGGGTCTGTGTCTTCTTCCATAACATGACTAACGTGGAAATGTTTTCCATAATTGGACATGTACATCTATATCAGATTTCTTACTGTCTCAGAGAGAGGGGTGGTGAGGTAGGGAGAGAAGATTTGGAACTCAAAGTTTTTTTAAATGAATGTTATAAATTGTCTTTACATGTAATTGGGGGAAAATAAATTATTCAAGAAATTATTGCCTCATACAAAATAGCTGCCTGACCTGGGATGAATAAGTTGTCTTAGTGTCCTTATACCCCAAAGTCTCTTCATTGAAGAGTTTCTGATTTAGGAAGACCAGTGACTTAATACTGACCTTAACTCCTTTGCTCATCATTCTATAAACCATCATCTGCAAGTTTGCATTTGGGAATCACAATAATGATTAATTTCATGTTTACAAAATGCTTTGTGTTGTCTCATTTGGAAGAGAAGAAGTCCTTTACAGAGTAAAAACAAAAACAGACAAATGTCTTTAATTCACCGTGATTTCTTCTCTGGGCCTTCCTTCATCATGGTTTTGTTCTAGGACACCAATTATTCTTGATCAAGCTTAGTAAGCTAACTCACTCCCTCACCATCTGTTTTCCAGGAGCCCCAGACTCAGGGCTATAACATCACTTTTCAGAAGAGGGAGCTAGTTTTCTTCCCCATCCAGCTATTTACGGGGAATGCAGCCACTGCCATTTTGAACATTTTTCACTTGTATTGTTTAGGTCATAGAAAAAAAAACCCAAAAAACCAAAACACAACCATTTGTGCCTTTAGGAACAAGGTGTAGCCTGATGATAACAACAGCTGATAGAACTTTCATTTGCTTCTCCTAATACCCAGAGAGAAACAATGAGATACAATGAACAGAAAGTGAGTCTCAGACTTAGGAAGACCAAAGTTTAAATCCTATCTTGACACATACTGGCTGTGTGATCCTCAGTCTCAATAAACATTTATAAAGTGTCTACTATATGCCAGGCATGGTGCTAAGGGCTAAGGATACAAAAAGTTTCAAAAGACAGTCCCAGTCCTCAAGGAGCTCACAGGCTAATGGGGGAGACAACAAGCGAACAAATATGTACAAATAAACTACATATAGGATAAGTAGGAAATAATTAAAAGAGAGAAGTCACTAGAATTAAGAGGAATTACAAAAGGATTCCTGTAGAAGGTGAAATTTTAGTTGGACTTTAAAGGGAGCTTGGGAAATCTAGGTTTCCAGTAGGCAAGGATGAAGAGGGAGAGCATTCCAGGGATAGGAGACAGCCAGAGAAAATGACTGGAGCCAAGAGATGGCACGTCTTGTCCATAGAATGGTCAGAAGGCAACTGTCATTGGATCGAAGAATACCTACTGGGGAGGAAGGTATAAGAAGACTGGGAAGGCAGAAGGGGACTAGGTCATGAAGGACTTTGAAGGTCAAGCAGAACATTTTGTATTTGATCCTGGAGATGAAAGGAGTCATTGAAGATTATTGAGCAGGGAAATGACATGGTTGGACCTATGCTTTAGAAAAATCACTTTGGTGGCTGAATGGAGATGGATCGGAGTAGGGAGAGACTTGAGCTAGGCAGACCCACCAGCAGACCAGTGCAATAATCCAGGCATAAGGTGATAAGGGCCTGCACCAGGGTGGGCGGTGTGTTAGAGGAGAGAAAAGGGCATATTGGAGAGATGATGCAAAGGTGAAATCAAAGGCACTGGTTTTAGATTGGAGATGGGGGATGAGACAGTGAACAGTACAGGGTAAATCCTAGGCTATGAGCCTGAAAGACTGGAAGGATGGGATTGCCATATGTAGTCATAGGGAAGGGAGAAGGTGAGGAGGGGTTAGGGAGAAAAATAATAAGTTCAGTTCTGGACATGCTGAGTTAAACATATTTACCTGACATTTAGTTCAAGATGTCTGAAAGACGGTTGGAGATTAGAGATTGGTAGCCAAGAGAGAGGTTAGGGTGGGATAGGTGGACTTGAAAATTATCAGCATAGAGATGGTAGTCAAATCCACCAGAGATGAGGACATTACTAAGAGGGAGAAGAGAAGATGTCCTAGGACTTAACCCTATGGGCCACACACAGTTAGAGGGCATGGTTTAGATGAGGATCCAGCAAAGGAGACTGAGAAGGAGTAGTCAGAGAGGGAGAAGGAGATCCAGGAGAGAAGGTATCCCCAAAACATGGAGAGGAGAGTATCAAGGTGAAGAGAGTGATTGGCAGTGCCCAAGGCTGCAGAGAAATCTCAGAGAATGAGGACTGGGAAAAGTCCATTGCATTTGGCAACTAAGAGATTGTTGGTAAGATATGGTTTGGAGAAAGCAGTTTTGGTGGAATGATGAGGTCTGAAGCCAGACTATAAGGGCTAAGAAGAGAGTAAGAGAAGAGAAAGTGGGGGCACCTACTATAGATGGCCCTTTCAAGGAGTTTAGCCACAAAGGGTAGAAGAGATATTGGATGATAGTTATAAGGGTTGGAAGGATCAAGTAAGGATTTTTTGAGGACGGGGGATATGATTATGTTTACAGACAGTAAAGCAAGAGCCAGTAGATAGGGAGAGATTGAAAATAAGTAGTCAGATGGAGATGACTAAGGGGGACTATCTGTTGGAGGCAACAGGACAGAATGTGATCACTTGTTCAGATGGAGGAGTTAGTCTTGGTAAGGAGCAAGTCCATCTCTTCACGTGAGACAGGGATGAAGGAGGAGAAAGTGTCAGAAGACAAATGAGTGTTATGAGGTGAGAAAGAGGGGATAACAGGGAGCTCACTGTGAAGGTCCTCATTTTTCAGTACAATATAAGGAAAGGTTCTCAGCTGAGAGGGGAGCACGTGGAGAGAGCCAGGGGAGGCTTGAGGAAGGACGAAAAGGTTAGGGAGAGCATCTGTGGAAACTGAGATAAGTGAGCTGATCAGAGAGGTAGAGTAGAATTGCCTAGCAGCAGTGAGGAGCCAGTTAAGGTTATATAAGATAACTTTGTAGTGGACCTATTCAGAATGATTGCATGATTTTCTCCACCTACGTTCAAAAACACTTGTTTAGGACTGAAGGTTATGAACGGAGATCCAAGGCTGAGGCTTGGGTGGGTGCAACTGGCAATATGATACGGGAGTCAGAGATTCAACTGAAGCAGACAGTGTAGAATTGAACTGGTTCACCAATGGGACAAGATGAGGAAAAGAGGAGAGAGTGCTAAGTGCCAAGTTTAAAATGTCTACTGGACATTTGTCACTCAGACAGATGTCTGAGTGACAATTGCAGATTTGAGATTGCAGGTCAGTAGATGGCCTGGGAGAGAACTGGAGATCACAGCATAGGTTGAAAAGTAAAGGATTGTTAGGAAAGGCAAGGGAAGAAGGGGGCAAACTAATAGTTATGTGGTCAGATTAGGGGATCTGGGAATTCTTGACCAAGGAGGTAGCACATTTATAGGCAATGGTAAAATTGAGGGTATGATTATCTTTGGGTGTGGCTGGAGGAAGGTGGGGAGCAAATAGGTTGAAGAATTGGGTGGTAAGGATGTTTGAGGGAGAGCCAATAGGTATTCTGAAATCTCTTAATGTTAGGGGAGGAGTAGGGAAGGAGATAAAAATCACGAACCAGGTATGAACTTATTGAGGAAGGAAAGGAGTGGCCTGGAGGTCTGGAGCCAACAGATAGTGGGGGCGGGGGGAGGGTTGGGGTAATAAATGTGAATTATGTGGACCTTGAAGCAGGAGAAGTAGCAACGGGGAGCAAGGAGTGTTCTAATTCTCCCATTTACACCAGTGAGCTAAGAGGCATGAGGGAAGTTGCAGCCAGAATTGAAAAAAGTTCCCAGGGAGGCTATGTTATTAGAAGGAAGCCAGGTTCTCAGTCAGAGACAGTAGACAGAAAGAGTGGGAGGGGAAATATTCATGATGAAGGGAAGTTTGTTTCTTATGGAATAGACATTTCCAGAAGGCACAGTGGAAGGTATGGGTGGCATTTGGCTGGAGTTTTGGGGTTGGACAATTGAGGGGAATGGGAAGGAGGAATTGGGTAGTGGGGGATGTGGAATGGGGTTGATGGGCTGGGCAGGGATGAGATGACAACCCACAGAAGCTCAAAATCACTGAGATGCATAGGGTAGGTATTCAAACATTCATCAGTGAGTGGAAGGTGCAACTCCTCTTCCTGGAGGAAACTCGATATAGGGCTAGAGTCTAGTGCCCCATGAGATGGAAGGCACACAGCTTAATGATCAAATGGGGAGCCTGGTTTCACTACATCCCAGTGTCTGAAGAGTCAAAGTGGAAGAGAATACAGAGGGCAACAAAGAGGTGTATGGAGGCCGCCAGCATCTGCTACACAAATGAAAACCTCCACTAGAGAAGAGGCGTGAAGGCAATAATTAGAGCCATGGATGTCAGGACGAAAAGGAGGCCTGGCCAGGTAGCAAGAAAAGACAGCAGATGGGTTATTCAGTGACTTTCAATGTGATTCCCCAGCACTTTGGGTGCAGCCTGCTTCGGTGTGTTACAGCCATCATGCTCTGTGGAATTAGAGGGGATACACACATTGATGAGCTCCATCAGAGTTTTAGCATATGGTGTATATTTCACAACCATGGCAATTCTCAAGGAATTCTGGCTGAGGCACAGTACTAGGCTGCAGTCTGTGTCAATGGAGGGACAGCCACACCAGAAGATCTGAAGTAAATATACCATTCCTGTCACATTGTCCTACTTATGTCTATGTGTGACAGGGAACGTCAGCCAATTAATAAACATTTATAAAGTGTTTTCTATATGCCAGGGCAGATAGTTAAAGCAGAGTACTGGGCCTGAAGTCAGGAAGATGCGTCTTTTTGAGTTCAATCTGGCCTTAGACACTTACTAGCTGTGTGACCCTGGGCAAGTCACTTAACTCTGTTAGCCTCAGTTTTCCCATCTGTAAAATGAGCTGGAGAAGGAAATGGTGAAGCGCTCCAGGATCTTTGCCAAGAAAACCTCACATTGGTTCCTGAAGAGTCAAACACAACTGAGATGACTGAACAATAACAACTATATGCCAGGCACTGCGCTAAGTACTAGGGATACAAAGAAAGGTAAAGGACAGTCCCTGCTTTCACGTCACTCACAGGCTAACAGGGCAGATGAGAAGAGCACTCAACCTCATGAGTCTTCTCTCTTGTAACCTATTCTCCTTTGATAACCTCTTTGTGGGCTTCCTTCCTTGGTGAAATTGTAACATTCCAGAGCAGTTAACTAGGCACCACAAATGTTCTCCTATGAAAGTACTCCAGCTGGAAAATGGGCAAAAAGCAAAGTCTTACCAGGAGCTCAGGAATTTTCACCTTGATGTGTCCTACAAGCTAGCCTACTTTTCATCTGTTTACATGATTGACTTTCTTGAGCTCTCACTATTGGAAAAACCTCGGACATCCAATAAATACCTGTGGGTCACTTTCTTTGAAAGTCATTTGTAGTGGTGGCATCTTACCCCTTTATGTTTACACCCAGCCCCACAGGGATATTGGGTGGGGGAAGGGGGGAGAGGAGAGGGTTCTTGCCAGCATAAGTAATATGAGCAGATCTCTATAAACACAGCTGGGAAGGGTAAACCAATGACCCCTGCATGGCTCCTAGGCATCCTGGTACAAGACTGTGGCATAACATGAGGGATCAGTGGTTGGATTCAACATGGTTAACCTTGGCTCCACATTTAAGTCCAATGCGATGGCTCAGTGGCCTGGGTCACCAGCTCAGTCTCATGTGCAGTGAGTCACAATGGGACAGAGCTCATTCCTTACTGGTTATCCTGACTCACTCGCTGGGGCAGCAACTGGGATCCTCAGTGGAATTCTCGTCTTGCATTACATGTAAGACCGCAATGAGCTAAATAGCTTCCCCAAAGTGCAACCGAATATCCCACACTGGTAAGAACAGGATGGAGATGCACACAGTCACTAATGGTCTAGCTTGGCTTGGCCACATGAGTGAGTGACTGTCCTTAGCTCTAGGCTTTCAATGACCCAAGGTATATGTTTTCCCTCCCCATCTTTTTGAACAAAAGACCTGGGCAACATTGGCCAAACCACTTAATATCTCAGCCATCAAGATGCTCTCTCTACCTTTTTGAGGAATTGGGAGAAGGAAACACAATGATACGTGAGATATTTGTGAGTTAATCAACTAGCATTTAAGTAGTATAAAATATGCTCAATTACAATCAAGTCCACTACCATTCATTAAGTACCTACTGTCTGCCAGACACTGTGCTAAGCATGGGGGCACAAAGAAAGACAAAGACATTCTGTGCCTTTAAGGAGCTCACATATGAGGGAAATAATTCACAAACAACTTCTCTATACAACACACATGCACACATTATCTATATCTATCTATCCATATGAAGAGAAGGGGGGAGAAGATAATAGAAGGTAATCTCAAAGGGCAAGGCATCAGCAGACACAAGGGAATGATAACAGGTATTTCTATGGGATAGAACTGTAGGAGAGGTATGATGGAATTGCAGACAGCATGCTGGACTTGGAGTCAGGAAAGCCTGGGCTCCAATCCTGCCTCAGACATTTCTTAGCTGTTTGACCCTGGGTAAATCATCTCTTTTACCCTCAGTTTCTTCACGTGTAAAGTGGGGCCAATAATAGCACCCTGCTTGTGGAAATGTTGTACACACAAATATGAGAATGTACTATGAGTCTCTCAATCCTCTGTAAATGTCAGCAATCACTATTCTAGATATCATTTCCTTCATTTTACACATAAGGAAACTGAAGCTTAGAGGGAGGAAAGGAGCTGACCATGATGGGCCCCACAAGGAGCAGACACCAGACTCTTTCAGACTCTTTCCATTACGGCTCCTCTTTGAGGGGTTCTGGCCATGCCAGTTTATTGCTTTTGTGGCTTTTCCTCCATAACTTTTCTTTCCTATTCATTAGGAAGGGTGATTCAGCTTCCAGAGGCCCACCTGGCAGTGATACTAAGCTTCCTTCCTCCAGACTGTTCTCAGAATGTGGGTCTCCTTGAGGATTTGTCCACAAGCATACATGCTTTCCCCTGACTTCCAACGGCTCAGTGCTTTCTTTCATTTTCATTTACCCTAAATAACTAGTCTCACAAAACTTTAATTTCCCCGGTTTACACAGACAATAGTAGGCTAGCTGACCTGGATCAAGGCTGGGACCAAATGCAAGAAGCCTATTTTCCCTTTATCGTCAAAGCTGCTAAGAAATACAGAGGAAAGAGGACACCAGAATTCAGTCCAATTGAATTCACTGGTGCCTGTCTTGGCTGCTCCCTCTTCATTGTATTTGCTGCATAGGCACCTGAATCAGAAGCTCCTTAAGGTCAGGGTACCTGTCATTGATCTGTGGAAAAGCTCTGTGCACATGTGGAAGGAGCCTGGGTCCAGGTTCAGGTCCAGCCTGGGCAAATCACTGAAACTCTCAGAGCCTCGGTAGTCTAAGTGTTTGCACTGTCTTACCAGTTGGGGTTAGAAAGTGCTTTGTAAACCTTACGATGGAAGCGATGGAAGCCAAAAGGCTGTCCCTAATCATGATCCCATCAGCATCGGGTCCTACTCAACTTGCTCAATACAATCAGTTGTCGTTTGTACTTGGTTTCCAAAGAAGAACAATGACATCTCCGGTGATGTCTTGACTCATGCATGAATGGGATTCAAGCAAGGCAGAGCTGCATAAACCCAGCAGCCTCGCAGGCTCTTCCAGGGTCACGGAAAGTCCAGTGGGAGCACAAGTCAGGCCAAGTGGTGATGGCCTGGGTGCAGTTACACTGTACGCAATGAATGCTTGCCTAGAACTTTGGGAGCCTGGCAGGGAGGGCGTTTACCAGCCACTCCTACTGAATGTGAGCATCTTAAAGTCAGGGATTGTTTTTTTTTTCCCCCCCATCTTTGAATCCCTGGTGTTTACTTAGTGGAGAGCTCACAGGAAGTTCTTAATCAATTGCTTCGGAGTTACTTTGTATATACATTTATATTTGCATACATTTGTATCCTCCAAAGAATATAACATTCTAGGGAAAGGTATGTTTCATTTCCTCTTATGCCAGGCTCTGGGGTTACAAGAAATGAACTCGGGAAGTGTAGACCCTGGAAACCTCCTATGCAACAGGTCTCTGCTGGTCTAGAAAGACAGGTGTGGGCTGGCTTGGCCTCCTGGATCTTACTTTCTAAAGAGAAGACAACAGCGACATCTCCAAGAAGACACAGCACATGTACAAAACACTAAGAATACAATGCTTTAAAGTTTGCAAGGTGATTTACTCATTTGATCCTCGGAACAACCCTCGGAGGTGGCTGCTATGGTTAGCCCCCTCTGTCGTTGTTGCTGAACCATTTGTTCAGCCGTGTCCGACTCTTTGTGACCCCATTTGGGATTTACTGTTGCTTCCAGATTCTGCATTTACCGTCGCTGGGCTGCCTTTCCTTCTTTGAAGCTAAGACAATCAAAATTTTTCCACTCAGCCGGTTTATGGAGGCTGCGGGTGCACCCGCTCCCAGGTCCTCTTCCTCCTTTCCCAAGGAGCCCGTGTCTGCCCTCTTGTCTTTCTGCCTCTCGGCCTCATGTGGACAAACTCCCGATGCCTCACCCTCCGCACACGCCGTGGCCCCCACGACGTCCACGCGCCCATTCCTGACCATCACTCCAGCTCTTCCAGTGCGCCAGCTCGTCTAAGATCCATTAAGTGAGGACAGTCCAAACTGTCCTTACTCTGCTGGCGTCTCACCCACTAGTGAATCCCTTGACCCTGGTCAGGCCCTGGCCGATTCTGGCCAATCTCGGGGTTGGATCAGCCCCCACCCCCACCCCATGCTACCTCCTCTCCGGCCGGCGCCACCTCGCGCATCAGGGATCCCACCCAACCCTTATCTCACCCTACAGCCTCTCCGGCCTCTTCCCTGGCCGCTTCATGCCCTTCTCCCAAAGCCTTTCACCGTGTCCTGAGAGCGGAGCTCTTCTCCCAACACTGCGGGCATCTCCAGGCCCCCTGAGGATATCCCCCAACTACACAGATGAGGAAACTGAGGCTGTGGCGGTGCCCACAGTTACGGCAGGATTTGAACTCGAGTCTTTCTTGTAAAGAAGACATCTGGTCCTCTCCACCCTTACTTTATAAATGGGGGCACCGAGGCTTAGAGGTAGAGAGACTTATCCAAAGACGCGCTGCTGAGATTCGAACCCGTGTCAAAGAGAATCCCAGGGAGCCTCCACCCCAGCCCCTACACACCTGCCCGAACAGCTCCGCACTGCCCCCTGTCGGCTCCCAGGTGACTTGAGCAGCCCCGCTCATCCCGCCCACATCCCTCGTTTTGGCTTCTCTCATTGGTCACTTTGGCGCCTGACGGATTGTGGAAGCAGTCACTCGCTTGGACTCGGTCCAGGTTGGCTCCACCCCACGGGAGCATCGCCCCCTCCTCCCCGGGAGCCCGGCGTCGCGCTTACGTCACCTCGGGACGGGTGACGTCATGGCGCACTGACGTCGCCCGGCGGCTCGCGAAGAAGCCGGCTCCGGGCACTGCCTTAGACGGAGCTCGGGTCGTGGGGCCGCCCGCGGCGGAGGCAGAGGCCGCGTCCAGTCCGCCTCCCCGGGCCCCAACCCGGCCCGAGCGCCCGCCGGCCCTCCGGGACACGGCCCGGCGCCAGCCCGATGAGGTAGGGCGGGAGCGGAGGGCGGGAGCGGGGGGCGGGGCGGCGGCGGCGTGCCCATTGCGCAGACGGGCACACTGAGGCAGGGGCGGGGGCGGGGCTGCGGTGTCTTCCCCGTGTGCGGTCGGGGCCCGGGCCGGTCCCGCGGGCCCCTGCCTCAGTTTCCCTACTCTGCCGCAGGTGGACCTTCGGAGCCCCGTGCCTCAGTTTCCCCGGGTCTGGTTTCAGCAGCTCCGAGGCTGCCCCTTCCTTCATGGGTGGGAGGTGGAGTCCTTTAATTCGCCGCCAGGTGTTTGCCCCTCACCGCCTGGGCGCCTCCCTTGCCATCCCCAAACTGCTGAGCCTGAGGACCTGTCTGGCCTCAGCGCCCTCCCCTGCGTAGTGGGGGGTCGCCAGGTGGCCTGCGGTTCCCCCGTAGCCGGCCTGGGTGTCTTTGGTGCATGGACAGGGCAGTGACCCAGCCTGGGTGATTCCAACCGGGAAGGGAGTGGCCTGGACATGCCCCCTGCCTCCTGCCTCCTCCAGGCATCGCTGCCCCCCAGGCCCTGGGGGTGGGGCCCGGACGGCCAGAATCCACAGGGCCGGTCCTAGTGTGGCCACTGTCTGTGTCCACCACTGGGCCAGTCCAGGTGTGGCCACGTGTCTGGCCACATCCACCCCTCCAAGTGGGGTCTCCAGGAGACCCCGCCCCTGGATTGTTCCTGCTAGTAGGTGCTGAGGAGCCACTTGCTCACTGGGCAGTGCCACTCATTGTTGGTCAGTCGTGGGTTTAAACCCAGACTCTTACCTTTGTTTCTCAGGTGAATTCCATGAATTTTCCCAGAGGACAGTGGTCCAGTTTCTAGCAGATCCTTCCATCCTCCCTCCCTCCCCCCCACTCTCTCTCTCTCTCT
>CM053599.1:7602759-7649165 GCA_028646575.1 Pseudocheirus occidentalis | reverse complement strand
CACACACACACACACACACACACACACACACACACACATTTTCTGAAACAAGAGTCAGGTGGTGAAAACTTCTTTTTGGCTTTTTTGGTTCTTTATATAAGTGAATGCTGGAAGGACAAGGTCTATCAATTGATGCAGAGGTATCTGAAATGGAAGTTTTTATCAGACTTTCATTTTTCTATTTACTTTGCCTTATGGATTTAAAAAAAATGCTTTCTGTCAATTGCCATAGCTTGGTCCTTTGAGAGCTTAAATTCTGGTCCTTCTTGTGCTAAAATATAAGGATCCCAGATTTACTTTGGTTGTCGGATTTGGAATAAATAGTTGAGACTTTTTCCAGCAAAGGTCTTTTTAAAATGCCCGAGTTAAGCCCTTCGCCCCTATTTTACTTCTAAAATTGCCTTCTCCCCTCAGCCTTGGGTCCCCCCACCCTTCTTTCTTTACTTGGCTCACGCTTCCATGCTGTTCGCCTCTTCTCCCCCACCGCTTGGACTCTCCTGATTGCCTGTACTTAGTACAAGGCCCAGCCACTAGGGATGCTCCCTGATGTGGCTGCTCCTAGCCTCCTCCCCTTCTGGATTTCCTCTGGCCATTCTCCACTTTGCTTACCGTCTGTTCCTGGCACCAAATCCAGTAGGCATCTTCTTTGGAGGTGGGAAGATAAGGTAGGCAGGGACCCTTTGCTGGGTCCTTGTCTCTCCTCGATTCCCACATCTCATCACAGCAGTGAGCATCAGCATGCCTTCCCCCATTTCATCTTGTGCTTCTCCCTTCCGTCAGGTGTGCACCCAGTGTGTTGGGAAGCTGGTGTCCTCAGAGGAGCCCCTGAGTTGTCATTTGCAGGGTAGATGTGACAGGATGTGGCACCTGATTATCTCTTTTGGGGGAGGAAGAGTGCAGAGTTGAGGTGGTGTACCTGGGAGGCTCAGCTGTGGCAGAGAGGCTTGTTCTGTTCTGGGCACACAGGCTTTGAGGTGTTCTGTGAACTGTCGCGAGTGAGGACAGACACAGAGAGCTGGAATTTGTGCAGCAGTGAAGCAGTGATGGGGAGGACCAACTCCTAGTTTTGGGTGAGAACAGGGAGAGAAGGAACATCACCCTCTCCTCTCCAGTCCCCCTTTATTGCTCCTTCCTGTCATTTCCCTCCTTGGAACTCCTGGCATTGTGTTCCTGCCTCTCTTAGAGCTGTTGCTCTGGTCTGCCTTCGAAGAGAACCCTTTAGTTTGTTTTGAGTCCCTCACTGGACCATAATCCCTTGAGGGAGGTGAGTGCCTCTCTGGCGCCAGTGGGTTCTGTGAGCTCACTGATGTGGGTGGCGATTCTGCACCCTCCATGCAGTTTTCATCCTGTGATTCTTGTCCTTCTGGGGGGTTTGCTCCCATTCTGGGGCCTTCCTCAGTGGGCCCCAGAATCCCATCCACATTGGGTTCCTTGCCCAGGTCCACTTCCTTTCTTTTCATGCTTCTTTTTAGCACACTTTTGTAGCAAGTGTCTTTTCCATTGCCCATTGAGTGACCTTTGAGAGAACTTTGGGTCTCTAGAGACCATGATAGTTCATGACTTGCAGCCATATAAGCATCACTAGAAGAATATTGTTAGGAAGCTGAACCTTGGTAGTAGAGAAACACTGATCCAATGACTTGCCCAGGGTCACATAGCTTGTCACTCCTGGACTCAAGTCCAGGACCTCTGACTTGAGTAGCTCTTAAAGTTACTCACCTGCCAGGCCAGGGCCTGAATCCCCTGAAGTGGTTGCTTTATTTAAATTTGCACCCCATGATTTCATTTGTCTGGAACCAATGATCATATCTGGCATAATTTCAACTTTGGATTTGAATTCATGTGACCATTTCATAGAATTCAGTTTGCACTAGTGGGGACCGAGCCATGGAGAGTTGCAGATATTGTGGTCAGAACAGTGAAATTGCTGAGGGAATAGAGAGTTTGTTAATTCAATGATGAATGGCGGAAATCTGATCTTTTTATTAATTATCATCTTCCCTAAGTGATAGGATTTCATCCTCAAAGCCAGGAAGAAATTTACAGTTTGAGACACGGTGATTCTTGTTCAGTCGGTTCAGTGCTCAGGATGTTAACGTTGATTTGTTAACTGTTATTTCTCAAGATTAGCGTCCTTCATGAAGGCCAGTAGACAGATTCCTCATGTTGGAACTCGGGGGACCTCGGACTTCTCTGCACAAACCCTCAGTTTGGACAGATGAGGAAGGTGAAGCGACTGCCCCAGAGCGTGGGAACAGAGAAGATTCTGATTTCCCCTTCAGTGCCTTGTCCTCACCTTCGAGAGGAGCCCAGCTCAGATTCATGGCTGCTTCATGTTCTCTTTCCATTAACCCTGGGACTAGGGGAGCAGAATGAGGATCTCGGGGCTTTCAGTGTGATCATTTGGGTGATTTTCCTGTTTTTCTCTCCTTTGGGGATTGAATTTTCTGAGTGTGGGTCAGTTTTTATGGGTGTCGGTTTTAGAAGTTCTGTTTTTCTACATTTGCCCTCTTCTTTATTTCTGGTCTTAACTCTTGTTGTTGGTCAATTGGTTTCCAGTCTTCAAGACCCCATTTGGGGTTTTCTTGGCAGAGATATTGGAGCGCTTGGCCATTTCCTTCTCTTGCTCATTTTACAGATGAGGAACCTGAGGCAGACAGGGTGAAGTGACTTGCCCAGGGTCCCCCAGCTTTTGCACTCAGGAAGATGAGTCTTCCAGATTCTAGGACTGGCCCTCTCTCTGCTGTGCCACCTCACTGTCCACACCTCGTTTTTATTCTTCCTTATTTTTTGTCTTTCATTTTGATTCATACCTTTTTTTTTTTTAACATAAGTTTCATTTCTATTTATGCCTCCTCCCTATTCCCCTCAGCGGGCCATGTCTTATTAAAAAAAAAATAAAAATAAAGAGAGAGAAGGAGAAAAGTGGAGACCAGCCCAGCCTAACTTAGCGACGTCAGTGGTGTCTGATGGGCTGTGAGGCGGTGCTGGTCAGGTCCTCCAGCTCTCCCTGCAGGGAGAGGAGGGCGGCCCGCATTGTCATCCAGCCAGCCGGTTCTAACTAAGTAGCCCTGAGTTCTGTCTGTCTGCGTCGGTGCTCTTTATGTTGTTTCTGGATTTATTTGCTTCACCCTGCATCAGGTCCAGAAGAGAACTGAATTCCTTGGGGGACTTGTTGCTCTTCTCTCTTACTAATAGAACTCTTCATTGTCACAAATTGGATTGGTATTGTTATTTATATTTTAAAAATTTTCCGAATATTTTAAATCAAATTATTTACTTGTCTTTGTTTCTCTATAGCCTTTTTTCTTATGTTATTGTCAAATATTATGGCATAGTCTGAAATGATAAGTTTGATTTCTTTTTTTTTTTGCCTTTTTTTTGGAGGGCAATTGAGGTTAAGTGACTTGCCCAAAGTCACACAGCTAGTAAGTGTGTCAAGTGTCTGAGGCTAGATTTGAACTCAGGTCCTCCTGACTCCAGGGCTGGTGCTCTATTCACTGCACCACCTAGCCACCCCGAGTTTGATTTCTTCCTCGTTAAATTTTTGTGAATTCTCTGTGTTTGAAAGAACATATTTCTTGCCTTTTTGATTCTGTCCTTCATACGCTTCTTCCAGCTTGTTAAATAAGTTTGTTTCTTTGTCATTACTCTGTGTTTATTCAATTTCCCACGTTCTATTGCCGTGGTATTAAAATGTCTTATTATTTTATTTTTGCTTAGTACTTCTTATGCTATTATTATTTTATTAATTAATTATTATAATAAATCAATGTCATGATTATTTGTTACTAGTAGTATTAATTATTCATTAAATTAATGAATTGTTTGGTGGAGATGTGTTACACTTGCTAGATGTTCATTTAATGTTTCTTTTAAGCATTATCTGATTTCCTTGATATGATAGAATTGCTGCCACTTTTATTTGCACAGAATATTTTGGACATAGGCCCTGTGTGGGTAAGACAAGGGATCTTTGGGAAAGGGTGAATCTGAAACGTCTCCCTGGGCCGTAGCAGGTAAAACTAGCGTGACTGGGGGATACATCTGTTGTAGGAAGAAAAGGAAAACGCTAGTGAGCCATCAGAAGTCGTTCCCTTGTGTCACTAGGCTAGTGGTCTTGTGGAGGTGGCTCAGGTCACAGGAGATGGAGGAGGCTGTGGGCGGTGCCGTGGGCGGTGTGTCCCTGGGAGCTAGAACCCTGCATCAGACACTTAGCGTGAGACACTGCGCGTGTCAGCTGCCCATGGGCAGCCTCCTGTTCCCACTTTACGCAGTAGGGGCGATGACAATTTCCTCCCGAGCTTGCTGTGAGGGACAGATGAGGTGACATGTCAGGGGAGCATATGGCCAGTGGTGGTGTCCCTGTGCCAGCTCTTCCTGTAGGTGGGGTCCGAGCTGCCTCTGTGTAGAGAACAAGTGAGACTCCTTCCTGCTTGTTCTGAGAAAGTTGTTTTTCTTTATATGGATATGTTCACTGGTGTCACAGCTACTGAGGGTTACTTGATGGCAGGGCCCAGAATAAAATGACCTGTGGATTTCTGTGAGCTCATTGAGAAGTTCCAGTGCACTTGGAGAGAGGCTAGAGTTAATCACAGGGTGTTGAACTGGGAGTCAGGAAGACTCTTCTCCCTGAGTTCAAACCTGACCTCAGACACTTGCTAGCGGTGTGACCCTGGGCAAGTCACTTCACCCTGTTTGCCTCAGTTTCCTCATCTGTAAAATGAGCTAGAGAAGGAAATGGCAAATGACCACATTGTCTTTGCCAAGAAAACCCCCGATGGGGTCACAGAGAGTCGGACATGAGTGAAAACAACTGAACAGTGACAACAGTGAGCCACATTTCACAACAACAAAAGGAATCTGGTGACAGAAGAAGGAGCAATCGTTGGCCAAATTGAAATCCAATCTTGTCCAGTCCATAAGTTTCTGGTGCATGATTTACACTGGCAGGAGTTTTGGGGGTGAGAGCATCGAATGCAGAACTGCTATTTCAGGGGCTTCTTTTGACAGCCTCAGTCGAAAGGAAGGATGGCCCTTGCTCCATCATGAAGTTCCTAGTCAGGACATTGGTCGTTATCGGTGGTTAGGATGGACCTCTGTTTGTAGTTGCCTGTTAATGCAGGCTATCTCTGGGTCGGTCCACCCTTCTCTTACCTCTCTCCTCCCTGGTCATCCATGGGAACATTCTTCTGCATTGACAGGCACACCGCTTTCTTTTCTTCACTTTTAATCCAAGACCAATCTGGATGGAGCATCCTGGCTGGCGCATTCCCCAAGGCCCAGGTGAAGACTCCTGGAGCAGGCACCTGGTCCCCTGTTGTCTCCATGAGGCCCGGGTTCATCTTTTTACAAACACCAGAATAATCTTTGATTGTGCACTCGCATGCTCCAGCTGCCTCCGGGGCTCCCTGTTTCTTCTAGGATAAAATATAATCTCTTCAGCTTGCCATTCAAAGACCTTCACAATCTGTTTCCTGAATGAGTTCCCATTAGTCCCCTTCATATTCTTTCTTATCCTCCACCGGCCTTTCCTCTCCTGTCTCTGCACCCTTTCACCACCCCCCAGCATACTCTTTCCTAATCTCTGCCTCTGAGAATCTAGCTTCTCTCAAGGTTCAGCTCTGTTACCAATTCTAATAGGAAATGGTACTGGGGTCTCCAGGCCAGTGACGGGGCCCCTCTTCAGGGCATCATGTGTCTGCTGCTCTGTCTGTGTGGCAGGGGAAGTGGGGGGGGGAACCGTAGGCTGGAAGCTCCCTGAGGGACAGGGCCATTTTTTTCATGTCTGTCTTTGGATCTCAAGTGCCCAACACACTCCTTGCGCACGGTAGGCACTTACTGAATGCACATTCTCTAGGGATGTTCCTAAGAGTCGATACCATCCCTAAGAGTCGATACCATCCCTGCATACCTTCTAGATGAACGCAGTCATCCAATGGAACTGACTGATCGTGAGCAGGCTGGATCAGAGGCACCTGGTTACATCTTATCATACTCAGACTGAATGAATGGATTGAAATTTTAGGTGTAGAGAATGATGGTTGGTTTTCTACAGCATCCAGAATTGAGGCCCTTGGTCTTCTCTTGGTTTTTCATTGTGTTAGAGTGGCATTTGGGACAGAGATGGGACTTTAGTGCATGCTTCCTCTGGGCATAGCATGCCACCCTGGGATGACGGAGGAGGCAGGTGGAGACAAAGCCCAATTCTGGTCCTCATAGAGGGATGAAGCCAAATCTCGTCTGTATGAAGTGCATTGGAGCCAGGGCTGCCTTGTGGATTTTTGTACCCAAGGGCTGGGGAAATATGTGACAAAGCAGAGATCAGGGAGAACTTAATGCAAGAGGGGCCATGGATTGGGATGGCCAGGGATTCGGGGGGAGCAGCTGGGGAAGCATATGGGGGGTGTGGTGGGGGCTGAGAGTGGGCCTGTTTGGCTGGAATAGAATGAATGGAGGGAGGACCTGTGAAGTGAGGGGACAGGTTGGCCAGCACCAGGTTATGGAAAATCCAGGCTTCTTTGTATCAACGCCACTAAAACCTCATGAATTCAGATGAAATGGAAAGAAGAAATTTACCTAAAGAAATGACATTTTAGTACTTAAAGGCACATACAGTAATTGGAACTTCCTTAACATTCATCGTAGTCACAAAGTCCTTGTTGACTGATTAGATGGAGAGGAGATTTGGGCAGTAGCATCCAGAGGCCTGAGCTCAGATGACTGTGGCTCTGCTTCTCTGACTAGGGATGCACAGCTTGAGCTCAGTTTCTTTACCTAGAAAGTGGAGATCATGATCCTTGTGCTACCTTCCTCAGGGCTGTAGGTGAGGAAAATACTTGTCATCCTGCTATGGCCAGACCCGTCTGGGGTGTTGGTGGTGTTTAAACTGAGCTCTTTGTAATTTCTATCCCACTCAGATGAACTGAAATGCTTTGGGGATTAGGTGCTGTTTGGTTAGCAGGAAAGCCTTTTTTTTCTTACAAACATGCGATTAAGAATCTTTCTAAAGTATATCCATATTTGTTCCTGTCTTTGGAATTACAGCAAACTGATTATAGTCCAGTGCTTGGTAGTGGAGCATCTCAAAGTGTTAGGGGGGCTTAATCTTGGCGAGTTGTGACTGTTGCTTGAGAGAGGAGACATGGGATCATTGGGATAGTGATGCCTAAGAAAGTGTGTGTGAGTGTGCTTATATATGTGTGTTTAGCATGTGCACATATGTGTGCATGTACATGTGAGTATGTATGCGTGTGTATATGCATATATGTATGTGTGTTTTAGTGTGTGCATGTCATTGTGTGAATATGTTGTGAGTGTGTTTATATGTATATGTATGTGTATTTTAGTGTTGAGTATTTATGTGTGTGTGCATGTATGCATATATGTGTGTTTTAGTGTGTGTGTGTGTGTGTGTGTGCATGCATGCATGCATGCCCGTGTGTGTCTTTTAGCAGCTTGCTTCTGTTGAAAAAACAGTTTCAGATAGACTGAAAGTTCTAGGTTCTTGAGTTTCAGTGAACTGAGGTTTTGATTTAAATGAGCTGGGAACTTGTTTGAAAGTACTGCCCCTTCCGTCCAGGAAAAATTGCTTAAAGTTTCCTGCCGGTCTTTTTGGCTTCACCGGTAATCTGCTTAGCTAGCGCTTGGTCTGTAGACTGGGCCTGGCCACCTTCACCCTGGGTCTTCTCTAAGTTAGTCTGATCTCCAGGCTGGAGGAGCCCAAGTGAATGACTCCAGTGACATAAGAAGAAAGGTTCCAGTTAAGGAAGAGGGACATTTCTCCCTTTGTGACACACATGGGCGCTCTGTTGATGCTCCTTGCTTATGGCAGTCACACAAATTGGAAAATGTAGCATTTTGAAATGGGTGGTCGTGAACTCTGGGGAAGCAGCCACTTCCCACTTAATAAACTGACCTAATCTCTGCGGTCTCTTTCACTGTCTCCCACCTGCTCCCATTTCTTCTTGCCTTTGGGGACTAGTTAACTCCTTGAAATCTTTTGAAATTATAATTTTTTTACGATCAGTGGTGTTAGAGTGAAGCACAGATTCACCCAAAGCACGGAGTGAGCCCCAAGCATGTTGGTAGCACCCCCTTTGAGCCCCACTGTGTGCTGGGGGCTGGGCAGGGGTCTGAGAGAAATGCAGAACAGCCCTGAGCCTCCAGGAGCATCCCCTCTGGGTGGGGAGGCAGAGGCTGGATTCGGGCTGGTAGGCCTCGAGCAGCAGGGCTTTGGGAGGAAGTTTCAGGCCTTCTGGCCAAAGGGAGATGGCCCACTTTGTGTGGGTCTGCGGGGCGCTGGGGGCTGTAGCGTTAAGAACAGGCCGATTGTCACCACCTGAGTTTGGTTCCCAGAAGCCCTGGCTGTAGTCTGGATGTATTTATTATTCTTCATCCTCCTCCCCTATTTCTCTGAATTCTTCCCATTTGTCGTTCCTGTCACATTTGTGATCTTAAAAGAACTCCGTTCTAGGCAGTGGTGGTGAGACAATTAAAGCAGGGTTCGAGCCTGGGCTCTGCAAACCTTTATTTTTGCAGTAAAGGTATTTTGTAGAATTGATTTCCTTCTGGTTTCCTTGCTGTTCCTTGTACCACACCCTCCATCTCCCAGCACTTCCCTGGCTCTCTCCCACGTCTAGACACCTCTCCCACATCTACACCCCTCTCCCATGCCTAGACCCCTGTCCCCCATGCCTAGACCCCTTTCCCATGTAAAGACCCCTGTCCCCCATGTCTAGACCCCTCTCCCACGCCTAGACCCCTTTCCCCCATGTCTAGACCCTTCTCCCACATCTAGATCCCTCTCCCATGCCTAGACCCCTGTCCCCCATGTCTAAACCCCTGTCCCCCATGCCTAGACCCCTTTCCCATGTAAAGACCCCTGTCCCCCATGCCTAGACCCCTCTCCCATGTCTAGACCCCGTCCCCCATGCCTAGACCTCTGTCCCTCATATCTAGCCCCTGTCCCTCATATCTAGACCCCTCTCCCACCTGTCTAGATCCCTCTCCCATGTCTAGACCCCTGTCCCCCATGTCTAGACCCCTGTCCCCCACGTCTAGACCCCTCTCCCACATCTAGACCCCTGTTCCCCATGTCTAGACCCCTGTCCCCCATGTCTAGACCCCTGTCCCCCACGTCTAGACTCCTCTCCCACATCTAGATCCCTCTCCCACACCTAGACCCCTGTCCCCCATGTCTAGACCCCTGTCCCCCATGTCTAGACCCCTCTCCCACCTGTCTAGACCTCCCTCCTGCCTCACCTCTGCCTTCTAGCTCCCCTCAGTTCTCAGTTAAAGCCCCGCCTTCCACAAGATTCCTTTTTGGATGCCCCTTGGTGCTGGGGCCCTCTCTGTTGATTTTCTCCAGCTCCTTGTAGATGTATCATGTTTGGCCATAGCTGTTTGCCTGTTGTCTCCCTCCTGAGAACAGGGACTGTCTTTGCCATTCTTTGAATGCCCCTGTGTTTGCCACAGCCCTTGACACGTGGTGGGCACGAGTGGACTTGACCTGGAATCCTGTGTCAAGTGAGCAAGTAATTATTGAGGGCCTCTCATGTGCCAGATTCTGTGTCAAGGGCTGGGAACACAAATGTAAGCCAAAGAAAATCAATTCCTGCCCGCCAGGAGCTTCCATTCTAGTGGGGGCAGACCACCCATAGAAGGCAGCTGAGATTGTTGGGGGGTTGGGGCTGACCAGAGATGAAGATGCTGGGCCTGGAACTTTGAGGAGGAAGAGTAGGAGAGCCATGAGCACATCCTGGCCGGAGAGGAATGGAGACCTTCAGCTAGCGCTTTTGGTGGCAGCCAGCGAGGCAGAGGGGGAGGCCATGGAGGCAGAGGGGACCTCCATGTGTGACATCCTGGATGGGGGAAGAGGCTTGGGGACATTGCAGAGAAGCCCTGGGAGAGCCAAGGCCGAGAAGGGCTCTATAGGATTCAGCCGACTGCCAAAGGGACCTTCTCTCATGTCTCATCGCCTACTTGGAAAGGTTCCTTTTTATAGAAGTCTCTGGTGCTCTCTGTTGGAAAGTTTGCTTTGATCTATAAGGATACAACTTTACAAGTAAAAACCTCTTGGGGGACATGGAAGGAGTCAGTGTCATCAAGGTCAGTCTGCCTTGTGACTCAGGGACAGCCGGGGCCCAGAGGCTCATGGGCCAGGGAGCTTGAGGAGAAGTTAGTTACTGACTTCCTGTTGCCTTTTAAGATAGCCAGTTTGGTGAGCCCCAGCTGAGAAAATCATGACCCAGCAACTTGTGGCAACTGATTTAAAATTCAGGCCTTCAAGCGGCTCATAAGCAAACTTCTATTAAGTATCTGCTGTGTGCCTGACCCTGTGAATTTAAAATGATCCTTGCTCTTGAGGATTACATTTTCTCTGGGAATATGTGTAGCTGATAGATAACTACAGAATGTATGACATGAATTCAAGGTAATTTTCAGGGTGGGGATGGCAGATGAGCCGAATTTCGAAAGAAGCTAGAGGTTCTAGGAGACAGAAATAAGGCTAGAAACCATCCTGGGTACAGGGGTGGTGGTGGGGGAAGAGCCAAAGTAAAAGTGCAGAGGCGGGGCTCATATGAGGAATTCTAAGCAGGCACTTTGGGTTGGAAGGGGAGAAATGTGTAATAATCCTGGAAATGTCTGCAGAATGAAATTGTGAAGAGCTTCAGATGCTCCTCTTTCCTCCCCCCCCAAAAGGCTTATGACCAAGCTCCAGGGGAAAAGGAAATTTGAGAAACTTGGTTTTTATTGGGATCCGTCAATTCTCATTACTGTCTGGAGTGGAGAGGGACTGATACTCCCTGAAATCAATGAGCAATTGTCACTAATGCCTTTATTGACGAAATTATATTTAATAAAGCATATTATTGTTTTAACTTGCACAAACTCAGTGAGATCAAGGGATCGCAGAGATCTGTGGCTGGAGGGGACCTCAGAGTCCTTTTCTAATCCAGGTCCCTCATTTTGTCGCTGATGAAATTGGAGCCCAGGGAGCTTACATGACTTGTCTGAGGTCACACACAGTCTTTTGTCACTTCCATTTTGGAGCTCCTCTCGGCCTGAAAGGCACCACTGCGATGCCTCCTCCCACTCTCCAGCAGCCCCTTCCCCACGGGGGGGGGGAGGGGGGGGCCTTTGCTTAGCTCCTCCCCCCCATCCATCCTCCCAGCTGCTAACTCTCACTCTTGCCACACTCACTTCTGCCGCGACTCTGGCTTCCTTTGAAGCCTCCCTTCTCCAAGTACACGTTGTTTTCCCCTGACGGAAGGCGGGCCCTCTGTAATCTTTCTGTTTTTATATCCCGGCACAGAATAGGGGCTTAATTAATGTTCAGTGAGCTGCACTGAATTTTGTGTATACCGGTCCTCTTGCGAGCATAGTGCATCCAGATGGGATTCTCCATAATAGGCTTTTTCCTGGAGACTTAGTGAGAATTTGGCTGAAGAAGAGCCTGTTGCCATGACTATTATTTCATCAGAGGATGGAAAGCAGAGCAGAGAGGACAGGAAATGTTCTGCAGTGCAGTGAAAGACCTTTGGAGACTCGTTGTTAGTCAAAAAGGCGAGCTCTCTTTTTCTGACTCAGATGATTGTGCGAGAAGTAGTTGCATAACAAATGTAACAAGCTCCTTCTTAGGACCTTTTGATCGTTTTCACTTTAGAAATCTTTAACCTGAGTTATGTAAGAACTCCTCTTGTGCCTTGGGAGTGGCTGTGGAAGAAAATGAGCGTGTGCCTGAAGATTCTGAGATGTGTCGGCTCCTGGGAGCCATCCAGACGGAAGCTGCGCTGGACTCCCTTCCTTCTCTCCCGCTTGTTGGGATGTAGCAGAGCCTCACCCTGGTTGTTGTTAGGTCATTCCCAGTCATGTCCGACTCTTTGGGATCCCATGAGGTTTCCTTGGCAGAGATCCTGGAGCAGTTGGCCATTTCTTTTTCCAGCTTGTTTTACAGATAAGGAACTGAGGCGTGAAGGGACTTCCCCAAGGTCACACAATATCTTAGGCCAGATTTGAGCTCAGGTTTTCCTGATTCTGAGCCCAGTACTCCATCCCCTGCACCACTTAGCTACTCAGCAAATCATTGTAGACACAGGGATAAGAGTTGAGTAGAATTGACAGAGAGCAGGTAGAGAGGCTCGAGAGGCTAGAGCGCTCTCTTCATCCCTTCCTATGCCTTACCTGCTTGGCTTTATCCTCCCTGATAAAGCTCTTCAAGATGATGTGTTTGTATACCAAGAACCGAGCTTTAATGGCCATTTGAGAACCATTTCCCTGACCTGGGTTTGATTTGAGCAGATAGAAAGTCCCAGTCACCAGGAAGAAGCTGGCAAGCAGAATTGTCATTTGCAGCCTTTGTCGACGTACTTTATTGAAAGATTTTGCTTTGTTTCAGCAAACTCCGCCCTCCAGTAAAGACCAGCGAGCTCTAATGGCAGAGTTTATGAGGTGTGCACTCACATACACATGCACATGCACACACACGCACGCACATGCATGCACACACATACATCTATATCCATATGTCTCTGTCTGGAGAGAGAGGATGATGGTGATGCTGGTGATGAGCTATTTACCCTAATTCAGCGGTTTTCAGCCTGTGGGTCATGTTCAATCTGTAACAATGCAAATACATCCTGCATATCAGATAGATTCATAGCAGAAGCAAAATGACAGTTAGGAAGTAGCAACGAAAATAATTCTACGGTCCAGGGTCCCCAGACATGAGGACCTGCATTAAAGGGTCGCAGCGCTAGGAAGGCTGAGAACCACTGCCCTAATGGATAGGGCTCTGATCCCAGAGTCAGGAAGATGGCTTCAGATCCTGGATGCAGCACTTAGTGGTTGGACATCTCTGAGTCCATCGCTTCATCTCCCTTAGCTCCCTCATCTGTACAGCCTCACTGACCTGCTGTGGGCTCTGCCCACTCTTCTGTAATCCTGCTGATTTTCTACTGCTGAGATGGAAAGGAAACATGGCTTGGGGGGATTGTTGTTTCCCAAGGGAAGAAGAAAGTCCATGAAGAACAGGAGTCACCAGTGACAATGCGTTCCATTCCCTAGGTCTTGGGAGGGTTCCGGCCGACATTCTGTCTGGGTCTACATATTCTCCCATTTTGGACAGGCAAGAGATCTTAGGAACCTAAAACATTTTGAGAGAGTTTTAGAGATCCTGTCATGTTGGAGACTTGGAGGTCAGCTGATCACAGAAGCAGAGAATTTCAGAGGAAGGGACGTCCATGGCCACCGAGTCCAGCTGATGCCCAAACTGACCCAGCTGTCAGGCCAGTTCTTGTATAGAGCTTTTGCTTGTAGATTGCCAGTAGGGAGGAGTCCAGCACCTTCTATCCCACCTGTTCCACTTTGGTATAGCCTTCAACTGTTAAGAAATTTTTACTGCACCAGCCTCCTGTTTTCTCTTGACAGTGTCTCCCCTCTCTGGAGCAAACAGAATAGAGCTATGTCTTCTTCCTTGTCATGTATCTTCAGACACTTGGAGGCAAGGCAGGAAGCACTGTGCTAAGCCCTGGGGATACATATCAGGGAGCTGAAAAGGGATGGGCAGGTGGGGAGGTCCCTACCTGAGGCACTGTGTAACCTCACCTCCATGATCAAACACCTGGGCAAATGCTCTGCTTGGCCAGCCCTCCATCACCTGACTCCCTCTCCCCGTTCCAGTCTTTACCACATAATCTTCGGTCTAGTGACCCTGATCTCCTGGCTGTTCTCTGTCTCGTGGCTCTGGGCCTTGTCTCTGTCCCTGCCTGCTCCCCCACTCTCCCCATTGTTGTGACTGCTAACCTCCCTGGCTTCCTTAAAGCCTCAGCTCAAATCCCACCATCTGTAGGAAGCCTTCCCAGCCCCTCTTCATTCCAGAGCCTCCCTTTTGTTCATTCTAATTTCTTATTTATCCTGCATGTAGCTTGCTGTGTGTGTCTTTCTTTGCATATTCTCTCCCCCATTAGATGGTAAGCTCCTTGAAGGCAGAGATTTTCTTTTGTCTCTTTGTATCCCCAGCCCTTGGCACATAGAGGATGCCTAATAAAGTCAGCTGATTGATCGATGGCCAGGAGGGGATGGAAGGTTAACTGGTCTTAGCCTTTCCCTTAAGTAGGGGCGGTGGGAGAGGGCCTGACCTAACAGGGAGATGTCCTGCTGTGAGAAGCAAGGGGCGGGGGGAAGGCCAGATGGATGCTCCAAAGGGAAGGGGCCCTAGATGCTGAGGGAGGGCTCTTAGCTTCCCACTGAGTCTCCTTTTGTTTAGGTTTTTCCTTTGTACACCCTGTACTTTGCACAGTGCCCAGCACTTAGTATTTCTGAAGTGCTTGGTGATTGGCTGATTGGCACGTCCAGTTCCTTCACTCAGTCCTCCTATAACATAGATTCTGAGCACATCATTCTGTGGCCCCCTGTCCCCTGCATTCTCTTCAGTTTATTCTGCACTGTTGTTCCCCGGGGGCTGTGTTGATGTGTTGGTATTTGCCTGGAGCCGAGTACTGAGAGCCTGTCACTTCCTTATTTCCTGGGACTTTCATTCTTAGACGCTTCTCCTCTTAGCTCCGCCCAAGGCCATAGTGGTTGCTATGGCTACCATCTCCTGTTGACTCATTGAACTCTCCATCTGCTACAGCCCTCTGATATTTTTTCCAGAGATTCTCCATCTTGTCTTTGGGAAATAATTTTTTAAAAATGCAAGAATAAGACTTTACACTTAACCCTATTCGATTTCATCTGGTGACATTCAGCCCAATGCTGCGGCCTGTGAAGACATGAAAATATGAAGGCCTGGGAGAGGTGATGCGTCTGTTAACTAGTCAGTGGCAGAATGAGGAAGAGAACTCTAGTCAGAATCCGTTTAACTATTGCAATCTGGCATTATGATCTAGAGACCAAACTGTTTCAGTGGGAGAAAGGGTGACCCCCTCCGGAAGTTAAGGAAAAGACCCTACCTTGGCCAGCCAGCACCATGGTCAGCACCATCAACGTCTGGTTGTTTGGGCGCCAGCTGTGTGTTTGACCCTCTTGATGAGCAGACACTATGAGTACTTCTTTTTTCTTCTTCCAGAATCTGCTCTGTTTTCAAATGACTAATGAAACCAACCTGAGACTGATATACAATATGTTGCTACAATTTAGATGGGTTTTTCTGTGTGTAGGAGTTGAGATTTGAACATGAGATCTCTCATTTGCTTATGTGATCCAGGGACGGAGATTCTCAGAGTTGCTGTTGCCTCCGTGTGGGGGTGATCCTGGGCCATCTTTCCTAGTGGTGCTGTTTTATGATTTTTAAAAGTGTTCCGGAGGTATTTCATATTTCTCAGGCATATTCCACCCAATCAACAACCATTTAGGAAATACTAGTTTGTTGAAAAACTTCACTTATTTGGGAGAGTTTTGTGGATTAGCCTTAGTAAATGGTGTAGCATCAGACAATAATCGTTGCTGCCTTGATGTTGGAATTTGCTTGAGAGACAACACTCACTTTTTAGTGCTTGGTTTTCTACTCAATTTGAAAACCTCTTTCATAGTTAACAAGTTTCCCAGCAATGTAATACTTCATATCTGCTCCATGAGGCAAGATGGAATTGTGACAAAGTAGTAAATTAGACAATTTCAGGTCATTTAGTGAAGTCCCCACTCCAACCCCCAACTTTGTTAATTTTCCCAAACTGTATTTAACCTTTTTTAAGGGCCTGTCATTCAATATGTTTCACTGAATGACTGTATCAGATGCCTACTAGGATATACAAAACCTGGTGGGGCTTTCAGCAGCCTAGAGGGGAAGAAGAGACCCATCCGCAAGCACATGAGATAAGTGCCGGAGGGGCAGGGTGTTAGTTGGTTGTTGTCCTTCATTCTCCAAGACGAGCAAAATGACGTTACTGTGTTGGGGTCGAAGTGACAGTGTGTGTGACTGTGGCTTATCGGACCAGTATGAGCTTGGAAGGCTCTGCTGTGGGTCAGGCACAAATAGTCCATAGGAACCTTTGGAGTGGAGATGGCTCTACATTTGTGCATCTCACATTTCATTTGAGCTGCTGTGATTCTGCTTTGCTCATGGACTGTGGTGCCTCCTTTGATGAGGGCATGTCATGTTGAATGGTCCTGTGCCAGCGTCTTCCATGTCTAAACCTTGAGGGTGGCCATGTGTCACTTCTGACCATCATGTGAGCACCAGCCTTTGTGTGAGTTCTTCATAAAATAGTCTATTAGAGAAGTGTACATGTGGGTATTCAGACAGCGTGGCCAGACCAGCAGAGTTGAGCTCTCAGCAGTAGAATTGGAATGTTTGGCAGTTCGGCCTGAGAAAGGACCCTGGTGTCCAGTACCTCATCCTTCCAGGTGATTTTCAGAATCTTCCTACGACAATTCAGATGGAAGCAATTCAAGTGATTTGGTTTCCTGGCCTGGCACTGATAGACTGTCCAGATTTCACAGGCATATACTGATGAAGTCAGCATAGTGGCTCTGTAGACCTTTAGTTTGGTAGTCAGTCTAAAACCTCTTTTCTGCCAGATAAGCCTCCCAAACACTGAGCTAGATCTGGCAATGTGTGTGTATCAACCTCATCATCTATGTGGACATCCTTGGAAGGTATATTGCCAAGGTAAGTGAACTTATCCACAGCATTCAAAATATCTCCATTTGCTGTAACCAGTGATTCCACATAGGGATGGTGTAATGCTAGCTGGTGAAGAACCTGTGTTTTCTTGGTGTTAATTGTTAGGCCAAAATTAGCACAAGCAGCAGAGACTCGATACATACTTTGTTTCATTTCATCCTCAGAAGTTCAGCCTCATCTATGAACAAAAAGCCATGCGCCAACCCTCCTTCCACTTTATTCTTGGCTTGTAGCCTTTTCAAGTTAAACATTTTACTGTCCGTGAGGTAGCTGCCTTACTGCCGTTTTCATCCTCATTCATCCCAGAAAACATCCTGCTAAAAAGCCTGGGAGCAAGCATACAGCCCTGCTTCACTCAAGAGCATCGTCCGTTATCCAGAACCCAGGCAAGCATGCTGCATGAAACTGATGTGCAATACTGAGGAACTTCAGGCAACCAGGTTTTGCCAGATCTTCAGCAAGCCCTTACAGCTTGCAGTATCAAAGACCTTGGTCAGTTCAATGGATATTGTGTATGGACCTCTCTTCTGCTTCTGGCATTTCTTCAGGACTTGTCAAGCAGCAAACACCATATCAACTGTTTCTTGGCCTTTTCTGAAGCCACACTGGCTCTCAGGTAGATGGCCGTTTTCCATGTGAAGGATTAGCTTTTTAAAGAAGAATCTGGCAAGAATCTTGCCGGTAATAACTAAGAGAGAGAGAGACCCTGCACCCCGTGTGGTTATCAGGGCATTACCAGAATTCCAAAGGAGGGGAGATTATTTCCAGCTGGTGGGGGTAGGGTGGGGTGAAGAATCAGTGAAGGCTTCTTGGAGGAAGCAGCATTTGAACTGGGTCTTTCAGGATGAGGACAGTTTCCATAGGTAGTGCTAGAGGGCATTCTGAGGAAAGGGAAGAAAAACGGAAAAGTCTAGGTCTGGCAGATAGCAGAGTAGCAGAGAGGAGGGGAATGGTGGAAAGAGGGGTCTGTGAGGGCATTGGGAAGCCGTGGTACAGTTTTGTGAAAGGGAATGATGCAGGTCAAAGCTGTGTTTTGATCCCAGGATGCCAGAGCTTGAGCTGGCAAGGACTTCAGAAATCCTCCCAGGCCAAACTTTAGAGGGGAGATACCTGCCCAAGGCCACACAGGCAGTAAAGGGAAAAATGCCAGGGTCCAGATTCCTGTGGTCTGGCCGCAGATGGGGCTCTTTCTCTTGCCCCCTGCTTGCTCCCGCTTCATTGCTTTCTGGGTGGGAGATCAGAAGGTCAGCAGTTGGGTCTTTCTTACTTTGGAACCCATTGATACAGAGAAGCTCAGGCTTTCTGGTGTTTGGGCAGTTCTGTCTCTGCCCTGTCCTACCCCTTCTCCACCCCCACCCCCCATTTATTTTTGTTTACATATGTATGTTGAGTCATGCATTAGAATGAGCACTTCTGGGGCGGCTAGGTGGTGCAGTGAATAGAGCATCAGCCCTGGAGTCAGGAGTACCTGAGTTCAAATCTGGCCTCAGACACTTAACACAAAAAACTAGCCGTGTGACCTTGGGCAAGTCACTTAACCCCAATTGCCCTCCAAAAAAACAAAAAAACAAAAAGAGAATGAGCACTTCTAAGCACTGTGTAGAAGGCTATGATAATTTGTTTATTAACCTTCTAGTTTTAATATCAGATGAATAATTGAAAAGCTCTGCAGTCCTCCAGACTTGATTCTTCTGAGCTCAAAGGATCCACGGAGGGAAGGTATGCGGAAGGTGTGTTGAAATGGCAGTCCAGCCCCACTCCCAAGCTTGATGGAATACACATCTCTTTGAGAGAGTGTGATATAGTGGAAGAACACTCAGCTAAATCTCTGTACTTAGTGTGTGGTTTGGGGTAAATCCCATACTCAAGTAAAATGGGGCATTTGGATGGGATGGCTAGGTAGCAGTAAATCTCTGATCCTCTGTGATGCCCATTAGATTGCTGGGTGGTAAGAATTTTTGGTGAATATCTGGACATTCTTAGGGGTTCACCATAGTCCTAAAAGATTGCTAACTAGAGTTCTGTACAACACCAGAGAAGGCTGTGAGGAGCCAGTGGTGGGTTTTCCCGACGTTTCTCTTACCAGTCTTTTCTTTATTCTTAGCATAGATATTTAGCCCTTAAATATGCCTCGGGTCGACTTCCACCAGAATTTATGCCAAAGAATTAGGCAGTTGATTTTAGGTAAGAGCTCTTGAATATAGTATTTCGTTTAGTTATTACCTTGAACTGGTTGGTAACCTAACTCAGTAATCATCTCGAATGCAGATTTCTCTGTGTTTTTCCATCATTCACACTTACAGTTCTGTTGGTTTTTAAAGAGACACAGCTGTAAGAAAATCCAGCCAAGTGATTTTGGGAAATTACTTGAATTTAGGGTTACTCACACTTCTTAAACTTCGCAAACAGCAGGATTCTTGTGTGTGGGATCTTGACTGTTTAATTTCCTCTAGTACTTCATATTGTTGATACTTCTCAGTTCAACAGTCTGGTGTATTGCTTCACCCCACTCCTCTCTCCACTGCAGCCCTTCTTCACAGTAATCATTATTAAGCTTTGAAAAAGTCAGCAAAGAAGTCGAGCTTTCCCCAAACGTTGTAAGGTTGTTGGGGAAGTGTCTGCCAGCGTGTACACAGTCAAAAAATGCTCAGCTCTGTGTGATGGGACTGTATTTTAATTCTTGTCCATAAGTTTATCTTTAGATATTTCAAAATAATTTTAAGTGTCTCACACTCTAAGTTACAAATGAACGGCTCACCCTAATCGACAGAGGTTTCTTATACTTATAAAATCACATATTCTCTATGAAAACAAATGGCTGCCCTCATCGTAATAAACAAAATGTTGATTTTCCAGTTTATACATTGGGAAATGGATTGAAAATTTAATATCCACAAAGCTCATAGTGGTATTCCTTCATCATGGTCCCATTGATTTTCTTTATCTTAGTCTTGGCTAATTCTAAATGCATCTTACCTTTAGGATAAGGGGTAAGGACCAAGTATAAAGCTTCTCTTACACATTTCCTGTTTCCTACTTCACAGTTTTGTTATTCTGGACTTGTGGTGTGTTCTTCATTCTTGAAAAGGACCAGTGACATCATGAAGGTGCCGTCTTGGCTTGTGTATGAATTGGATTGAAATGAGGCAGAGTTGTATGTAGTCATGAGCCTCACTCTCTCATCCAAAGTCATCTAGTGGCAAGAGTGAAGTCAGGATGAGTGGCAGTGGCCTGGGATGCATTGGATGGCCTTGACTTCTTCACTGTCTGCCCAAGCTCTAAGTGCTCAGTAGTGCCTACTTTAGGTGCCTTCATGGCTGTTAGAACACGTTGTCTATATCCATCCATCCTGCTGGGAGAAGTCTTCTCACGTTTAGGGTAGATGTCCCCCTGACTCCTCAAGGGGTTTGATGCCTGTCAGTCACTCTCAGCCTGGTGTAGCCTGTCTGCCAAGATGGTTTCGATGAGCTGTAGCCGCCATGCATGGGATAGCTTTTTGGAGCCCCAGATGCAAGCTGGGTGAGAGGTGAACACCAAAGATAGATGAGCAGCCCTTTAGAAGGCTCCACAGCCCTCACATCAGAGGGGTTAGACCCCACCTGAACATCCTGTACACCCCAGGAAAATCACTTTAATGATAGAATAGGGGATGGATTGGCATTGGGAGAGACCCTGAGGCAGGCAGACCGAGCAGCAGCTCCCTCAGTAGGCCAGGTGTGAGGTGATGGGGGGTTGTCCTAGAGTGGCGTCAGTGTGAGAGGAGAGGAGGGGCCATATGGGAGAGATCCTGCAGCAGGGTCTTGGCCAAAGCTTGGTTCTGGGGGGTGAGAGGGAGGGAGCCACCTAGGATGACTCCAGGCTTGGGAGCCTGAGGGCTGGGGAGGATGATGTTACCCTCCCCGGTAAAGAGAAGGGAATTAATTAGGAGGGAGGAGGGGGGAGATTGGAGGGGGAAAGCTGATGATAAATGGTCATTGAGCTCCACTCTCAGAGATGGGGAACTCATTCCCTTGTCAGGACAGTCTATTCCACTTTAAGGGGATCCTAGTTGGTAGGAAACTTCTCATTATAGTAAACTGAAGTCAGACTCAGCGCAGTCATGGCAGAGAAGTTCTCCTGTAAGCCAGTTACACCTTCGCATCCACTTTAGAAACACATGGTCTTAGGCTTATAGAGGGACTGCTGTCTGCCTTGGGAGCTGGGGCTCCAGGTACTTCTTGGAGAGGAGGGAGACGCCCTCAGTGATCAGCTTGTTGAAAGTCTCTTTTATTGGTCTACTGGAGGCCTGAGGTCACCTGCCCAAGGATTTGGGGCAGCTGTCACATGACCCGGGGCAACCAACCATTGTTGGTTTGTCTCTAGTCGCACCTGTCTGTGGCCCAAAGAAGTTAAGCCTGCTTTAATTTTGGCCAAGTTGTTCAGGGCTGCTGTAGTGTGAGGAGAGTGGTTAGAGAGGTCAAGTATCTCATTCAGAACCTTCATTCTGGGTTCAAGGAAACAGACCTGGAGAAGTTCAGTGGCTTGCTAGGGCAGCCTGGACTTGTGCAGCCCCTTGAATTGTGCCTGCTGCTTTCTGTGGATGACGGCTCCTCTCGCCTTGACCACAGGTCTCTGAGGCAGGCAGTGAAAGCATTGTAATTCTGTTTTTACCAGTGAGGAAGCTGAGATCCACATTCTTTTTCAAGAAGGTTTCATGTTCATCCATTAACATCATTCACAACTCTGAAACTAAGGCAACGTCGAGTCTTTTTGTACAAAATGACCAACATAGAAACGTTTGACTTAATTGCACTCGTATAACCTCTCTCTGATTGCTTACCATCTCAGGAAGGGAGGGCTGAATAGAATTTGGAACTCAGAACTTTAAATAAAGATGTTTAAAATTTTTTTAGAATGTCGAGCAATGTCAGCAACCCTGTTCAGTCTCCATCTGATGTTGACTGTCAGGTGAGGCATAAACAAGGAGATTGTCATCTTCTGGCCTGAGAAGTTGGCTGCATTGATGGAGAGGAGCTGGCCCCGCATCCAAGGCAAAATAGGGTTCCATGTGCAGGCTGAGATCCCCTCAATGCTCCTGTTTGAGGATGCCATTGTGCTGATTGAATCAAGCCTCCAAACACTGCAGAGCCTCCTAGAAGAGATCTGGCCAGACCATCCACCCTGTTAGTGCCAAGTGGATGAAGAGCAGTAACTGCTCACATTGTGACATATGCTGGCTAGACCACATAGTGAACGTGTCTGTTACTGTGTGAATCCGGTCTATAAGATGGAGAGAGAAGCTGGGCCCATGCTTAATAAGAGGAGAGTGGCCTGGATTGCCTTGGGAACATTACTGTCACAAAAACCTTAGGACCATTAAAGGAGCTTTTCCAAGATCCGTCTTTTTAACGCCAGAATTTGGTCAGCCTTGTATCGTCGTGAAATGCAGGCAACAACAATTAAAAACGAATGTCCTGTAGAGGCAACAGAAAGGTCTGTGGGAAGAGTGAGCCGGCTGGAGTGTCTTCAGAGACCGGAGATGGCCTGTGGTCATGTGATGAGTGCAGAGGATGGTGCTGGTTCTCCGCTGGTCCTCTCACCATGTCAGGAGACGTGCTGAGTGAATCCCTGTGCTGACCTTTGGGGAGGAAGTGGGCAGACCTAGCTGGGTTTTCTTCTGCATTTGGGGACAGAACTTCCAGACTGATGAAATCACAGTTCCATTTTAAAACACCACTAACAACATCATTGTTCATTTTGCAATCTCCCGTAGTTGATACTTTCTCACTGTTTATGGCATTTCTAGCGCCTGTGCCTAGGAAAGTGTCATGTGGTCTGGTGCCTGAGTTTTGATCTGAAGAGCCTCTGGAGCACCTCAGAGGAAGTTCTCGTTGGCAGGGAGGGGCAGCTCCTTTCTCTGCTCCTGTTTCTAGTACAGAAGGATGGCTTTCCATTGCTTTACTTCAGCAAGTCCCTCTGTGTGTTGTGGTGCCGCAGGTACCACTCAATAAAAATGTTTGTTCATGGCAAGCGTGCTCTTTGCATGGTGATTTTCTTTTGTTGCCAGTTAAGTTTCTGAGCTGTGACTTTTTTTTTTATTGTTTTGTGAATAATATTTGAGTATTTTCACTGATTAGCAAACAATTTTGGTGAAAGAGCCCTGTCTGTGGAGACAGAGAAACTGGGTTCAAACCCCACTCCTGCCACCATCTGAGGGGCCTTGTGCCAATTACTTTTCCTCTCAAGGCTTCGGTTTCCTGTTCTGTAAATTCTGCCCTGGGTAGCCTCCCAGGGCCGCGTCTAGCTCCAGACCTCAGGCCACTTATTTTTAAGGATGACAGATTCAGAAATGAGGAAGGCCTTACACACCTTCTAGTTCGGCCTCCTCCTCATTTTTCAGATAAGGAGGCTGGGGTCTAGCGGCTGAGTGACTTCCTCAGAGACTCTCCGCTGCGCTGGCTGTCCGTAGCCGGGACCCTCCCCAGCCTGTGCTCTTTCCAAGACTGAGTGAAGCTCTTTATGTGCCGGCCTCAACCTGGCCCCCGGCTAGAGGCAGCCTCCCAAGGCCCCGAACGTCACGGCCCCTCCACAGCTATGACTCTCGTAGCTCCGCTTCTTGGGCAAAGCTCTGAAGTCAGCTCACTGTGCTGTGTCTTCTGTGCTTTTTTCTGATTTCTCGTGGGCTTCAAAATGATACGTTTAACTTGCTGATGCTGAGTAGGAAAATGCATGGCCTTATTGCTGTCATTGTTTATTACCTGTCTGGCTAAAGCCATGAGTGGTGTTCCTGGAATCGGTTATAAGTGCCTCCTTCCTCCTGAAAGTGGGGGGAGAGGCGGGGTTAACAGTCCTGTGGATGTGCGCACACATTTATAGAGAAAATATTAATAAGAATTTTAAACCTAGGAGTGTGCACAGATCTCTGATTAAGTTCACCTACGCTGACCCCCTCAGGCTCGCCCGGCTTTGGTTTTCTTTTAATGATGGCTCCTACCTAGGGCTGGAGTGCGATTGTTGTATCCACTTGTCATGGTAAAGTATTACTCTAGGAAATTGTTCTGAGATATGGAGCTGAAAGGGATATTTCAGGGTCATCTCGTTCAGCCTCCTCATATGCCAGGTAAGGGAACAGAAAGTCCAGAGACCTAAGATGATTTGCCTGAGGCTCCCCCCCCCCCAATAAAGATGGCGAATCAAAGGGTAAACTGAGTCATCCAGTCTATACAGGTATTTTTGCTTCTTGCTTCCAAAACCTGCTTATGGGAGGTCTGTGGAATTTCCAGACTGACAAGGCATTTCAGAAAGAGAACTTGAGTAGCAATCCATAGAAACCTTTGCAAAAGCACTGTCCGAATGGCCCTGAAACAGAGATTGCTTTGTCTCAGCCTGTGAAACAAAACTGCTTCCTCTTGAAAAAATTCTGCCCTAGGAAAGAGGTTAGCAATTGTACTGTTGGTTTGGCTGGGAGATAGGGTCCCTAGTCCAGTTCTCAATAGTCCCAGCCTACGCAAGAATTAGGGTGCCTTACCGTCTTCATTCTCTGGCTAGAGGGATTGACGACTTTTACTAACACTTCTATTTACTGAATATACCTTAAGTTATTGGCTAGTACAAACTGAAGTTTGACTAGCAGAAATAAAGGAGAAGAGAATGGGGGGGCAGGGTTACTTCCATTCATCGGAGAAGTTTCTTGAGGGGGGAGTCCTAGCAAACATTTCACAGAACTGACCTGGAGTCCAGAGGCTGCAGCGTCACTAAAGAGCGTGCAAACTAAATGAAGCAGTAACAGTGTGAGCGTGGCAGGAGTGTTTATCACGAGTGATGTACTTATTTCAGGGTGCTTTTATTAGCCTCCTTCATTCATTTCCACTTGTGTATCTTGGGGCTCAGGGGTAGAGTGTGGGGCCTAGTCTCAGACCCTTTGCCTCACAGCAGGATCCTGCTCCTCTGTTTGCCTCAGTTTCCACATCTGTAAATGGGGATAATGATAGTACTGACCATGCAGGGTTCTTGTGAGGACCAGTGAGCTATTTGTAAAGCGCTTCCTTCACACATGCCAGGGACAGAGCAGATGCTGCATAAATGTTAGCTGTTACTATTAGAGCTGTTGAGCTTCTTAGAGATCATTAGATTTGAAATGGAGTATCTCCAGCAATAGAATTCTTTTTAGAAGATGTAGAAGACATGAATCATGACACGATATCAGTTAGTCAGAAATGTGCTTTTTTGAGGTTGCCGGTGCCCCATACCCTGGGAGCCCAGGCACCTCTTGCCGTGGCATGTTTTTGCTGGCTGTCAGTGGAGGGAGTAGATAATACATGGAGACTCCTTGATATGGTTCTCAGTAGCCAAGGTGGGGCACTGAGCTCCATCTCCATCTGAATCCAGGTTCTGGAACAGTGGTTCTCAACCTGTGGGTCATGACCCCTTTGGGGGTCGAACAACCCTTTCACAGGGGTCACCGGGTCACCTAAGACCATTAGAAAACACATCTTTCCAATGGTCATAGGAACTGAGACACCGCTCCTCTATCCATCTCCAGGCGGGTCTGCCCACATGCAGATATGCCCACATACAAGTATTAAAGGGTCGCGGCATTAGGAAGGTTGAGAACCACTGTTCTAGAGGAACTACAAGCTGCTGCTTATCTGAGGAGGGAAAGACCAGCCTATTTAGCCTGCCTGAGTCCGGCCAGAAGTCCTTTGGCAACAGATCAAGCTGAAAGCACCTTTTGAGGTGCTCTCAAGCACATTAAGAACTAGGATGTGGGAATAATGATTCTCCCTGCATGCTTTTGTGTCAGATGTTTCCTGTGGCATAGAAAACCCTTGTTGGTGCTGTATACTGATTAAACAGCCAACACTTTTTTTTCCCCCATCTTTCTCCGAATGATTTCCTACCCAGTGACTTTCCTTTGTCTACATAGCGGAGCCCGTCCCTGAGCATGTGCGTCTCATTGGTCTGACCAGAAATTTGGGGCTTACAGCCTGATCATTGTCCAGTTGTCTTTGCCTGGAGTTGTCAGAGAACTCACCAAAGGTTATGGTGTACCTGGGACAGGTGTCTTTCTTGTTCCCAAGTTTGGTTAGTATTTCCTGATACAGAGATTGGTGGGGAGGGACTAGAGAGGGTGGTAAAGTCAAGACTTGTTTGTAAATCAGAACAAATCCTATTGGTTCTTTTAATGGGACAGTTCTATTTGTCTGAGAAACCAGGCTTCTGTAGGGGAAGGGAAAACACTGTTTTCCTAGGGTATTTTTGCCTAGGATCCCCTAGACTTTATAATAGGTTTTTATATAACCTTCATTTCTGGTTTCCACCCAGCCAAACCATCATGAAAACAGCCTCATAACAGAGAACAGAAAAGAAAGAAGAGAAAAAAGTGATCCCACAAAAATCAACCATGTCTGATACCATGTACCTCCAAAATTTCATGCTTATAGTCCCTACATCTCCACAGATGGGGGGGAGGTGCGTTTCCTTAGGATTTCTTTGGGATCCGAGTTACTATACAATTATATAGCATTCAATTTACCTCTATTCTTTTAGTTTGCATTGTTACAAGGTTTACTTTTTAGGGAAAGGGAGCTTTGCTTACTTTATTCTGTATCAGTTCAAGTAAATCTTCCTGGATTCTCTGAATTCTTCCTCTATGTCATTTCTTAGAGTGCAGTAATAATCCATTCTGTTCACTGACTACAATTTCCTCCCCAGTAAAGTAGTAACTTACTTTGTTTCTAGTTCTTTGTTACCACAAAACGTCAACATTGTATCATGAAATATAGCTTATAGAATGTTAGGAGTTCGATACAGTTGAGGTAACAGGTCCAGGGAGGTTAAAGAATTTGTTCAGCATCACATACGGGAACCAGCTTCGGGGTGCTCTTCTGCAGAAGACCTGAGATTAAATCCAGCCTCAAACACTTACGGTGCGACCTTGGCAAATCCTCCTCACTTTCTTTAATTGTACAGTGGGGATAATCAAACACCTGCTTCCCAGGCTTGTTGTGAGGATCAAAGGCCATCATTTTTACCAGATGCTTAGCACAGAGCAGGTGCTCAGTAAGTGTCTGTTGCCTTCTTTCCTGACTTGGAAAAGTCAGGTCTGACACAGCACTGTCTGCTGCAGGAAGTGGGGCTGTTCCCCACACCTTTCCCTAGAGCAAGGATCACGGTGGAGGAGCTTCCTGGTGGGGTCTTAGAGCCTAAAGCTAGGCTGTAAGGTAAAGCCCATAGTGCCCAAGGACCCTCACAAGTCCCCTACAGTCACCCAGGAAGGATCTCTAGGCAGTTGCAGTTGGAAAGGGCTTGGGATCTCTTTAAAAGTCAGAGCTACTTCAGTTGATGTTTTTTTCCCCTCCCTTCCCTGTCCCCATGGATTGAAATGAGTTGGTTCATGTTGTGTGACCCAGGGTGTGTGCCCTGCATCATATCACTAGTAGATGGAATCCTCGCGCTGGGAGGTGTCCTAGTTACCTAACAGTTATGGGGTGCTCTTCATCTCCTTCATATCCCTCTTCTTTTTTTTTTTTTAACAGATTCATATTTCTTTTTTGGCAACATATTACAGTGATGTTTAAATAAATTAGAAAATTGAAGCCAGAAGTTCTTTCCTTTCTGTTTTCCATTATATTGAGCCTTTGGCCTGGCTTTTAATTTCCAAGTGAGGTCTTTACATTGTGTCTCACTAGTGGGCCTCCTTCCCCAGGGTTTTCTGTCACCAGATTTTGGAAATAGCTCTGCAGTGAAAGGCAGTTTGACAAAGTGCTTCAAGCAAACTAACTTTGTGTTTCCATTTCTTTTACTCTCAAGATCGTTCCTGAGTGCTAGTGATGGTGCAGCTGGGAAGAGGCTTCCTTAAACCATCACCAGGATGAATCCTCTGCCAGATGACCTGGAAAATGCCCTGAGCGGAAGTCAGGGCTCCCACGCCTCTCTGCTCAACGTCCACTCCATCAACCCTGGCCAGCTGATGGCCAGGATCGAGTCCTATGAAGGACGGGAGAAGAAGGGCATCTCCGATGTCCGGAGGACTTTCTGTTTGTTTGTCACCTTCGACCTCTTGTTTGTTACTCTGCTGTGGATAATAGAGTTAAATGTGAGTCTGACTCTTCATTAATTCCAGCTTTTGGTTTCTGAAAATCCAGGTGCTTTCACATTTTCCTCAACGACTCTTTTATTTAGTCCGTGTAATTCCATTCAGATAGGGAGTCAGTCTAAGCATGATGTTTCTGGGCTGATGAGATACCTTAAGGCTTGAACTTTTAAGGCTCCATATTTTATTGATATTTTAGCATTCAGACTAATGATGTTTCTATGCTTGTTTGTGCCCTGAGCCTTCTCTTCCTCGGTCTTTTCATCCCTAGTTCTCCCATGGTGGAGCTCAGTCCTGTGGGAGGCACCATGATTTCAGATGTAGTCTGACAGGGGCTGGGTGGGACCTCTTCCTGGACATAATGTCTTATTGCCCAGAGCTAGATTTCCATGGGATGGCTTTATGATGATTATCTGATCTAATCCTGACTGACAGCCCTGGGAGGGAAGTGGTGTGGTTATCTCCATTTTATTGGTGAGCAAGGAGGCTAAGAAGGGTTAGGGGCTTCGCCTAGAGAACACACAGCTTGTGAGAGTCTGAGGGAGGGTTTGAGCTTGGTTCAGGTGGCTTCAAAGCTGGTGTTCCTTGCAATGCTGTCTGGGATCAAAGTAGCCTCTGGCCACCACGTCACACTGATGAGTGAGTCTGACTGAATCGGAGTCCATTGAATCTCAGTTGTTTTTCCAAAGGCTCTGTATTATACAGCAATACCTCCTTCGCCCATTACTTTTGAAGGTGATTTTTTGAACCAGAGTGTGTAGCCATTCATTTTATCCCTTTTAAATAATAGGTTAGATTTGGTTCATTGGTATAACACAGGGGCTCTTAACCTGGGGTCTGGGAACTTAAAGTGTTTTGATAAGTGCGTTTGAATATAATCACTTTCCTTTGTAAAGCCCATCTCTTTCACCTGATACATTTAAAAACATTCTGATTCTAAAACAGTCTAAGAAAATCTGAGTTGGTTCCCAGGTCTGTCTGTTCACCAGACACCCAAAGTGGTCCATGACCCGGGGACTTTCAGAAACCCTCATCTAGAGTCTTGGTCTTCTGGGATCTTGATTGGTGTTCAGTGTGTTATTCAACCCTCCCAACTGTCAGTCTGTAAGTTAGACAAGCATCCTTACACACCCACGTCATCATTATAAATGTTAGATCAGCCTAGAACCCAATGACAGAGTTTGAGGGCCCTCTCCTCATACTATAAAAAACCGATGAGGACTCATTAATGGTTGTTCCTGGAGTCTGGTCATTTGGTGAGTCCCACATCCAGCTGACTATTAACATTGACCCCATCTGTCTGCCTCTTCAGAAGATAATGTGAATGATGCCAGATGCTTTACTAAAATCTCCATATTGAATGTGGCTGCAGTGTTGTCAGAGGAGGAGGTGAGACTAGTCCTCAGTGTTAGGGTTTCGAGGAAGCCGTGCTGGCTTGTGCTTCCCTGAGGCTCATATGTTGTCCATTTAGTAGAAGTCAAAGTCACTGGGCTATCAGGCAGACGTCCTTCAAGATCTGTCAGAGATCCCCAGGAGTGGGTCAGCAGGCCATTGTTCAAGTAGCATTTATTAAGGTCCTTCTCTGTGCGGGGCGCTGTGCTAGGATAGAACTATAAAGAATGAAATTATCCCTACTTTCAGGAAGCCTTTATTCTCACGGGGAAGGCAAGAAGGACATATACAGATATGTGCAGCCTAAGCCTCAGATGAATGAATGCAGATCTATGCAATATTGGTATGATGTGGCTAAGTCCGAGGTGGTTTGGTAGGGAGGGTGTCGCTGAGGGGATCGGAAGGACTTCTTGTACAAGACGGCACCTGAGGAAGGAGGGACTCTATGATTAGAGATCAGGCCAGAGCTGGGCAGGGCAAGGTCAGGGAGCTAGGAGACGGCCTTGTGTGTGAGGGCAGGGCAGAGTACAGCTGGTAGATTGAAGAGTGGAAAAAGAGGAACCCTGTGTTCTGAGGCTGCAGAGAGGTGGAGAACAGATGGGGATGGGATTTAAAAGCCACACACAAGAATTGCTGTTCTATTCTAGAGAGGATATTCTGAGGCAATATCCTAGAGGCTGTGTTTTATCCTAGGAAACCACCCAAGTTGGTGGAAAAGGGGAGTTACACATGGTTATGTCTGTGTTTAAAGATTTGTACTGGAGAGCTAGCAGGCCGCACGGTGCGCAGAACACTGGGCCTCGAGTCACAAAGACTTGAGTTCAAATCCAGCCTCAGATACTTCTTAGCTGTATGACCCTGGGCAAGTCCCTTCATCTCTGTTTGCCTCAACTGTAAAACGGGCGTCATAATAGTACCCACCTCACAAGGCTGTTATGAGGATCAGATGAGGTCTTACTTGTAAAGAGTGTGAGGTTAATCACCGCTGTTGTCAGAAACAGTTCTTTGGGGAGCAGGGTGTGGAATGGAGACCAGTTGTAGGACTACAGCAATAAGCTGGTCATGATGCATGGAGGCCCCGACCCCAGGCGGTGCTTGTGTGCGTGGTGTGGCATACTCGACATGCAAGGTGGGCAGTGGCATCCACATCCAGAACCACAGCGGCCGAGTGCTGATCGTTGTGTTTCTTCTTTCTCGCGCTTTCTCCCAGTGGTTCTGATTCTTCTTTACAATGTGACTAATGGGAAAATAAGTTTAATAAGAATGTAGAGCCTTTATCAGACCTTCTTGGGGAGGGGGAAGGGAAGAGAGATGGAGAAAATTGAAAATTGAAAAAAGCTTGCGGAAGTGAATGTTGAAAACTAAAATAAATTAATTTAAAAGAAAAAAAAGATACTCGAGATATTGTGAAGGTAGATGTAAGATGAGGGAGGAGGCTAAGTGACCAGCCTAATACCCTGGGAGGATTGTGGGGCCTTTGGTAGAAATGAGGAAGTTTGGAACAGGAGGGCTTGGGGGGAGAGAGAATGATGTCAGCTTGGCACACTTTCAGATTGAGATATTTCTAGGCCATCCCCTTTGACATGTCCATTAGGCACTTGGTGATGGGCTGGAAAGGGAGTCATCTGCATAGAGATGATGGTTAAACCTATGGGAGCTGAGGAGGTTGCCGAGGGAGATAAGAGGACAGAGGCCTGGAGGCAGGGCGCCGTGTGGCATTGGGGTGCTCATAGTTACAGGCATGATATAGACTAGGACCCAGCAGAGAAGGAGCCGTCAAGTCTGCCAGGGAGGAGGAGCGCCAGGAGAGAGTCATCATTCAGGGACAGGAGCGTCCAGGAGGAGAGGGAGCAATGGCCAGCACGAAAGGCAGCGGAGAAGCTGGGAAGGCTTCAGGGTAGCTTCAGACAGAGCCCTCCCAGCGGCCAGGTTTCTTGGGTGGGCCTCTGACCCCTGGAGGGAGGGTGGTGTCATCTCCTCACTCCTCTCCAGGGCAGCAGAACTGTTCTTTTCTCTCTTTGAGGAGGAGAGTCAGAGGAAGAAAGAGTGGGTGTCTTTTGCCTCCTCCCTGTTAGTGCCTGGGGCAGCCTGATGGCCTCTCTAGCTCCTCATCCACTGACAAAAGCAAAGATACAGAAAACCCTTTTGGCTGTTCTTAGGGCTGCTTCAGCCTCAGTTCACTTTGCGTTTTTAGCACAGTCAGCATTGTCCTTCAGGGCTGTGCTACTTTTTTTTTTTTAACTCATCCTCAGATCCCTGTCTTTACTTCCATATAATAGTTAGAATTTTTTTGAATTGGTTAATGTGTTCTGTGTGAGAGTCTTGGCAGCCCTCCCTTCCCTCATCAAAATCCGATCTGCTTGTGTCTTCTCAGTTTCCTTCTTGAGACTGTTCCCTCCTTCTTGCTTACTTTGTTTACAGGATTTTAGGCCATTTAATCCAACCTCACCTTTTCCTGAACCTTTTAAAATCTGCCCTCCTGAAGATAGCAGAGTTTTGTTTTCTCTGATCTCCCTGACCTTTAAGGCTTCTCTAAAACAGAAATTAGGCACCAAAGGTAAAACAACATCAGCCATCCCCATGGTCTAGAACACCTAGAATCCAAAGGAAGATTTTAAGAAAACTCCTCCAGAAGCGGTAAATGGACAGACACCTCTGCTGAGCTTCCTCGGCATCTGTCACCGAGCTCCTGGGCTACCAGCAGAGTTGAGGAGCAGAAAGCCGTGATGCTGGAAGAAAATCTGCCCCACATCCAAGCAGGACTTACTAACGGTTTCTTTTTAAATTTGATTTAGTATTTTGTTTTTTTCCCCAGTTACATGTTAAAACAATTTTCCACATTTGTTTTCAAAACTTTGAGTTCCAAATTCTCTCCCTTCCTCCCTCCTCACTCTCCCTTATTGAGAAGGCGAGCATTCGATAGAGGCTGAACATATGCGGTCATGCAGAATATCTCCATAATAGTCATGTTGGGAAAGAAAACCAGCAAAAAACACTCAAGGAAAATAAAGGAAGTAAAACAAAGTCTGCTTCAGTCTGTGTATCAGACACCGGGTCTGAGGAGGGAGAGCAGGTTTCATCATAAGGCCCTCCGAGTAGGCCCTGCTCACCTTGAAGAGAGATGCGTGGAGGTGACCAAGGATCTTGGGTCCCCCAGAAGAAATGGCTACGTGAAAAGCCCGAAGACCAGAAATCAAAAAATAATCCAAGAGGATGATGCAGAGCTTCCGGACGCAGGAATGAAATCCACTGGAAGGAATGACTAGATCGCCTCAGAAATCTGGTCTCCCCAGGTGGAGTGTGCAGAGCAGATTACCCAGCATCCCCTTCTCTGTGAGCAGCCCCGTGAAGGAGCGGTGACTTTGTACTTGGGGCCAGAGCTGCCATGCACCTCGGTTCTTCCTTGGCGAATTTCAAAAGACAGGATCATTAAGACAGGTCAAGAGTTTGCCTGCTCTGCTTTGAGCGGGGAGAAGTCTCCGGCAGATGCTAGGAGAGTTAGAATATCACCATGGCCCCAAATCTCCCCTCTTTCCGTGGTTTGTTATCTGTTCTTGAATTCCCCCTCTGGACTGTTAGGGTAGCTGCTGGGGACAGGGGTCTGCCTGCCTCGGTCTCTCCCCACTCCACGCCATCCTTCATTCAGCCACCAGTGATTTTCCCAAAGTACGGGTCTGATCATGTTGCTTCTCTACTCAGTAAGCTCTGCCGGCTTCCTCTCTCCAGGATCAAATACAAAGTGCCCTGCGTGACCTTCAGAGCCCTTGGTGACCTGCCCCCTCCTACCTTTCCAGTCCTCTCACACCTTACCCTGCTCTCTGACCCAGTGACTCTGGACTCCTGCTGTTCCACAGACAAGACCCTTCTTCTCTAGGTTCTGGGCCTTTTCTCCAGCTGCCTCTCCTGCCTAGAATGCTCCTCCCTCCTCGTCTTCACCTCCCCGGCTTCCCCGGCTTCCCCGGCTCCTTTGAGTCCCAAGTCAGACACTCCTTCTGCAGGAAGCCTCCAGCCCCTTGGCTTGATCTGTTCCTGCTTTGGCCGTGTGCAGCAGCTTGTTCATTGTCTCCCTGCAGATTGTGAGCTCCCTAAGGGCAGAGCAGGTGCTGAATAAATGCTCCTTTATCTCGTTGTCTGCAGCCTCCTGCAGGGCTCCTTGCTGAGGATATGAGCTTGACCCAGTGGACATTGCTGCGATTCTGCAACATGTCATTTGTTTCTCCCTCACCCACATGTTCTCCACCGTTTCCAGCTGTGGTTCTTGGATTGATTTCCTTACAGCAGTGGTTCTCAACCTTCCTTAGGCTGTGTATGTGGATGTATCTGCATGAGGGTGGACAGGCCTGGAGACGGATAGAGGAATGCAGTTCCTAAGACCATTGGAAATAGGTGTTTTCCGATGGTCTTAGGCGACCCCTGTGACCCCTGTGAAAGGGTCATTTGACCCCCAAGGGGTCGCAACCCACAGGTTGAGAACCATTGCCTTAGAAGAATCCATCTCTTAATTGGGACTGATTACCCTGAAACCCAAACAGAAGTAATGACCATTGATGGTGCTCCAAGGTGCTCCCACGCATGATGCTTCACACATGCTTTCCTGCCGCTCTGTCTTCTCCCTAACTCCAGCTCTGTTTCCTTTCCCTCTTGCCTTTCCACCGCCATTATTCCTCATACACACACCTCCCCCCTTTTCTCCCTCTGGCTCCCCGTGGTCTGGCCCACAGGCCCCTGAGATTGGAGTGCTTGGATCTCTCCTCTGAAACATTTATTCCCTCTTGCTTTAGGAAGGATTTCTTCTTAGGCAAAGACTGGGCTTCCGGTAATTAATGGCAGTATGTTCATCTTCAGGAAATAATTATTAGCAAATAAAACAGATCATGTACAGGAGCAGGGAGGCCAGTTTTAATTGGACTAGTTTGGTTTTTGAAGAGCAAAGCTGAACACCCTGAAAAGAATTGCTGATCCCAGTTTGAAATGTTGTAACTTCAGTAACTTCAGCCTTAGAGGGCAGCTGGAGTTTTAGTAAGTTTCTTAGAATTTCATTGATTGCCAGTCTAGGTCAGCTTCTAGGTTCATTTTCATTTCTTTAAAACCTCTCTCTTTGTAACGCCGTCCCATTCAAATGAGTATTGTCAAAGAAAGCTGGTTATTAACAGCCCAGAAGATTGTCAGGTGTAGGAATCTGTGGTTTTCAGAACTGTGCATTTGTGTACGCAGTGAGAGTGCAAGGTCTTTACAACCCCAATGACTCACTTCTTCACACCGGGCACCAGTAGAAATGGAAGGGAACGTGGAATCCAAGGCTCCCTCGGGGCCTCCTTTCACCTTGTCACCCTTGCCAGCTCCCAGCTATCTCTTCTTCAGACTGCTCAGACCATTTTGCTTGGACCTCACATTGATCATGGATGCCTCTCTCTGGCTCTGGCTCTTTCTCTGGCTCTGTATCTCTGTCTCCATCTCTCTGTCTTTCTGTCTCTCTCTGTCTCTCTCAGGCCCTTAGATGCTAGAGATAAGACTCTGAGCCATATTGGGCTGAGTGCTGTGAGCAGGAATGTAAACATTAGGTCACTTGAATTGAAATGACTTTATTCACAGGTATATATTCATATTGATGCTATAGTAATGGAAATAAATTGTGTACGATATTGAAATAATATTTCACTTAGAATGTTAGGATAATCTAAAGTATTAAAGGGGCCAGCACCAGGAAGCCTAAGCCCAGGGAGGTTGTGACGTCCTCAGGCGACAGTGTCAGGCAGAGGCTTTGAGCCCAGACTCTCTCTGCCTCCAGGCCCAGTGCTCTCCAAGTAGAATGCCCGAGCTCTGGTGGACACTCACTGCTTATTGGCAGCCCAGCCAGGCCCAGTCCGGCTGCAGGAGGACGACTGTGGAGATGTTCTGCTCTGCTCAGCAGCGTGCTCACTTTGTCTTTCCAAACTGATTTCTGCTTTGTGTGAATCCAAAATTTGGACGTGTCCTTTATTTACTGTAGAGAGACGTTTCTGTTGTCTTCCTCTGTGGCTATGATATGATGTTCATCCGACTGACATATTATTAAACTTACAACTTAATAGGCTGTTGGGCATTCGCATTTGTGCACCGATTGTACATTGGTTTTGTTTTGGCATCTGTAGCATTTCAGGTAGAGGATTCAGCTGGAAAAATGACGACTATGTTAGGAGGGGAATGAGCAGCTGTCCCCGCCTCTTCCATCGGCCGTCCTTGTGGTGGATCAACGGCACATCCATGAAAACCTCCGTTGACTATCTCAACGTCATGCGAGGTGCTTTGAGGCTCCAGAGGTAGAATGAGAGTGTGGCCTGATCTTTTAGAAGACTGAGAGGACCCCCAGAGCAGCAGAATGTGGCGCCCGCGGCAGGAGGATTTCAGGAAAAGGGGGAGATTGTTGGCAGAGTCAAAGACAAGACTCGGTGGGGGTTTGGGAGCTCGAAGGTGGAGGCAGAAGGTGGGGAAGGATGCTCTCCAGTCAGAGGGGTCAGTGTGAGCAAAGCCACAGCTGTGGGAATGAGCGGTGGAGGAAGGAGGGCAGAGGAGGGATGGGGGAAGAGCCCAGACTGAGAGAGGATGCATCATTGATGTGTCTTCCAAGTCATTAAGTAGAAGGTTGGAAAAATGCGGTGGCATCCAATTGTAGGACCCGTTGGAAAGTGGGCAGGGAAAGTGGAGCTTTAGTGTAGTAGAGAATAGGGAGCCAATACAGGTGCTTGAGGGCAGCAGGGGGCGCCAGAGTACACGGAGCACTGGGCTTGGAGTCAGGGAGACTCACCTTCCTGAGTTCAAATCTGACCTCAGACACTTACTAGCTGGGCAAGTCACCTAACCCTGTTTGCCTCAGTTTCCTCATCTGTAAAATGAGAGGGAGAAGAAAAAGGCAGACTGCTCATTGGTCATACAGGATCAGACACAGCTCAGCATAGGTGCTGAGTTTGAGGCAGGACAGCCTGGTAGCCGAGGGACTGTAAGGGTCACTTGGTCCAGTCCCCTCTGTTGACAGAGGAGGAAGCCAGCCCAGAGAGCTTCAAGGCCTCCTGGTGGGTTTGTGGCAGAGCTGGTGCTCGGACATGGGAGTCCTGAGGCTGAGGTGCCAGTGCACAAGCCTCTCCACACTGGGAGAGGCCCGGAGGCTCCCAGGATGCTCTTTTGGCAGGGCAGCCGTGTGCCCCCAGGGGCCTGCCCGAGGACGGAGAGGAGAGAGCAGTGTCCAGGGAACGGATTGGAGATGGGACGTAGGGGAGGGCGGTGTCAGAGAGGCCACAAGGGAAAAGAGGAAGGACAGAGTGACGTTGGACAGGATCTGCCAAGGAAAGGAAGACAAGAGGTGTGACTCAGGCACCGCAGTGGGAAAGGGGCTGAGGCTGTGATTCCGTTGGTATCGGGAGCCCCTCTGTGCAGAAACCTGCTCTTCGGATGTCCGTGGCACGTAGAGTGACTCGCCCAGAGTCATGCAGCCAGACATGCCAGGCAGAGCTCGAACCCGAGTCTTCCCGATTTTGAGGCCAACTCTCCGTTCTGCTATTTGGACATATGGGAGCGTCGTGTAGGACGAGACTGGGTGGGCCCCTGCTAATGGTGGCGCCAGATGCCCCCCTCAGCAGTGACCCCCCTCCCACCCCAGAGAGGGCCGTTTTCTGGCCGCTCGTTCATCGTTGAGAACGCTGTACTAGATAAACACAGCCGGGAGCCGCCTGCTTGGTCAGGGAGCCTCAGCTCTGCAGGCCGCACAGCCGCTGTTGTGATCGCCTGTGGATCAGCTTCTCTGAGCTGCTGAGCGGGGCGTCCCAGAACCCCTCGGGTTCAGCGTCCGCATGCGTGAGTCGTTTGTGCTTCTTTCACAGGCCTCTGGCTTCCTGCCCTGCAGAGTAAGTGAAGGCCTGGCCAAGCGCTGTTCTGCTCCATTGGGCCGTCTCTCCCTTTCCACGGTCTTTGTGCGGCTGGGCCTTTGAATCCGACGTAAGACTTGGGATTTACTGTTTGGTTCAGGTCACGACCCTAGCGTGGGGCCCGTTCCCAGCTCTGTCACCGAGGCTGCTGGCAGAGGATAACGCCATGCCCGTTCCCAGCTCTGTCACCGAGGCTGCTGGCAGAGGATAACGCCATGCCCGTTCCCAGCTCTGTCACCGAGGCTGCTGGCAGAGGATAACGCCATGCCCGTGACATCCTCCTGCCCTTGGCCAGGCTTCATAAACATTATGGGGGTCTCAAGACTCAGTCGATGAACATCCTAAGACAGGGGTGGGGAACCTGCAGCTTCCAGGTCATACACGGCCCTCTAGGTCCTCAAGGGCGGCCCTTTGACTCCAGATTCCACAGCGCAAATCCACTTCATAAAAGAACTTGTTCTGTTCAACTTGGACTCAACCACAGGGCCGCTGCCCTTGAGGACCTAGAGGGCCACCAGCAGGCAAGGACCAGAATGCTCTTTGCAGGAGACGGCTTGTCAAGTTTTTAAAATAACAGACACTTAACTAATATAAAGTAACCATTTTTGTAGGTGAGATCCACAAAGTGTTAACTAACAGGTGTTGAAAAAAGGAACTCTTAAGATCTTTCTTGGCCGTTGCATTTCTTCTGCTGTTAATCAGATTTTCTGGGTAAAGTAGAGAACTTCCTCTCCTCAGCTGCTCTTTGCTTTGTGCTTCTGCCTGCTCTTATGGCCCTTAGAGCCAACTTGAGTGTGTGGCCTCCCTGACTGTAAGTGGGTATGGAATGTGTAAACATCTTTGTGAGAAGCCGCCTCCTCAAGGCCCCAGCTTTGATGTTCATCTGCCTTGGGGCCAGAGGCTCCTTGACTCAGGAGCTCTGGGGCTTTGATAGAGACTGGCCTTACAGCCGCAGGCTCCAGGGGGCTCCTGGCACATCCCTGGGTTAAGGAAAGCCTTGTGGTATCTTGGGAAATCAGAAATAACTGTGTTCCTTGTTCAGACGACTGGAGAAGGAATCGCTGTTTGTCATTGCTAGGACCAGAGTTGAAGAAGCTCTAAAAGCGGAGTGCTGAAGGTTCTCTTGTTGGGTTTCTGTATTTCTTCTCTCCCATTTCTTTTTCAAATGAAAATGAAGGTCAAGGTCTGGGCTCAGAGTCAGGAAACCCTGGGTTCAAACTAGGCCTCAGACTTAACCTCCCAGACCCTCGGTCTCCTCTGCTGTGAGGGGAAGGGGCAGGCTTAGGGCGCCTCTGAAGCTCTTATGGCTCCACGTCTAGGAGACAGTGAAAGCATGGGGGGAACCCCAGTTTGGGAACACAGAGGTAGCTTTCAGATTCTCAGTCTGCTGCCTTGTTCTTCTGCAGTCTCAGGCAAGTACTTTGACATCTCCACATCAGTCACCTCGTCTGTGATATGAAAGAGTTTCACCGTCTGATCTCTAAGGGCCGGATCCAACAGTACATCAGTTCCACAGATTGAGAGCCTGCCTAACAATATTTATTTGTTCTCTGTTCCAATCTCCATCTTCTCCTTTTTTCCTTTGGAGACTGGGTCTCCCTGCCTTGTCCAGACTCATGAACTGATCCCACAAGGCAGGGGAACATTAGCCTTCTCTGTTTCTAGCCCCAGATGGTTCATGTCTCCTTAGGCAACCTAGTGGCTGACCCCTTATTCCAGAGGGTGCACCGTATGGAAGCTGGATTTAGTGCTACATCCAATGGGCAGAACCCACCGTAGCCTCAGACTCTTGAGATTAAGTAATCCCCTGAGCTGAGCTCTCTGGTAGCTGGGGCTATGGGAGTTGCCACCGTGCCAAGGCCTCCATGATATCCTTCACAGGGTGGTGGGAGGCTGACGCCTTTGGGAAATCCAGGCAGACCGCACCCATCACATTCCCCAACTTGGCCAGGCTGTAGTCCTATGCGCAGGGGGCAGAGGTCAGTCTAGCATGGCTTGGTAACCTGTGTTGGCATTTGCTGTTTTGAAAATATTCTCTCATCTCTTGCCTGTATGGAGAAAGCTGTGAGTGAGAGAGTGGCAGGCTGTCCCTAGTCTGCAGTGTAGCTGCTAGCACAGGGCTGGGAGGGGACACAGTTCAGGCCAGAGCTGGGAGGACGACGCCAAAGCCGCCATTGGGCCAGGGAGAGCGCCAGCTCAGCCCAGGCCTGCGGCGGAGGGAGGATTCTAGTTTGGCTCACATTTTAGGAGTGATTTTTACAATGATATTTTTTCTCCTAAGTGAGGAAAATCCTTTGTAAGTCATAAAATGTTACCTCCTTGTGATCGTTCCTTGTTACTGCAGCCTTCCTTCTTGCAGAAATGCATTAACGCCCCAATAGTCAGTGAGAGCAAGACCTCTGCTGGTCAGCTATGCTTGCACAAGGCCAGAGAAGAGCTCTGTTTGACTGGCTCATCTCCTCCCTCTGGCCCCCCGAGTCACCTCTGGGAAGCCACTGTTATCTCGTCTATAAAACCAGGAGGCTGAGCTGGGTGGGCTCGAAGGGCCCTTCTGGCTCAGTGTCCCGTGGTGTTCTCACCACTCATGTTCAGTGAATGGATTGACTGAATATTTAAGTTAAAGGGGATAATTATCCATGTGTCAGAGATTTAGAGGCAGAAGGGTCCTTAGTCAAGTTTTCCTCATGGAGTCATTCCTGTGCCCTGTTAATAACTAGGTAAACTGAGGCCCACACAGTCAAGAGGGGGGTGAGGAAGACCCTGGAATCAGGCGGGACTCTGCCCATGCTTTTTTTGCTGTGTTCCAAGATTTCCCTTGTCTGAGAAGGGAGGGCAGGGCCAGGCCTTTGAAGCCTCCCTTCGTGCTCATGACTCATACCCTTCTCTGTCCTGTTTTCTTCTTTCCTGCCCAGGTGAACGGGGGCATCGAGACCACTCTGGAGAAGGAGGTGGTGCGGTATGACTACTACTCCTCTTACTTCGACATCTTTGTGAGTATTTGCTGCGGCCCAGCCCGTCGCCACGGCTGCTGCATGGTCCGGGATGCTCCTCCCAGGCCCTCAGCCTGCCCCCAACCCCATGCTCTGCTTTATGTGTCGGTGGCCATCTGTCGGCCTCCCTTAAATCGGCGGAAAGCCAGGGGAGGGAATGGTGTCTCTCTAGGGGAATGAGCCTGGATGTGGCATTTCTTATTAACCAGTTATCATGCAGATAGGATCTCATTTGGCCTCCCAGCCCTTTGCCATAGGTGAGAAAATTAAGGCAGATAGCAGAGAGCTGGCTTGCCTGGGGTCCTCCAGCGAGTCAGTATCCAAGGCTGGATTTGAACTCGGGTCTTCCTGACTCTAGGCCTTCGTTTTCAGGGCCCTGCAGGGAGAGGTGTTCTGCCGGCTTGAAGGCTGGCACAGCCACTTATTTCTTTGTTGGTTGGATCCCTCTGAGCACCCAGTGAGTAACATTCCTCTGTGGGTAGGTGTAGGCAGAGAAACGGTTGTTTGTGGGGGAAGACTTTTGGGGTGTGAATCTCGTATCGGTGCCTTGAAGGAAAGGGGTGCTTCAGGAGCCTCTTGTTTGTGTGAAGAGGAGCATGGTGGGTGTTGGTGACCTGTGGGGCTGGAGTGACCATGTCATATGGATGCCTGTCTGTGGCGTCTTTGGGGACGCCGTCTTCACCAGTGGCGCGTCCCACGTGAATTTCAAAGACACGCGTTGGGGCCAGCGCCTTCCTGACCGTCCTTTCTTGTTCCTGGTGTTGCCCCCAGCTTAGAGAGAGCGGGGGGGGGAGTTAGAAATCCCAGCTGCTCCCTCTCATTCCGTGTATTTCTTGTTCTGATTCAGAACATTTGTCAGAGTTACCTTCACTGTCCATGCTTTCCCTTGATGAAATGATAGGAAGACTGAATCATAGCAGGGAACAACTTTAGTTCAGCAGCGGTGCTTGGTGTCCCTCTGATGGAAGAACAGACAGCAGAATTGGAACACTGATTTCCATACTGGACCTTCTCCGGTGCTGTGACCTTGGACAAGGCTCTTCCCTTCTGTGGGCCTCCATTCCTTCCTCTCTAAGATGAGGGGCTGGACGAGCTGAACTTTGAGGTATCTGTGCAGCTCTAAATACCTGTGACCCCAAGGAGCAACACCCCACGGACAATAGCGCAGCCAGTAGGAATGCTTTCATGCAGGCTTGGTTAAAGCACCTGAGCCATCCACAGATTGTGTCCCAGACTCTGGACAGCTTGTCCTGGCCATGGAGAGGAGCTTGACAGGCACCGTGAGCTGGACGCTTTGTGAAGTGCTAGATACAGAAACGCAGAAAGGCAGAGAAGGGCAGTCCTTCCCTGTAGGGAACTGGCATTCTAGCGGGCTGAGACAAGGCGAGGGCTCATGGTGGAGAGAGGCTGGCAGGGTCAAGAGTGTGGCCAGCAGAGGGATGAAGCCATGGCTATTCTGAAGACTCAGGGGAGCGAGTCAGTCTGAGGGAGAGGCGGCAGGATTCTGGGGTCAGGCCAGAGGTGGCTACAGAAGGCCAGCAGACCAGCTGGGAGAAAGAGGGCCTGAGTAGATGCGGTGCTCTGGGCCCCAGCCAGCATGAGCACTCTTCGGCCAAGGCCCTTACTTTACAGAGGTCACCGCCCTGCCCAGGGTCACACATTCTACAGAGACCAGACTTGAGCGCGTCTTATGGCTACCAAAGGAGCTCAGACATTGTTGTCTTTCAGAGAGACTCAAGATCACAGAATCGGGGAACACTGTTGATTTCACCCTCCCTTGGCAGAGATGGAGGAGCAAAAGATGTTCCAGAAAAGCAAAATAATGGGGTGAATTAATTCCTAGAAGTGAAATGTTTTATAAAGAGGTTGAGGGGTGGCTAGGTGGCTCAGTGAATAGAACACCAGCCCTGGAGTCAGGAGGACCTGAGTTCAAATCCAGCCTCAGATACTTGACACACTAGCTGTGTGACCTTGGGTAAGTCACTTAACCCCAGTTACCCTGCCAAAAAAGCAACAACGACCAAAAGATCATGAGGCAGATGAGAATGGATGGGTTAGCCGGCACTACCAGAATGCTGCAGGAGGAGGGGATACGCCCCGAGGGGGCACCTTTACCCTGCCCACCCTGCTGCAGGCATTCCTCAGATGCCATAGGTTTGGGTGACACAGAGAGTTCAGAAGAGGTTGAGGGAAAAACTCAAAGCAAATTGGCTGCCCAGACCTCCCCTCCCACTGAGCAGAGGCAAAGGAGAACAGGGCTTCCTGCTATGGAAAAAGCCTTTCCCAAGCTCGTCCTTCACTCAGTCTAACAAAACCGTCTGCTTCTTGAGAGGATTCAATGCCTGTAAATAAGTTACTTTCCAACCAGGACCGTCAGAGCTAAGTATGCACCTGGGCCTGGTGTGCATGGCAGGAAAAACCAAAACCCAAGTCCAGAGAGCAGAGGAAGAGCTCAGAAACTGTTTTAGGAAGCTCAGGGCTTTCATGTTTCTATCTCTGCTGTGCGAAGCAGATTTACAGAGTATCACATGTGAGCCTCAAAATACAGATATGAGAGAGAGAGAGAGACTGTGTGTGTGTGTATGTGTAAATGCAATATATTCACTGGGATTTATACAGATTCATTTCCTTCTGGGCCTGTTTTCTCTTCTATAAAAGAGACTTGGCCTAGGCCAGGGGTGGGAACCTGCAGCCTCAAGGCCACAGATGACCCTCTAGGTCCTCAAGGGCGACCCTTTGACTGAATTCAAGCTTCATAGAACATTCAGAGGTGGCCTTGAGGCTGCAGGTTCCCCAACCCTGGCCTAGGCACTGTCTGAAGTCCTTTTCAGCTGTTTTGAGAGTCTACAAAAATAAAAATATGGGCCCTGTGTGCTGTAGCTTGACCCTCCACTTGAAGGAGGACCTTCTCTTCAGCGTGGAACATCACATTTTCTAACCACAGGCGTTGCCATTAAAGTGAAGGGAGGGAAATCCCTGATTCACAGATATTTGTACTTCACTACTTCTAGTCACGTCCAGCATTGGGGTGACCACATTTGGGGTTTTCTTGGCAAAGGTACTGGAGTGTTCGGCCATTGCCTTCTTGAGCTCATTTTACAGATGAGGAAACTGAGGCAAGCTGGGTGAAGTGACTTGTCCAAGGTCACAGCTAGTAAGTGTCCGAGGCCAGATTTGAACACAGGAAGAGGCCCGGCCGCTCCATCCATCTTGCTGCCCCGTAATTGTTCATAAATATTGAATATAACTAAAATCACTCCCAGTGCAAATTAGACAAAGTAGATCAATGATAGAAACACTGGCGCAGCTCACACAAATCACACAAGTGTGCAGTTTTCTTTTTGTCACACAGAAGAGGGGGAAGGGAGTGGAGGGCTAGACTTTATATCCCAAGGTCAGCGCACAGTGAGAGACCAGAATGAGGTGCTTGCGTGTCTGGCTGGCCCCAAGGAGGTTCAGCTTCAGCTTCTCCACGAGCTGCGGGGCTGCCTGCTCCGCAGCCGGGGACAGGAGGGCCTTGGATTTCTTGTTGATGACCGGCCTTGGCATTCCTTTCCTTCCCTTCATTCCCGTTAACCACGTGGACATCTCAGCACGGTGAGGATGGAGGCCCCCGGCCCAACCCCATTCTTTCCTGTGTGCATTCCAGAAGCTTGTGTTTGCACACGGAATGAGAAAGGAACCTTCCAGAAGCTATTCTCCTCTCATGTTCTAAAAGGAGATGGCTGCTGCGTGTGGAGTCAGCAAACAAAGGGTACTGCTACCTTTAAGGCTGCGCAGGTCTGTGAGAAGTGCCTTGGCAGCCTGGGGGTTAGTTTTTTCACCCGTGGCATCTGTTCCCTCCCGCAGGCCCAGCCCTGCCCTCTCTCCCAGGCTGCTGGCCTGTCAGGCCTGTTGTATAGGGCTGGCTTTTCTTTCTTTCTGGCCCAGTCCTTTGGTCTCCTCTGTCCCTTTCCATGTCGGACTTTGTAGTCAGGTGCTGTGCGGGATGTCAAGGAGTGGCCAGGCATAGATCCCAGCTCCCCTCACTGCCTTGGTCTCCTCGCTAGTAAGAGGAGGGGATTGGGCCCCATGCTCTCTGAGGTTCCTTGTCACTCTAAAGTTGGGAGCCACTGTCCTGGTTATTTATGTTTGAATGTAAGTCATAGGTCCTGGTTTTTGACTATTAAAATGAGATTTTTGTCTTCCCTCTTTTGAACAGCTCCTGGCCGTTTTTCGGTTTAAAGTACTAATCCTCGCATACGCCGTGTGCAGGCTGCGCCACTGGTGGGCGGTAGCGGTGAGTATCCCTCTACCCCCATGCTGGCAGTGATGAGTGAGCTGAGCTGGGTACTGAGATTCCCTTTTCACACCTTGGCATCTCCCATTGTTTGAGGCGACAGAGGCCCAGTTTACCTTTCAAAAGAACATTGGCATCAATGTGCCGCCCAGTCCCATTTGCGGGTGCTCCAGCACCCACAGGGTTGGTTTGGCTCCCAAGGGGCTTCCTTCCCCTGCTAGTGAGAAAATACCTGGGTTTGTCCTGTGGATCGCAAGACCAGATAGGTCATTGATAAGGGGACACACCCTCCCCCTCCTCATGCTGCACATGCCTGAAGGGACCTAGGGATGAAAATCTGTGTGGCTGTGAGATTGTTCTGTTAGTGAAGCACCTGAGGACCCTGGGCTTACAGCTGCTTTGACTTCAGCCAATAAGCCTAAATCTAGAAGTGGCAGAAGTGAGAAGAAATGAGAGGGGGATTTATGAGCGTGATTTGGTCAGCCTCTTGCTCTTGGAGCAGCCACTCCACATGAAATAAATACAGGGAACAAACAGGAGAATCCTGGATTTATGAAAGGGAAAAGAAGTTGAGTCTAGGCCTTTGGGCAGGTGGCCACTCTGGAGCTAAGTTTCCTCATCCATAAAAAAACGCCCTAGGCCTTTCTTAGCCATCTGTGTAAAGCAGAGTGCCTGGCCCCAGCCAGGCCATAGAAGTATTTGCTGCCATGTCATTAATGTTGTTCTGTGATTCTGAGATGATGTCTTCCCATCTTTCTTTTCTCTTCCACTTATGTCTTGGTGTGTTTCTGATCTCTCCTGAGGCGAGGCTTCTCCCAGTCAGGGTCTCATTTGGGGAACACACCACCGCGTGGCTCTGGGCATTTAGTGTCCTAGACCCAGCTGTGGCCATCTCTGTAGCTTCTGCTGTTTGTGTCAGCCTGGCTGGGAGGAAGCATGAACGTTTGGAGGCAGGGATTTTCCTTGCCGTGAATGGGAGCGATCATGTGACTTTCCTAGGAAAACCCTGGGCATCTGTGGTCACGTCTTCCCACGCAGGGCCACTTGGGGGTGCGATTGGGCAGATCCAGGGCTTAGGTTGCCGAGGCTGTCACTGACAAACTCCTGGTTCTCTTCTGGGCCCTCTTTGCCTCTCTCTTGGCTTTCAGGTTACAGCCTTCTTTCTCGTTAGATCCGCTTGTTCCCGTGTTCCACACACGCTCTTGTGCTGGGGACGCCCTCCCTCCTCATCTCTCCCTCCTGCCTTCCCTGGCTTCCTTCAGATCCCAGCCAACATCCCACCCTCTGTAAGAAGCCTGCCCCCTTCCATCCTGTCTGCAGCTTCTCTGCCCTCAGCACAGTGCCAGACGCACAAGTGCTGTTGAGTGGGCGTCACCAGCCATCCCTAGCAGATGGCGTGTGATGGCAGCTCAGGGCTGTGTGGGCCCAGGAGCTTTATTCAGACTTGCAGAATACTTTACAGCTCTTGTCTAACTGGGGCCTCACAACAGCCCTGTCAGGCTATTGGATGCTGTTATCCCACTTTACAGATGAGAGAATAGAGGCTCAGAATCCTTCCCTGGACACTTGGTAGTGGCAGCTGTGGGCAGGTCTTAGCACCTCTGACCCAGATCTCCAAGTCCAGGTCTAGCTCTCTGGTATCCATTCAACAAACACTTACTCAGATGCCTGTTACAGGCAAGGAATTGTGTATAAAAAAGTTATTATGGGGGGGCGGAGCCAAGATGGCAGCATAGAAGCAGCAAAGCACCACAGCTCCCACACAAACACGCTAAAAAACTCATAAAATGGGACTCTAAACAGATTTTCAAGCTCCAAAACTCTCCACAAGACAGAAAGCACATCTGTTGCTACAGGCAGCGCAGCAGGCAGGGCTCTTCGCAGCAGTCTGGGACCGGCTGCCGAAACCCCGGCTGAGTCAAGCCCTGGGGCATCAGGCTGGGAACCATGACTATAGGAGAGCTGATCAGCTACACTGGAGGCACAATTACCACATCTATCAGGCCAGAAGACAAAAAGGCTAAGAGAAAGGTCAGTGGATTTTGCTAACTGGGGAGGAGAAGAGCGGATCCGGCCAAACTGCTCCCAGGGCAAGGAGGCAGCAGGAGGCGGCTGTTGCAGCAGGAACGTCTGAGAGCCGCAGCGG
>CM053599.1:7572411-7602259 GCA_028646575.1 Pseudocheirus occidentalis | reverse complement strand
CCTGCCCCAGACTCCCTGCTGGTTTTCTCCTCTGGGTCTTTGTCTTCCTCCAAGGATGGGCTGACGGCCCCCTCCTTTACTGGCCACCTGCTCTCCTTCAGTTACCTGGGCTTTCCTTGTAACTGGAATGGGGACTGGGCACATGTTTTCTCCTCCCTACAGAAAGTGAGCTCCTTGGCCGAAGGGCTTTTTGTGTTCCCAATTCACCAGGACACCCATGCACATTCTAGGGAGAAGGCCTCAGTTCTGTGATTGTATCAGCGCAGGGGGTGGAGATGGGGCACTTTCAGGAAGGAAACTCTCTCTGCCACTATGGACCAGGGCCTCCACTGCAGCTCATCCTTTTGGAAGAGTCCAGCACACAGGGCAGGGAAGAGCTTTGCCCACAGTCTCCCAGTGCATGTGTGTCAAAGGCAGCACTCGAACCCAGGCCTTCCTGACTGAGACCACCTCTGCCCTTTAACCAGTGCAAATCGATTGTGTCGAATGTTTGTTGAATTAAGGTCAACTTGTGGAAGGTGAAGAAAACTGGAATCCAAGAGAACCCACTGGTCTGATGTCCAGCAGTAGCTCAGGCTGGGATGCGCAGTGTAAGCCGAAAGATTGGACATTGTCTCCAGTTTAATATTCATTCAACAGCTCCTGGGGTCTGATAGGAGGCCTCAGGAGGCACAGAGACTTGGTGCTCCCTGAAAGGGTGGAAGGCTTCCTGCAGGCCGCTCATCATCTTCATCAGACTCTCTTAATAACACCTGCATGGTTCCTATTCTTAGCATGCAGCAGAGGTACAATGGAGAGCTCACTGTGCAAAGCCCAGGGAGGCCAGCCGCAGCCCCCTACATGGCCCCTTGACACAGGCGGCTTGTCATCTACCACTAACTGTGGCCTTTGAGAAGATGAAGGCTTAGCTGTGGTTTAACTGCCCTGTTTTGTCTCATAAGACCCCAGCCCCTCCTCCCACCACACGTCCCCAACTGGAAGAGGCTCGTTTGACTCAAACATTTTCCACCAACCCACCTCTTTGCAAAGACAAAGCTGTAGCCACCACCCCTTCAAAAGCCTGACTCAAACCCCGATAAGGCTGGGGCAGCAAGGGGTGTGGGAAAGGGTCCACTGGTTCACTCTCCTTTCCCCTCTACCTCCAGCTTTTATAATCAGTCCCAAGAAAAAAGTTAATTTGTGTGCTTAACACAGCACTGGGCACATAGTAGTGCTTAATGACTATCGAATTGAATAAAAATATTCATTTTATCACCAATAAGCAAACAAGCGGGCGACAAGATCTGGGCACCCTTAGGAACATAACCTGGCAGCTCTAAAATCCAAAAAATGATTGTTTTTCTTTTCTACTTTCCTTGTTCCCCCCTGCCCCTTTAAGAACAAATGGGGATTTTTGGAGGGTTTCCATAGGAGGCTCTTCTGTTCCTTTGGAATGCTGATACTGATCTCAAAACGCTTTGGAATTATCTATGCCACTTGCTCCAGAGTCTGCTTTTTTCTCACACCTTCCCTCTCCCCTTTCCCTTCTTTCTCTTATCCCAATTAATAAATATGTAATGTATAGATTCTGTATGACTCTTCATGTATTTATTAAATATCCACCATGTGCAGGCTACTGTGTTCAGGACTGTTGGATACAGCCTTGCAAACTTACACATTTGGTGCCAGGGATATTTGTTCCTTTATAAAAGCCTGTTGTGGGAAGGACCAGCATGTGAAATTATGTGATGGCAGGAATCTCGTGGTGGCTGATTGTAGCTCAGAAACAGTAGAATGTGAACATGTGCCCCCCACACGCTTATGAGCTTTAATTAAGCATTATTGCTCAATATAGGGTGGATGAGAATTTTTAAAAGTATTTTCTGAGGACATTCCAATTCTTCTCTACTAGATGGTCTTTGAACCCAGAGAGAGGATTAATAAGAATGTGAGCCAGTAACAGATGGAAGAGTTTGGACCTTCTCTCTTTGTCCCCAAGAGCACCTGAGAGGTATTGTTCTTACTTTGCTTACACCCTAGACCCCAAGCTTCTGAAGGGTTTCTGCATTCTCTACCATCTTTAAGACCATTATTTGCCTCTTTTACTCTTCATTAGGATACTAGTTACATAATGTTAAGACAGGGATGGACCTTAGCCATCAAGTCAAGTCTCATCCACAGAAGGAAGCTAAAGTCAAAGGACAGAAAGACATGAATCCCCGGCCCTACCACTAACCCTGTGACCAAGGGGAAGTCATTTAATTTGTGTAATGAAGATGGAGTAGAAAGAGTAATGGGATGTGCTCTGCATACATGATCCTGACGGAGTCATAGACCTAACTGCTTATCAAACCAGGACTTCTGCCCCTTACCAGCTTTGTGACCTGGAACAAGCCACTCCTATCTCTGCATCTGTAAGGGAGGGGCTTCAACTGAGAACTCTGAGGCCCCTTGCAGCTCTAAATCTCTAATCCAATGACTTGCTATGCCTAGTCCCTGAGTAGTGTTCATACCCAACGCTTCATGGTTCTGACCTCAATGTATGACTCAACTTCTCCCAAAGTATGTGGAGATGCTGGCAACAAAGCATAGGGTTAAATGGACTGTGGAAAATTCTCTCTAACATTCTATGTCCTTAGGAGAGTTAAAGAGAAAGCAATGTCAGGACTCAGTTCCATTGCTGGAGACATCAAGATTTTATGTTGACTTGGTTAAGTTCACTCTCTGATTTAACTTTCTGTACAACTTTGCTTGACTCTACCTGGGATTTTCTTATGCCTTGGAAGCAAAATGTCTGCTACTGAGGTTGCGTTTCCCCCCTAAAAACATGGGGATCCTGGGAATGGCTGATTCTATGTTTGGCTTTGAGTGTTGTTTCCACAGCACCAGAAGATTGAAGCACCAGCTTCATAAGTCACTTCTCTGGATTTTATCTAAGATCTCTCTGACTCAATGCTGTGCACATTAATAATGACTAGATCTTAGAACTTCATGTCACTAAACAACGCAAGGAGAATGGGGTCATCACCAGAGCAGAAGAGCTCTTGGAGGTGTGCTAGTCCAAACCCCTCCCCAATTTGGGGAATGAGAAACCTGAGACCCAGAGAGTTAAAATAACTTAAAGGGTCATGACATAGTCAAGTTACAGTCAGAAGAAACCTCAAAAGTGGCCTTGTCGAAGCCTCTCACTTTGTAGAGAGGAAAGTGAAGCCAAGATGGGTAGGTCCATGCAGACCTGCTTTAGAGCTGGACGGGCTCTATGAGGCTGTCTGGTCCCCTGCTTGTTTTAGAGATGGGAAAACAAAAAGGCGAATAGCCTGCCCCGGGTCACACAGACAGTAGGCAGCAGGGTTCATTTGACTCTGTTCCAAAAAAGGTGCCATTTTGGAAGGAAGGCAGTCCTTATAATTTTCCATCATGTATTTAAGAAAATACAACAGCCTCCATTGGTGGGTGAGGGAGGGAACCCATAGACTAGAGCATGGACTTTATCATAGGCATCCTTTCCTCTCTAGACTGGCCATTTTCCCTAGCCATGCCCCATTCCTAGAATACTGTCCTTCCATCATTGCCTCTTGGTCCCTCTTAAATCTGATGTATCCTGTTTTTTCTTGTTTGTACATAGTTGTCTCTCCCATTGGATGTGAGCTCCTCCAGGAGAGGAGCTGGTTTTGCTTTTTCCCCTCTTTTCTTTGTTTCTGCAGCACTTAGCACAGGGGCTGGCACACAGTAGGCACTTAATGAATGTTTAATGACTGTATGACTCACTCATTTACCATTGGCTTTCTATCGGGTGCCCTTGAGAACTCACAGGGAAAGCCCTTCCTTCATTCCCCTGGCAGTGCCCAGAGGACACTAAATCATCAGGAACCAAATAAATGGGAACCCTGATGGATACAGAAGGACAAGAGGAAAAACACCACATCATGAAGGGCCAGTTCAGCCAATTCTCAGCTCCAATTTCATATGAAGCATAGTACAGGACAGAATGAGACTTGGAGATGGAAAGACACAAGATCAGACTCTGCCCCCTCACTTTCTAGCTGTATGACTGTGAGTGAATCATGGATGTTCTGGGAGCCTTAGTTTCTCTATCTGTAAGTTGGGGTAACGCTCCCCCTCACTGGGCTGTTGGGAGACTCCAAAGCAATAATTTGTGTCAGTTTTTTGACACACCTTGAAAGTACTTTCTACTCTTGAAAGTGCTCCATAGAATTGAGACAGCAGCATCATCCCATGCCTGGGGAACATCTGACCAAGTCAAGAACTGACACAGAAAGCTGACAGAGAAAGGAGGGAACTTTAGTGGTTTTTATTGGGGAGAGGTTCCTCATTAAGGATGTGCCTAGTTATCTAGAGCAAAGCACCTCAAAAAACACATTTCTTACATCTAAAGTTTCCTGTTTGTCCAACAGATTAAAAGAAACCCACTTGCATTTTCCAAGTTACAACAAAGATGCGTTGCTAAGCAAAAGGCAAATAATGAGAACCAGCATTGTGGCTGCTGGTCACCTCCTGCAGAAGACAAAATGGAACACACAGACAAACCCTCCCCACCCTGAGAGCTGAAGGGCATCTCAGCATGACTACTTTGTCCCTTGGCTCCCGGCTGCTCTCTTCTGGTACAGGAAGAAGAGGGTAATGGTGAAGTAGATGGTACTCTTCACAAGCAGGATGGTATAGGTATAAAAAGCCGATGTGTTAACAAGATGCAGCTCCTGGAGCCCTAAAATAAGAGACCTTGGTTAGTGACCGTATGGCTCTTTAAGGGGTATAGGAGCAAAGGCATTGGGAACAGAAGCCAGAGAACCTGGGCTCCGGCAGGGACAGCACCAAAAATGAAAGTGAGCCCTTAAAGGAGATCTGAGAAAGTAGGACACTCTAGGCTACCTGTGTGCTCGTATATTTGCTCAAAACATTTCTGTATGAGACTTTTTCTTAGGATTCTCTTTTCCTCACTGGGTCTAATTCAGAAGCATTCAACAGTATAATGATGATGATGATGATGATAATAATAAACTAGCATTTATATAATGTTTCATAAACTTTAAAGTACCATGTAAATGGTAGCTATTATTATTAATAAAAAGATAACAATACTGAGTGGAGACATCCTTCCAGATCCCCTGGGAAATATCAGTGCCAGAGCTGGACGGGGCCTCGGAGGCCACCTAGGGCAGCCCTTACTTGAATAGCAATCCCTAAGGCAGTGGTTCTCAACCTTCCTAATGCTGTGACCCTTTAATACAGCTCCTCATGTTGTGGTGACCCCCAACCATAACGTTATTTTCATTGCTATTTCATAGCTCTAATTTTGCTACTGTTCTGAATCGTAATGTAAATATCTGATATGCAGGATGTATTTTCACTGTTACAAATTGAACATATCCCACAGGGTTGAGAACTGCTGCCCTAAGGTACTGGCATCCTTAACCTAGAGGCCATGAACTTAAGTATTTTTTTAAATTGATAAATGCATTTCAAAAAATTTGGTTTTCTTTGTAACCCAGCCTCACACACTCACTAGCTCTGTGATCATGGGCAAGTCACTTAACCTCTCTCTGTCTCAGCTTCCTCATCTGTACAATGGGAACAACAGTGGTACCTATCTACCTCCCAGCGAGGTTGTGAGGACCAACTGAGATGATTGGAACATGCTTAGCACAATGCCTGGCACATGGGTATTATTTATTAGTTAATTTATGCGTTTAAAAATGTGTTTCTGAGAAGAGATCCGAAGGCTTCACCAGCCTGCCCAGGGAGACCAGGATACAAAAATGGTTAAGAACTCTTCATCTACATCATTCCCATCAAATGGTAATCCAGCCTTTGCCTGAAGACCCCCAATAAAAGTGAACCTGGTGCCTCCCTAGGGAAACATACTCCAGACCATCTAAGCTTTCCCCGATCTGAGCCCCCAAGATAGGAGCTGAGGTGCAGGTGAAGAGGAACAAGCCCTGATCTAGGGTTTAAGGACCTCCGACTGCAGTCTTGCCCTTGCTTTATTGGCTTTATTACCCCGGCCAGCTCTAACACTTCTGAACCTTAGCTTCTGCAGTCTGTACATGAGAGTAATGACACCTTTGCTTTTCACCTCATTGGATTATTGCAAGGAAAGCACATTGTCTAACCGAACTATACCAAGCCCATGGAAATGTGAGTTATTCTCCTCAGAGACAATAGGAAATTGCATGTGTCCACTTCAGACAGATTTGTCCAGAGGTGGCAAAAGATTGTCGTTCCAAGGGACTGCCCCTGAAATCCTATGGATCCTTGAATGCACTCTGTTCTTGGGTGGGTGTTGGGGCTCTTGTTGGTAATGGGTTGAACTGTCCTCAACTAACAGGCACGTGATCACCTCAGGGCAGAATGCGAAGGTTGCACCTGTTTGTGATAAGCAGGATTATCTCTCTGCCTTCGGGGTGATGCACGATTGGCTCTCTGTGGCGAGGGCAAGGCAAGGGGAGGGGCCCTAAGCGGCCCTGGAGAAAGAACTTAAATACAGGCTACCCGGAGGCAGAAGGAAGTTCCAGCCACACCAAGCTTAGAGAGCTAGAAGCAAGTGTGTTCTGAAGAAGAGTTCCAGTCCCATGCCAAGCTTAGCGAATAAGAGGGAGTTCCAGCCACGCCAAGCCTAAGAGAAAGTAGCAAGAAGCAAGCCCTATGTCTTAAGTTTTCTGTGCAGCTGTTGCCCAAAGCCTGTTGAGGAAGGGTATAGGTGAAACCTATACAGCCTGACCCCCCCAAAACTGTAACAGGTGGGGAGGTCAAACCTATGGCCTGTAGCCCACAACACTCCTCAGTGCCTCCTAAAGAAATCAGATTAAAATGTAATTGGGGAATAAATAGAAATAACAAAATAAGTAAAATAATAATAAATACAATTTAAAAATAACAAAATAAATAAAAATTAAGTAAAATGCAGCTAATGGCATATTTTAAAATTGAGTCAAAATGTAGCCCAGAGGAATCCTTAGGCTTGGGTTAGTGGCCCCTAATTTCAATTTGAATTTGGAACCATAGGTCTGGGGTGAAGAAGACAATGCTACAAATGAGAAGCTTTTGTTTTCAGTGCTGATCCTGCCAGGTCAGTAGCTGGGGATCATCCCCAACTGCTGAACCTGGCAGGGCTTCAGCTCTCATCTGAGGCCGTCTTGTCACCCCAGTAGGATTGTTGTGAGGACCAATCCAGATTAAAGCTCAGAAAACCCATTGGGAAGTACAAATGGAAGGCATTTTTATTGTTACAATCATTAATAGGGCCTGAAGAATGTCCCTCCCAGGACTAACCAAGGTCCTCACACCCCTAGAGACAGCCCAAAGGCTGTCTTTTTGGAGGAGGTAAGGCTGACCCAAAGGTTGGCCCAAAGCTTTAGTTGACCTAGAGCCTGACTTTCTACGGAAACTTTCATTCTGTGACGTTGCATGACTGAGTCACTTCTTATCTCTGGGCCTGGGCCTGGGCCTGGATGACATCTGATCCCTCCCCACTCTAAGGGTCCTGTGACCACTTTCATGTGACTTGCTGATGTGACAGAGCGGGTTGATGGTAGAGGGGATGGGACCCCTTCCAGCACCACCCCACAAATGAGCGCTTGAAGGCAAAAATAGCCTGATTTTCCTTATGCTATTTAGATCTAGAAGAAATTTTAGATTTCAGATCATTTTACAATGAGGAAATGGAGACCTAGGCAAAGGAAGTGCCTTAACCCCTGTCACACCGAGCTAATGAGGTTTGTAAAACACCTTCCTAAAAGAAAACCCTGTGAGACCAAGTATCATTGTCCCCTTTGTACAGACAGGGAAACTGAGGCTCAAAGAATCTAAGCAACCCAACAAACCTCAAGTGGTTAGTAATGTCCAGGATATGGACGCACATTTTCCTGACTACAAGCCTGACATTTTCTCCACTAAGAAGCTGAAACCAGGGGCAGCTGGGTGGCGCAGTGAATAGAGCACCAGCTCTGGAGTCAGGAGTTCGAATCTGGCCTCAGACATTTAAAACACAAAAAACTAACCGTGTGACATTGGTCAAGTCACTTAACCCCAATTGCCCTACCTTACCCCCTCCAAAAAGCAAATAATTAAATTTTAAAAAAAAAGAAGTTGAGACCCAGTGACTCAGTGACTCAGCCATGTTCACATACCACTAGTCAGTGCTGCAGATGGGAAACAAGGTCATTCCTTCAGTCTTGTTGCCTCTGGGGTTGACCGGGACCTTGGGTGATTCTCAGGCAAAGGTCTAAGATGTCTTCCTTCCTGGCCCTCCCAGGTCAGCTGCTTCCCATGCTCCCAGCAGCCCAAAGCTTCCAGTCTCTCAGGGTTTCTACAGTCAGATCAGGAAGCGCCCTTACACAGACAAGCCAGCTATCCTCATTTCCCTGTGACATTTGGTGTCTCGTTCTGGACCCCAGGAAGCCTCCATTCCTGCCCCAATCTCCAGGAGTAAAAAGTTGAATTGACCATGACAAAAACTCCCCTTGGCTCAGAAAACAAGTTGATGGGAAGCTCACCTTTATTCTTAACTTCAGTTTTCTCACAGGAATCGGAAGGGGAGTCTTTTTTGAAAGCTAGAAAAAGGGGGAAAACCAGAAAAAGATTTCCATTGAGTTAGCTACACACACACATATTTATGCCAAGAGAAAGACATCCATCCAGAGAAAAATCCCAGGATTCTGGCAAGGTTCTTATCAGGTAATGTGTTTTTTCTGTTCTTATTCATTCATTCATTGTACTTAATTCCACTGTATGGTTTGACACATGGTTTGGTACTGATGTGCCAAGCAGGAAATATTTTATCAGACAATGATCAGACAATTAAACAGACAAGCTGGTATCTCCTTCAGGGTCTGTGTGTTGTTAGCTGCATTCATGGATGGTCTGACTGCTTGGACCAAAGAAAATTCATTTATTCAGGGAATAGTAGAGTCAGTGAATCACTAACCATTTATTAAGTGTGTTAGACACTGTTCTATGAGCAGAGTTGGAAGAGAGCTTGCAGATCACTTAGCCCAGCCAGAACAATGGAGTGCTTGTCTTCTGAGTAAACAGAATTCCCGCCAGATGCTAGGACACTATGCCTGGGTTCCTTCCTTCAAGGCAGTGGTTCTTAACCTGTGGGTCGTGACCCCTTTGGGGGTCCAACGACTCTTTCACAGGGATCACCTAAGACCATTTGAAAACACACATTTCTGATGGCCTTAGGAACCTAGACACTGCTCCTCTATCCACCTCCAGGCAAGTCTGCCCACATGCAGATGAACCCACATACAAGTATTAAAGGGTCGAGGTATTAAGAAGGTTAAGAACCACTGCTTCAAAGGTTGGACTCAGCAATTAAGACAATTGATTTCTTGAGTGGAAAATTGAACCTCTTTGAAAGTTTAAAGTTGAGTTGAACCTCTGGTGCAATTAATGTGGACTTTATGATACGGACACAATGAATCTTCTCTTTGAAATGATTTTGCATAATGTTTTATGTTCCTTGCATTAACTTATCTATGAACATTGCTCCTGTGAAATGCAAGGTCCTTGAGGGCAGGGATGATTTAGTCTTTGTGCCCACAATTCCTGATCAAGTCACTCTTGGAAGTCTTGCAGGAAGTCTTCCAGGATCATTCTTACATGATCACTAAATGATTTTTTTTTAGAAGTTAACTTACCAACTTAATTTAACAATTAAAATCAACAAAAATTCATTGCATTGTTCCATTGCCATTGGGTGCCTAGTGGTCAGATGAGGCAGACATTGCATTGGGAAAATGCTGGATCCTACTTCCTTCACTGGAGCTATCCTTCAGTATTTGGCCAGTATGCTCCATTAAGCTGGCTGAGCCACTTGCAATAAAGGGCTTTGGAGCTGGGAGGACCTTAACATTCATCTAGATCAGGGGTCTTAACCTGGGATCTGTGAACTTGTTTTGTAAAATAAGCATATTTCAACATAATTGCTTTCCTCTGTAATCTTATGAATTTCATTTTAGGTATTTAACAACATAATTTTGAGAAGAGTTTCATAGATTTCACCAGGCTGCCAAAGGGGTCCATGAATAAAAACAAATTAGAACCCCGGTAACCCAACCCATTTATTTTATAGACAAACGAAGGCCCAGACAAGTGAAGCAACTTGTCCCAGGTCCCAAGTGACAGAGCCAGGATTTGAACCTGAGTCCTCTGAGAGCAAATCTAGCATCCTTCCCATTGTCCCTTCCTGTGTGCTGGGCACTCATGGAATTTTATGTCCTTACACTTGGGAAGTAGAGAACAGTAAAGTGACAAAAACGAAGGAAAAATGACAAATGGAAGAAATTGTCCTGGTACAAATAGATTAAAAAAGAATCAAATCTGATGCTGAAACCATTTATTTACTGAGAATGGTCTGGCAGAGTTGCTTCCTTTGACTGACTTTAGCCAAACAAGATTTTCTACCAAATTTTTCTGTTTATTAGGAAGTTTCTTGTGACCTTTTTTTTTTTAAAATCAACCAGTTCATTGAAGTGACAAATGATATGCATTAAAAACAATGTCCGGGGATTCTTACAGATGTTGTCATTAGAAGCAGCTTCCTTGTATAAGGGGATCTCAGAGTTGGTTTTCTTGTTGATTCTGAAAATTATATCTAAGTAAAAAATGGACACCTATGAAAACCAAAGCAGTCAATACATTTAAAAGAATAAGTCCCTGGAACCCAAAGGAGAGTCGTGCAGTTCCGAGCCAGCATTCAGGGAAATGGCTAGCACTGCCCCTCTACTTTCTTCATCTCTACTGTAATTCCTCCCACCTCTGGCTCTTCTCTGGCACTTATAGGCTGTGTCTACACATAAAAAATCAATGGGTTCATTTTAATTACCAACTAATCAGTAATCAGACAAAACTGGACCACCTAGTATTGTAGATGTCTAAAGATTAGTTTAAAGCAACAGCATGAAGAGCAGATGTGAGGCTATTATTCAGGCAAAAAGACAAAACCCTACAAGATGGTAAAAAAAAAAAATTCCAATCGTCCAAGGCCCAAGAATGCAATGAGCTGAGGTCAAAGGCCTTGAGCAGCTTGAATGATCCATGAGGGTGTGAAACATCTAGAGCTCCTCCCTTCATTTTGCATTCAGACATACACAGCATGCGAAGATATCATGGGAGACAATATATGAAATTCTGTTAAAAACAGGTTTTTGGATATGGAGCATGGATTTAGAACTGGGGGGCTCTCACACCTCCATTTGACAGATGAGAAAATTGAGGTCCGAAGCCAAGAAGGCACTTGAGTCAAGTAAGCCAGGTAGTGACAGAGATGGGATTCAAGCACTGATCCTCTGCTCTCAGGCCCAATGGACTTTCCAGCACACTGGCTTTTCCCTTTGCAAGAATGCACAGACGGCACCGTTTCTAGTCCTTCTTCCCCTCCACACTTGGAGACTTCTCCCTGAAGACGTTTGTCCAAATCTGACAAATGCCAGTAAGAATGTAAAGAAGAGGCATCATCTCTCTGCTATGATTAAGTTATCGTCACCTTCATTTCAAGGAGCAGAATGCGATATAATGGGAATCTGGGAAAGTTTCCGCACTCCCTAGATGTCTCCGACATAGGACAGGCTTCCAGGGTGGGTTAGTTTAGTGCTGTCCTCTCTGGTGAGGAGAGGAGCCACCAATCCATTAACAAACATTTATAAAGCATCTATTCTTCTCCCGTCACTGTACTAGGCACCGGAGATAGGAAGATAGAAGAGAAATCAGGCCCCCAAGGAGCTTATCATTTAGCTGAGAGGCAACATTTAAAACGTGTATTTTGTGTGTGATCCTACATACCCGGTTTGACAGCTCTTACGCCAGGGAATCAACCAGTTAAAATTGCCTGGTGCTAACGTATGAGCCACACTACCAGTTCTTGGGCTTTGTTACTGAGAGTTGTAGGTATTTTATGACCAGAAGAGATAGAAAGCAGTATAAGGATGGGGACTGCCCCTGTGCTATCATTGACAGAAAACTGCCCAGGGGAGGACATTCCCCCTACCAAAGTAGGTTGGCTCCCCCTCTAAAACTTAGAGTCTTAGAGAGCTCATGGGCCCTTAGAAGTTAAATGATTTGTCCAGTCACGTAGTCAGTATAGGTCAGCGGCAAAATTGAGCTCAAGTCTTCCTGGCTCCCAAGGCTAGGTCTCTCATGAAGCCCTACTCCCTCCTTCCTCCCTCCCTCCCTCTCTCTCTCCCTCTCTCTGTCTCTCTCTCTGTCTCTCTCTCTCTGTCTCTCTCTGTCTCTCTGTCTCTTTCTCTCTCTCCCTCCTTCTCTCTCCCTCTCCTTCCCTTCCTCCCTCTCCCTCCCTCTCCTCCGTCTCTCTCTCCCTCTTTCTGTATATATACACACATATACACACATACACATATATGCATGTATATGTTTTTATGTTATATGTATATGTATATGTGTGTGTATAAAATGACATGTCCAATATAGAGATATGGTTGGTTGGGGTTTTTTTTTTTGAGTGGAGGGAAGTTCCAAAGAATAAGTTCTGTGATATGTAGCAAGAACCAAAGTCCCTGATTATTGTTTCATGAACTCACATTTCCATCTTCCTACCTGTGCTTCAACTGCTCCTCATGACTGAAATGAACTCCCCCCTCATCCTTTGAATTTTTGTGTTCCTCCAGTGCCCAGCACAGGGACTGCCTCCTCATCCTCCAAAAAACCTTTCTTGGTCTCCCTCACCATTGGGTCCTCTCCCTTCCCTAGTTATGAGGCTTATACTTATTGTCTACCTTCCACAGAATGTAAGCTCCTTGAGGGCAAGGGCTATTCTTTATTTTGTCTTTGTGTCTTCAATACTTTGCAAAGTGTCTGGCTCGTAGTAGCTCTATAGATTCCTTTTGGTTTGAAGTGGACAGAATCTCTTCTGAGATATTATGAGTCCAGGGTTCAGTGACAAGCTGCACAGCCACAGAGGACTGTGCATTCCAACCAGCCAGTTCTAATGGTGGCTTCCCTGTGGGTGGGAGTGCGAGACCTCCCAAGACATCCATGTGATCTCGTAGAGAAGATGCACATTTCTACATTCTTTTTCACTTTCTCTTCGCTTGTGTGTCTCTGTAATTGGTGATTATGAGCAGGAAGCTCCTTTGGAGACTGCCTTGTCTGGTAGTTCCCAGACTGCAGGCTCCAGACCCATGAGCAAGCTTGGAGTTATTCTGAGTGGTCTGCAAACCTGAATGCGTACTAAATATACCTTCTGTAGACTAAATGAACAGTTTGTCTCATGGTTGATAAATACAATGACATACAAATTCACTTAAATGTTACTGAATTCAGAGCTTTTTGTCATCCCATATTTTGCCTTTTTGCATCTCCGGATCTTAGGACAGCACCTGGCATATAATAAGTGCTTCATAAATGCTGATTTTTTAAACCAATTAATTGATATTAATAATAAAATGCCCCTGGGATCATTTGGGGGCCTGAAGAACTTGACATCACAAAGGGCCCTTTGTTCCTTGAAAAGGTGGGGAAGATAGTAAACCCCCTAGTTTTCAGATGAGGATACCAAGGTCTTGACAGGAGCACACACTGAGTGAATGCTGGAGTTGGGTGCTGAGCCCAGGCCTCTTTTGGTCTTTCTATGGAGCTATTTGGTAGTTGAAGCTCTCACCACCAACCCCGTGCGCTCAGAAGACCTTGCCTTTGTCTGTTCCCCAGGATATACTGAAACCCAATGGGAGGACAGAATCCTGGCCCCACTGGCTTGATGTAAAATGTTTAACGTGAGATCTTTGTGCTGAGCTCACATGCCACGTGAAAGGATTTAGTCTAATGTTATGTGAACCTTAGATGTCTCTGCTTTTCCTTTAGTGGCTTATTTGGAAGGAAGATGAAGAATAATGTGAGGGGAAAAAAGCATTCGATATGGTCATGGACTAAAAGCAGGGAAGACTTATCAAACGTCACTCTTTTTAAGAAGAAACAAAATAACTCACTTTGATATAGCACCCTGTGGCCCACCTGTCTTTTGATGCAACTGTCCCATTTCCGTCTGGTCCATTCACTGGTTTCTGACCAGGCAATTCAGTCCTAACATTCAGGTGGCTTCTCTGTAAATCTGTTTTATTTTGTCTCTGTCTCTGTCTCTTTGTTTCTTTCTTTCTTTCCCCTACCTCTCCTCTCCCCGTCTCTTTGTCTCTGTCTCTGTCTCTGTCTCTCTCTGTCTCTGTCTTTGTCCTGTTCTTTCTTTCCCCTACCTCTCCTCTCCCCGTCTCTTTGTCTCTGTCTAAACTCGCCAATGAGAATATAGCCTCTTTGAAGGCAGGGGCTCTTTTAATTTTATTTTGTAACTGCAGTACTTAGTAGTGCTGGTGTACTCTCTGTGTTTACTACGCGATTGGGGATTGACTTTGGGAGACTGGACAGGATTTTTACTGACAGTAAAGCCAACTCTTGATTCTGCTGATGGAAAACCCTTGGAGAGAGAGAAGCCAATATAGAGAAAGGTGGGAGCTTTGCTCCCCTCCTCGTGAGATCAGGGTACATACCTTCCCAAACTGTAGGAAGAGGGACTGCCGTAGGTTCTATGCCCATTTCCTCATGCTGGAAGAAGTAGGTGAGGTTTTTAGGCACGGCGTCTTCTTGCACAGTCAGCCAGCTGACCTGGGAGTATGAACCATTGGTCCTAGTGATGGGTCCAAGCTGTGCATCCAGAGGGTGTGAGTTCTCATCTTTCCAATATGTTTTAACAACATTGGGGAAAAAATCCTCCAGCAGGCAAATGTAGGTTCCAGATTTTTTTTGCTTCACCTCTTCCAAAGTAGGGAGAAAAAATATGGGCTTTGGTGCTTTCTTCTTAACAGGAGAATCTATAGAGAAAACCAAACAACAAAAAGATCATTATTGGAAAAACTAAAAGGCTAATTAATAATATTGGTGCCAGCTAATGCAGGTCAAAGAAATTCCTGAACCTCGATACTCTCTGGGAGAAAAAGAGACACCACCTCTTAGGGCACCGTTTCTGTAGACTCACTGAATTTCAAAGTTGTAAAGGACCACAGTGGTCATCTAGGCAAACCCAAAACTGAAAAAAATGTTCCTTATATATAGTACCCAAGTGGTCATCTAGTTGAGGCAGCCACTACTGCTGAAGGCAGCTCCATCCACTTTTGGGTGGCTTGAATTGATAGAGAGAACTTCCTTATATTGGGTGGAAGTTTACCTGTTTCTCATTCAGTTCTGCCATCTCAGGTAAAGCAGCAGAACAGGGTGAAACTCTCTTCCAGATGGCAACCCCTTAAAAACTTTTACCACATTATTTCTGGGTATTCAACAGTTTTGATGATGCAGTACATTGCATAAGAAATCTGCCCTTCAAGATGGGGGATGATATTAAGAAGGGACATTCTTGTGAACTGACTGGCTTGTGAATTTCTTTTAGAATTAAACCAGATTTTTTTTCTCAGTAATGCTGAGGAACTAGTTTTTCTCTCTATAGACCTAATTCTAATGTCATCCGATTGATTTGATTTGATGCAAGCTCAAATTCTTTGGAAAGTTTTAACAAAGTACATTATGTTATTGCTAAAGGGAATTTCACATCAGTAGTCTATGGAAGTAAACCAGACTGCAATTTTTGCTTTTGAATGTGAATATGGAGCTTTTGAATTCTCAAAAATTCTCATCAGAAAAATATTTATGGCAGATTTTTTTTGTTTTTTTGTTTTTTTTGAGGGGGGAAGGCAGGGCAGTTGGGGTTAAGTGACTTGCCCAAGGTCACATGGCTAGTATATGTTAAGTGTCTGAGTCCGGATTTGAGCTCAGGTCCTCCTGACTCCAGGGCCCGTGCTCTTTTCACTGCACCACTTAGCTGCCCCAAGCAGCTTTTTTTTTTTGTGGTGACAAAAAATTGAGCACTGAGAGGATGCCCATGAATTGGGAATTAGTTGAAAGAGTTGTGGTGTATGATTATAATGGAATATTTTTGTGCTATAAGAAATGACAAGTAGGATGATTTCAGAAAAACCTGGAAAAAATTACGTGAACTGATGCAAAGTAACATGAGCAAAATCAGGAGAACATTGCACACAGTAATAATATTGTACGATGAAGAACTGTGAACCACTTGGCTATTCTCAGCAAGACAGTGAACCAAGACAATCCCAAAGTACTTATGATAAAAAATGCTGTCCACCTCCAGAGAAAGAACTGGTGGTATCTGAATACAGACCAAAGCCTACTATATTCACTTTCTTTCTTTTTTCTTTTGTTCAAATTTTCTTGCACAAAATGATTAACAGGGAAATGTTTTAGATAATTGCACATGTATAACTATGTTGGATTGCTTACTGTCTGGGGAGGGGAAAGAAAGGAAGGGAGGATTTGAATTTGGAAATCAAAACTTAAAAAAACCTGAAATGTTAAAGTTTGTTTTTACATGTAATTGGGGAGTAAAAATAAAATATTATTTAAAAAATTCTCCTCAGTTTTAAAATTTACATTTTTTTCTTGATTTTTTACAAGATTATTAGGTTACTCAGGAGTATATTTCCTTCCAAAAGTATAAATTATATCTTAAGTTTGAAAAACCAAGCAACACGTGAAAAAAAAATCATTCTGAACTTTCCAAGTTGCCTTCTGTTGATAAAGGTCACTCTTTCCTCCCAGCAACTGTTTTCTAGAAGAAGGGCTTGACTTTATTTTGTGTATCATTATCTTGTATATCAAGATATACATCTACTAGTAATAATGCATTGTGCCTTGTCCAAAATGTTTCATAGAAATGATTCTATTGTTATTTTCAAAATGGCCTTTACCTTCTGAAGTTTTATGTGAGTTTTAAACATTTTTGAAGCCTCCTATTGGAAAAATCCTAACTGATTTTTCATGCCTTTTCCTAGGTTGAATTTATTCAATAATTGGGAATTTTCTATGTGTCTCAGCAACTCTCCAATGCAGACACATTTAATTACTTAATTTCCCATCCAACCCCCACCCCCACTGGGGTTTTGTCTATCCAGTTGGCAACAGGATTCTTCCAGATCCCTTCTAATTAAAGCTTACATTGGAAACAATGAACTTCGAAGAGACTGATGGATCTGATGCCCTGAGGGCTGCTAGTTAGAACTGACTAGATTATGAGGAGTGAATGTGGCATCATAATAGAGCTGTTGCCAGAGGGGTAGAAACAGCCATTGGATTCACCAATATTTCATTAAGTTCTTCCACTAAGGTTCTACACTGATGCTTCTTCACGTGCTGGGAGGGATCTGGCTTCTTAAAGTTTGTGCTAATATATCACCAACTTTGGTATGTTTCTACAAAATGGGCACCAAGCTGTGTGACCACCATCCCCACACCAGCTAAGCTATGTTTGGTGAAGCTCCTCATATGTTGATGATTTGGTGGTGAGGGTCTGAAGAAACTCATGAATCATATACACTGTAAAGTCAGACTAGCCTCAAAGGGACTGGTGGAATCAGTTATATATGCAAAGTTTGATTTTCACTTTAGTTGGGTCTTTTTTTTTTATCCAGAGGAGTTCAGAAGTTTCATTTCCCAATATTCAAAATAATGAAAAGATACAGCAAAGTGGTTTAGGCTCTCTCCCTCCCTCTCTCTCTCTCTCTCTCTGTCTCTCTCTCTCTCTGTCTCTCTGTCTGTCTCTCTGTCTCTGTCTCTGTCTCTCTCTGTCTCTGTGTCTCTCTCTGTGTCTGTCTCTGTCTCTCTGATCTTTTACTATGTGCGCACCCCCCCGCCCCCAAACAAAATTGTTTCCATATTCCCACTAATTTCAGCCATATCCTCACAGTCATCCATACAGGAAAATAGCCCACTTAACTCACAAACATTCAACGGCTGTGGATTTTTGCTTTCCCAAATGGACTAAACCTCATTTTATACCTGCGATTACTGGCAACTGATGGAAACATGACTGAAACACTTACTTGTCACGATGAGCTTTGTCCCTTCACCAAAGACTTTAACGGGTCCCACCATGGGGCAGCCAGCTACAAAAACCATCTAAGAAGCTCACCCCATCAGCAGAATCACGGCACAGCATGGGGCCAAAGGGTTTGTCTCTGGGGGTATTTTTTCTTGTCTGTATATTCTCCATAAATTTACCAAACCTCAGCCAAGTTTTCAATGAACCTTAGTTATCCAACCTAAACATTTGCATTGAATCCTTAGAAATTTCTCCCAATTTTTTCTTTCTCCTTTCTTCCTTTCTTTTCTCATTCCTCTTCTAAAAATACTCATTCCAGCTCCACAAAATCCATTTACCAAATCTCAGTCATGTTTTCACTTAACATCAGTCCTCCAACTTACACATTAGGGTTGATTCTCTGTAAATTTCTATTGCTTCCCTTCTCTTTTTGCCCTTATTCCTTTTGTTACTCCTCTCAAGATGCTCCTTTTGGTTTTGTGAGTTTTTCTAATTTATTTGATTAGTTAGAAAACATGCCCATTTTTGCAAAGATTAGAAGACCTCAGAAGGAAACCAAATGTGTTCTGACCTTTATTTCTTGGTGGTGAGAAAACACCAATGACACCTGGGGTGCTTCGAAAAATTCTTTAGCCATAGTTTCCTTCCAGGCGGTGGAATGAATAATCTCCTTAGTAACTAGGACCTGGGTGCTTTTTTTTTTTTCTTTTTTGGCTACATTTCTCCATTTGAAATTATGTTGTCCCTGAATCCTCTGGGGAATGTGAGAGTCGGTGTGGTAGAGATGGAAAAGAGTTTGGGACCTGGACTGAAGAGAGTCAGGTTCAAATTCTGCCTTTGATTCTAAGTGTGTGACTTTGGCAAGTCGCTTTATTTCTCCAAGCTTTAGTTTTCCCGTCTGTGCAACAGGCATTGAAATCACAATCAATTTTGTAAAGATGCAATGAGTTAACACATATAAAGTGCTTTATAAACTGGAAGGTTTTTACCGATCTATCAGTCATTATCATGGAATTTGGATCTGGAAAAGATCTTGGTGGTTGTCTAGACCAGGATTCCTTGACGTTTTTGCTTTGGATCCCTTTGGCAGCAGTTTGGTGAAGTCTCTGGGCTCCTTCTCAGGATAATTCTTTTAAATACAGAAAACAAAATGCACAGGAGTACAAGGAAAGTAGTTCATTGAAATACAATGGTAAGTATATACATAGACACACATGTATATAAACAATACACACGCATATATAGATACGTGTGTATACCTGTATTTGTGCATGTGGATATAAAGTTCACAGTGCCTAGAACTCCTAGCTCTAAAATTCCTCCATTTTATAAATGGAGGTATCAAGACGTTGTGACCTACTCAAAATCACACAAGGAGGGAATAAGAGACGGAGTTGAATTTTGAGCCCAGGTCCCCTGACTCCCAGCAATTTTAAAAGATATCCAAGAGACTTCTGTTAATAGATCACACTTGACTGCCAAACTATGAAGTTCAACTTTTACCCTGAAGTCATTCCCACAGTCACTGATCCCTAGAATTTTCTAGCTTAAAGGGTCCTTGATGACCACATGGCGTGGGGTTGGCCAACTATGACTCTCGCCCACCACCCACTCACCCCTGTGAGCTAAGAATGGTTTTTAGATTCATGTAAAAATCTAGGCTAACCCATGACTCCTCTAAGAATTCCCATTAGAACAGAACTATCAAGTGGTCATCTAGCTTTTCTTTGATGACATCTAGTGAAAGGGAACTTATTCCCACCTAGTCCCTTCTGGGAAAGTTCTCAGGAGGAAGTCCTTCCCAACCTCCAGCCAAGCTGGCCTCTTTGCAAGCAACTTCTTCAATGGCTTCCAATTGTGACCCCTGGGGCCAAGCAGAACACGTCTGATCCCTCTGGAACAGGCATGACAGAAAGTACATTTATGGATGTACTATTTTGTTAATGACTTTTTAAATAAAAAAACCTTAAATAATAAAAAGTCATAGCTAAAAATGTGATACATTTACTTCCATGCAGTCTTATTTTTACTATTAATGAGATTTTTAACAGTTGTTAAAATTTTCCTAATTTTTCCTCATACAATAGAACCTTATGCAATCAGTATGAAGCCACAGTGAAGTCAAAGGCACAGGAGGAATTGTAGGTATAAAAATTAAAAGGTTGGTTCACACCTTAGATAGTTTTTACCCAGAGAATTTTGTCAAGCACATTCGCAAAAATAAAACAGAACAACAACAATGACAAAGGAAAATCCTTTGAAGTGGCCCAGCATCTCCCCATTGTGCCCATACTCTCCAGAACAAAATGATTTCCCCACTGCCCCTAACTTCAGTCAAATACTCACAGCTGTCCCACCAGAAAACAGCCACTTAACTCAAAGACATTAGTGGCTCATCCTAATGGATCCAGCCTTCCTTTTCACCTGGGAGTACTGGAAACTGATGGAAACATGACTGAAACACTTACTTGTCACGATGAGCTTTGTCCCTTCACCAAAGACTTTCACGGGTCCCACTGTGGGACAGCCAGCTACAAGAACCATTTAAGGAGCTCACCCACAGCCAGTGCCAGAGTCAAGGCACAGTGTGGGGCCAAAGAATTTGTCCCCGGGGTATTTTTTCTTGTCTGTATATTCTCCATAAATTTATCAAACCTCAGTCAAGTTTTTAATGAACTTTAGTTGTCTAACCTAAACATTTGCATTGAATCCTTAGAAGTTCCTCTCTATTTCTTTTTTTCCCTTTCCCCCTTTACTTTTTCTTTCCTCCTCTAAAAATCCTTATTCCACATCCACAAAAGCTTTTCTGATTTATTTGATTACTTATTGAGTATATTTGTAAACTAGAAAAAATTCCCATTTTTTTGAAATGTAAAAAACCTTAGAAGGAAGTTGAATGTCTATCACAGTAACTGTTTAAAGCTCTGGTTTTTTTGTTTCAAGAAAACACCCAAGTACGCAAATGTTAGAGAAAAAAAATAAAGCTATGTTGTTCTTCCAGACATTGCCTTGGGTGACAGGGATCTGGGTGTCCAGGGCTTAGCACCAGATTCCATGCATGTGAAATGATTCCTCATTTGAGCATTTAGGCTGTAACTGAACGTTCAGAGAATTCCAGGAGAGTAAACATTAGCTTGTATCCAAGAGAAGGGAGGGTGGTGTCAGTTGGAAAAAGCTTTAGACCCAGAGTTAGAAGAGATCCAGATTCAAATCCTGCCTGAAAGATATACTAGCTATCTGACTATAGGAAAGCTATTTTGCCCTTCCAAGACTCGGTTTCCTCATCTGAACGAAGAAAATGGCAGCCATTATTTCAGTGTTGAAGTGACCAAATGCAATGTTGCATTTAAAATGTTTACATAGCCCCTAAGTGTTTTCTTTCTGTATGTCAGTTATTGTTTTCCCAGAATTCAGATCTGGAAGGGATTGTCGGGTCCAATTCCCTCATTTTATAGCCGGTACAACTGAGACACGGGGAGTGGTTATGTCACCCAAGTCACCCAAGGGTCTGAAGGTTAGCAGAGTTGGTATTTGGCTAAGAGTTCTCCGAACATAAACTCCTTTGTGTAAGACTGTGTTCAGAATCCCTACATTGGGTCCCATCTGACTATCAGTATGTAAAGCACAGTGACCTGACTGTCACAGAACATACCTGTTACAGTGAGTTTTGTTCCAGAGCCAAATAGTTTGTATCTGTCCCAACACAACGTCTGAGCCCTTTACAAAATCTCCACATCTTAGAGTGCTCTAAAGATATCCAGCTGCAGAACATTCCTTCCTCCCCACATTTTATCTTCCATTTTCTCCTTGAAAAGGAGAATATATATATATATATATGTATACACACACACATATATCCATGACTGTCTAAATCAACTGCTCTCCGAGTGTGTTCTAGGGATCCTTGGGGGGTCTACAAGACCATTTCAGAATGTCCACAAGGTCAGAACTATTTTTACAATAATACTAAGATGATTTCATAATGTTAGATGGAACCCACATAAATTTAAAAAATATATTTGGAGGTGGAGTCCTCAATAAATTTTAGGAGTGTAATGGTTACAGGGATCAAAAAGTTTGAGAATCTCGGGCCTTATTGATTGATTCATCTATTCAGTCAGTAATCCATTCCAGGATATTTCTTATTCCTTATAGCATGCCAAGCAGAGCTGAGATTTGTGCTCCCGAACTGAATGTTTCTTCTATTACTGCCTCAATCATCCTTCTGGTGATTCATCATTTCTGAGGAACCATCCCTAGCTTTCTATGTATCTCATTACCTAAATGATTCCAGACATCTAGGGGGTTCTGATGGGCCTGAGCAAACAGCTCTGAGACTTTAGAAGCTTGCATCCCTGATTGGGTTAAGGATCACATCATAGAGGCAATTACTAGAACACAATCCTCTCACTAGTAGCTTAGGTAACCTGAAATATGGTTCCTGCTTCAGAAGTTAAATTTTGAGTTTCTGAAATTATATTTAAAAGCAAGAGGTAAACAGGATTTTCCTCCCTTCTTGAAGAGGTGGGAGATTATGGGTGTGGAACATCGCATACATTCTCCACCCGAGTTACAGTACTGATTCCTTTGGCTGAATCCTCTCCCCTCCCCACCCTTCCCCTTCCTTCTCCTTTCCTCTGTTACTGGGAATGTTGCTCTGGAAAGGGGATGCTGAGGGATTATATTAAGAGAGGAAAGCAATATAAAGATGAAAAAAGATCAATGAAATTTTTTTGTAAACAAAGAATGAGAGAGGCCCATTCCTACGATTAGAAATAATTAGAAATAATCCCCCCCCCGCCCCCAATCCCATTCCAGCCCATCAGCTTTGCAGAAACCCCCGGGGAAGATAATAGAGTCCAGCAGCCTACCCTCAGCAGCATCATTTCCCACAAATATTGTGTGTGTGTGTGTGTGTGTGTGTGTGCGTGAGTGGGGTAGTGGTAGGGGTGGTGGTGGTAGAGGGGGAATGTATCCTCACCCTTCTGCTCTCAATGAAGTTTGCTTAATTAAGGACACTTCATACTTAAGGATAAGGAAGGGGGACAAATCAGTCCTCCTTGCTTGTCATTGGATGGAGACAAAGATGAGAAGCAGAAGACCATGAAGGGTAATTTGGAATCACTGAATTCCATCACTTAATGCACCTGGGGGGCAGTGGAAGGAGAGCTGGCTTTGACATCAAAGGACCTGGATTCAAATCCTACTCTACCATTTATCTGTGTGATGGTGAGTCAAGACACCTTTCAGGTCTTAGAATCAGAGATTTCAGACTGGAAGGGTCCAGGGTCATGTGACATAAAGCCTCATACAGTACCTTTCTTCCTTCATTATTCCCCACCTTATAACCCTGATAAACTCCTGATTCCTGAAGAGCACACCCAACTTTCCTGAGGGTCCCTTCTGTCACCTATTTGCTGATAGGCTTAGACTTGGTAGAGTACTTATCATAGAGCCCACCTGATCCCATCTTTCAAAGGGTGGAGTAGAGTGGGTCCATTTACATGGAAGTGTCGTTATCCAAGATGCTGAAGTGTTGGTTACTGATCCCTACATGAGCATCTTCATGAGCCTTGACTGTCCAGCTCATTGCAGAATTTGAGGGAGGGGAGTCCTGCTGTCATGCGTGAGCAATCACCCACATTTTCTGTTGGACCCTCATTCATGCTTATGTAACTTCTACACCCTGAGTGTCTGCCCTGGATAAGGGACACCATGGGTGAGACAAATGGGACATGTTCGATCCAGCCTCAGCTCTGGCAAAGCTCACCCATTACCATCTACCCCAAAGCCCCTAAATCCAAAATGCTTAGTTTAGTGCCCCTGCTAAATCATTTCAGGTTATTCTCATTAAAAGCTACCTTCTTGTCACCCCCAAGTATGCCTGCCTCCCCCTACTTTATGTCCCATGTGAACATATTATTCAAAAACATCAATTCTAGCAGGGCTAGTACAGTGTCTTTGGAATGCCCAGGATCTGTGTTGGTACAGCGGGAAGAGCATTTTTTTTTGCTGTCAGAAGACCTGGGTTTGAAGGTCCGTTTTTTAGCTTTGTGATTGTAATGTGGGTAATGTCTTTGAATCTGTTTCCTCAGTTGTCAAACAAAAGCATCAGACTACATGTGCTCTGGGTTCCTTTTTAGCTTGGAATTCTATGATCTAATAATCTGGTAAATGAGGTTGGTTCCTGTGGAATTGTTGACCTAGATGGATGGGTGAGGGGTCTTGAGAGGAAGGCTTTGTCAGTCCTGAAGTCCAACGGAGTAGGGAGCTGGGACTATTGCTTCTGTAAGAAGTCTCTTAATCAGTTTACAAGGAAAACTAATACCTATCCAAGACCTTGTCTGCCCACACCAGACTCTTTAGGTCTTATGCTTTGTGGGCTCTATCTGTTCACAGATGGCACTTGGGATTCCAGCTGTAGACCACAGCCAAGAATAAGGGTGACAGATGTGTGTGTGTGTGTGTGTGTGTGTTTAAATCAGTGTAGTTTAGGTGAAGGCCTTTCTTCTGAAAAGTATTTTAATAGTTTAAAGCTTGCAGGGATCTCAGAAGTCACTTAAACCCAACCTATAATTGTACATAGGAGGAAACTGAGGGTCAGAGAAGTTCACTTGTCCAGAATCACCCAAATGATAAACAGCAAAGCCTGAATTCAAACTTGGGTCTCAGGACTCCAAAGACAGAGCTTTCCCCACTGCACTGTTAATGACCCCGAGAATGGAAGTTCCTGGAAGACACAGACTGCTTGTCTTTGCATCCCTCCACCTGGCTCAGTGTTGGCACATAGTAGGTGCTTCATAAATGTGCATTGAATTTACCTGAATTCCCCCAGGTGTGGAGAAGAAAAGAAGAAAAAAGCCACTCACCACTCCCAAGAACTATGAGCTGAGTTCCTTCTCCAAAGTTTTTGATCCAGCTTGAGCTATCACAGTGATTACCCGCTAAACAAAAATATCCATGACCACCACAAAGCTTATCCTGGGTTGTGAACACCCAGCAATGAAAATAAAGAAGCGGCCAGAATTCCCAAGCATCTTCACATCTGTAATGCTGCTGCAAGTCCACAGATTGACCGTTCCTTGGAGTCTCTATGATGGCAAGCAAGTCTGCCCAAGAGGAACTGAATGGACTGCATGCTTCTCAATAAGTGAGCAAGGCCCCAGTGTCCTCAGATGGTCCACTGTAAAGACGGTCTCTTAATGGGGTCTGCAAGAATGAAGGAGAACAGAAGAAAGAATCAAGTAGAAACAGAGTAAAATATGAAAATGAAATGGACTATGTAGATCCTAGGACGTCTAAGGAAGAATCATAATAAAGCAGCTCGTCGTTACACAAGGAGGAAACTGAGGTCCAGAGGGGAAGGGGCTTGCCCAAAGTTAGAGAGACAATGAGCGGCAGAGCCAGGATATGAGCTCATTAAATGACACTCAATTGTCACCCTGGCCACATACCAGCAGAGCCACTTATAAATAACTCTAAGGGTGTGTGTGTGTGTGTGTGTGTGTGTGTGTGTGTGTGCGCGCGTGTGTGTGTACGTGTGTGCGTGCGTGCGTGTGTGTGTGTGTGTGTGTGTGTGTGTGTGTGGTGGAGAGATGGGGGAGACAGAGAGAAACCACAAAGAACCTCTGAGAAGAGAAGAGAAGACAGGGGGAGACCACATCTGCTCTTAGCAAGAGTCAAAGTGGAGGACGGCCACATAGAAAGCAGAAGGTGCTGCTGTGCCTTTCCCCAGTCCATGGCTGAATGGGAAGCTCTACCTGAGCCAAGTTTGCTTTTTTAGGCTCTGTTGAGTTGACACTTTAGCAGGAAATCTACTGTTAGTTGCTTTCTGGTAATGTGCTCATCACTTCTGTGCTCTCCCAGTTGCCAAGTTGGGCTCTCATTCCAGTTCCTTGATTTCTACTCTAATCTATCCACCCCTTCCTCCCTCTTCCCATCACCATAAGCCTGGTCTGGGTCCTCGAACATCTTCAATGGGGAGTTACCTCATTACAGGTTTTCTCATCTTTACTCTGCCCAAAAGGACCTCGTTTGCATCTGGCGCATGTAAGTGACCCATTTGCATGTGAATCCATAGTCACTAGGCTGACCACACACAGAAAATCCTCTTCTCTTTGAAAGAAATCTTCTGGTGAGAGATTTAAGACCTGCAATTTTACCTGTTTCAGATAATGAAAATAAAATGTTTCTTCACAGAACTTAGGATTCTAATAATTTCTATGATGCCTCCAGTAACATAAATGAAAACACCATGCAAAAGTTTCAGAATTCTGATCAGTCTAGTTGCCAGTTATGACTTCAGAGGACTGATGGTTAAAGCATACCTCCTCCTTTCATCTGAGAGGTGGTGGAATACTGGTGCAGAGTGAGGCATATACTGTCAAACTAATCCAGTTTTCCTTAACTGTACCTTTTGTTAAGAACAAAATGAAACAAAACAAAACACCAGGTTGGTTCTTCTGGAAGAGGAAGAGTCATTGGGAAGCATCAGCGATGTCAAAAGGAGAGCATTAGCAAAACATTTTTAAGAAAGGAGGACTCAACAAATCACTATTTCTTCATTTAGCTGATCAATAAGCATGGTGCATGCACTGGGCTAAGTGCTAGAGATATTAAAAAAATCACGATCCTGACCCTTACGGATTCAAATGACCGCATGCATACAACGTGCGCATAGTGTAAGCTGAAGGTGATGTAAGAGGGAAAGCATTTGCAGTATGTGTTTGGGGAACTACTCAGTAAAGATTTATTAAAGCATCTAGGGCATCAACATGGCACCAGGCCTGGAGTCAGGAAGACTCATCGTCCTGAGTCCAAATCCATTCTCAGACACTTACTCATTGTGTGACCCTGAACAAGTCGCTTTACCCTGATGATCTCTGTTTTCTCATCTGTAAAATGAGCTAGAGAAGGAAATAGCAAACCACTCCAGGATCTCTGCTAAGAAAACATCAAATGGGGTCACAAAGAGCCAAGCATGACTGGAAACAACTGGACACCAAAACACCTACTATGAGTTAGGCATTGTGCTAAGCAAGCAACTAAGTACATACATGCTTTATACAGGATGAATAGGGAATCATCAGGCACTAAAATTAAGAGAGGTTGGTGATGGGTTGTAGAAAGTGGCATTACAGCTGGCACTTGGATGAATCTAGGAAGCCCAGAGGGGAAGATGAGGAGGAAGAACACTCCAGGCATGGGGGGGGGGGGGGACAGCCAGAGAAAATGTCCAGAGTGGGAATTTGGAGGACCTTGTTGAAGGAACATCAAGGAGACCAGTGGTGTTCCCAGAACACAGTTGTGATCATGTTAAGCTCTCTCTTTAAAGAGCTCCAGGGACTCCCTGTTACTGCTAAGATAAAATTAAAACGTCTGTTTGGCATTTAAAACTCATCATGGTCTGAGCTTAGCCTGCTTTTGCAGACATGTCACACATGAATGGATATATCTTCATGAATTTGAAAGTCCAGGCAAAGTGACCTTCTTAATGGTCTTCCTCATGAAGAAAATCCTTCTCCCACCTCCATGCCTTTATACTACCTGTGCTCCATGACAGGACAACTTCCCCCCACCTTCTTCTCTAGGAAATCCTCGACTTCTTCAAAGATCCAGACCAACTATTGTCCAACAGAGGGGTTTTCTTGACTTTCCTCCTACTACCAGGGTCTTCCACACCCCCAAATTAGATTGTATTTCCTTTTTATGAAAGGCAGCATGGAGTAAGAGATTGACAGCTGTCCTCAAAATCAGGAGGGCCCAAGTTCAAGTCCTGTCTCTAATATATATGGCCCTGAGCAATTAATTAAAGCTCCCAGTAACCCAGGCAAGTCTCAAAGTCTCTGGCTTTTGAAAGGAGGAGTTCCCTCACCTGGGAGTTCCTGATAGGACTGAAACCAAAGGTCCAGTCACTGTCTCATGTTTTGGACATATTTTGACTTTCTCAGGTTGTATGGACATGTTACTTCACCCATAAAACATGTGGTCCCTGAGGTGAGGGGAGCTTTTAGTTTTGCTTTTGTATCCCCCTAGGACCTACATAATTCCTGGAAGGCACTTTTTTCTTGTGTACTGGACCTGTGAGATCATTGCAGGGATCTCCCAGTAAGGAAGACCCTTGACCAATGTAGAAGAACATACTCTGAAACTCATGGTATTAAAGAATTACCTAGGATATGGAAAGGTTAAGAGACTGTGTAGAAGATGCCTAATAAATGCTTGTTGATAGATGGAAACTGTACAAGTTTTTAATATTAGATGAATGCTTTTGCAAAGAACAGATGGCAATTTTTGGAGCTTCATTTCCCACAGAGAATACTGACAGAACATTTTCTCAAGGAAGTCCCTGAATTCTTTATTGTTTCAATTGCATATGTTGTACAAAAAGGGGAGAATTTATCGAATTCTCATCGTTTTGTCATTTTAACTTTGGTTCCTGAAATTGTTCATTTTGCTTGGATTTCCTTCCTTGAAGCCCAGTCAGTCCCCTACCCCCAGCCCACAGGACCACAGATCTCCCTCCCTCCCTGCCTCTACTTCAGTTCTTGGTCATCTCCAGCAGGGCTTCTTAAACTTTTTTTCTGCTTTTCAGCTGAGAAGTTTTTACATGACCCTGGGTTTATAGGTATATAAAATAAGTATACAAGTCAAACATTTATTAATAATAAATCATAAAGAAATTTATTTTAAAACATTTCTTTGGTGTACATGTAATTTCACCATTTATGAAAGATGAAAACAATTTGCATACTCATGACATGGATATAGTTGCTTATTTTTGCATAAAAAATTAAATCTTGGTGGAATATTCGATGTTGCAGGACATAGACCATCTTCAGCATTTTACATTGCTCATTGATATTTTTATTTTATAATCATTGGTGCTGAGAATGCCACTTTGCATAAATACATAGTCTAAAATAGCAGAAATATGTTTAGGGCCATTTCAAAAATTGTGGGAAATTCTCTCCTAATGCCGAGCCAAATTTCACTTACCAAGTTTTTAGGAAAGTCAAGTTTTAAACCTGTGTCTCTTGAGAACTTGGAGAACTGTTGTGTGTTCAGAACCAAAGCTTTAGTGACATTGTATGTTGATGCAACACAGGCAAGCACTGCCAGAAACACCTCAGATTCATTACACCTTAGATTTTGATCGAATTTTTCATCGTTGCATGTTCAGAAACATTTCACTATTGTCAGATTTTTCAAGATGCCTACCTTCAGTGACATGACCCCATAGAGGTCACAACCCACAGTTTCAGAAGCCCTGATCTATAGACACATGTTCTCTTTCACTGCTGGTGACAGCACTTCGTCAAAGCAATTGGCATTTTTCTTGAACGGAACCATGCCATGGGCTCCCTTCATCTTTCCCACAGCACTGGGCACACTCCCCCTGAATCAACACTTGTTGACTGACAAAGATAATGAACCATCACCACCACAAATCATGATGAGAAATTGTATCTCAGTGTTGGAAGATACTTCCCTGTCACTCAGTCCTAACTATACCTGAAGAAGCAGTTGATTTTGTTCAGAGCCCTAAAGAATTAAGAGAGGACATTCATGTCTTCCTTCTTTCTGTTTTTCCTATTTTGGCTATAACATTCCTAGGAGTTTTCTTTTGGGGATCTTTTTCAAGAGGTGATCAGTGAATTCTTTCACGTTCTATTTTGCCCTCTGGTTCTAGACTATCAGGGCAATTTTCCTTGAGGATTCCTTGAAAGATGCTTTCTAAGTTCTTTTTATGATCATGGCTTTCAGGTAGTCCAATAATTTTTAAATTGTCTCTCCTGGATCTATTTTCCAGGTCAGTGGTTTTTTCAAGGAGATATTTCACATTGCCTTCTATTTTTTCATTTGTTTGGATCTGTTTAATAGTATCTTGACTTCTCATAAAGTCATTTGCTTCCATTCGCTCCACTCTGATTCTGAAGGAATTATTCTCTTCAG
>CM053599.1:7554661-7571911 GCA_028646575.1 Pseudocheirus occidentalis | reverse complement strand
GGTGTTATTTTCTTCAGTCAGGTTGTTGACTCTCTTTTCATGGTTTTCTTGCATCATTCTCATTTCTTTTCCCAATTTTTCCTCTGCTTCTCTTATTTGTTTTTCAAAATTCTTCTTAAGCCGCTCTATCATTTGTAGACAATCTTCATGTTTCTTGGAAGCTTTTGGTATGGGAGTTCAGACTGTGTTGTCTTCCTCCCATTCCATGCTTTGATCCTTTTTTTTTGTCCCCAAAAAAGGATTCTAGAGTTCAATTGCTGTTCTTACTTTTCTTCCTTTGCCTGCTCATATTGCCAGTGAATTACTTGTCTTTTTAGCTCTGTGGAACTCTGCTTCCAGAGGGGAAAACTCTGCCCCAAATTGCTGGGGGTTTCACAGCTGCCAAGGCTATTAGGAGGCTGTTGCAGCCCCCACCAGCTTTGACTCACTGAAAATGCACCCCAGGACCAGCACCCAAGACCACAATCCAGATCCAGGCTGCTCAATGCAAGAGCACTTAGCCTCTGAACAATTGCTTGGTCCCCCTCCAGTCAGCAGGCTGGGAGCCCTGAAGCAGCCACATGGAGGTGGCTTTTGATACTTCCTTGCCCTGGGGGCAGTTTGGCTGGACTGCTTTTCTCCACCAAATTTAGCTAAGTTCCACTGACCTTTCACTTAGTCCTTGTTTCTTGTGGCTTTATAATTCTGGAAACTGCCACAGCTTCTGCTGATCCACTCTCCTGAAGGCTCCAGCTGCCGCATGTCCTGGCCTCCCCAGGGTCAAGCCATGGTTTCAGGCTGGGCTGGTTTTGGCTCCCAACACACTGGGATGAGCCTTTCCTGCCGAGCTGCCTTCAGTGGGCGATTGTTTTTCTGTATTTTTGTGTAATTTTTGGAGCCCTAAAATTTGTTTAGAGTCATATTTTATGGGTATTTGAGGTGGCTGTGTGGGAGCTGTGGTGTTTTCCTGCTTCTGTCTCTACAATAATTTCATGCTTATAATTCTTAGCTTCTTGACATGGAACATATTGCCTATCAGATTTATGGATAAGGGAACGATTTATAAATAAGCAAGAAGTAGAGAGCAGTATGACCAAAAGGGATAATTTCAATTACATTAATTTCTTGTACAAATAAAACAAATGTAGCTAAGATTAGAAGGAAAGTAGAAAACTAGGGACACTGTGCACAGTTTCTCAAAGGTCTCATATGTCAAATATACAAAGAACTTTGTTTTATAAGAAAATGAATCATTCCCCATTTGATAAATGATCAAGGGATATGAGGGGACAGTTTTTAGATAAAGAAATAAAAACAACTTAGTCATGTGAAAATTGCTCTAAGTAATTATTGATTAGGGAAATGCAAATTAAAACAACCTGGAGATACCAGTATACACCAATCAGATTGGCTAAAATAGTTGAAGTAGAAAGTGAAAAATGTTGGAGATGTGGAAAAATTGAGACACTCACTGTTGGTGGAATTGTGAACTGATCCAACCATTTTGGTAAGCAATCTGGTATTATGCCCAAAGAATTATTAAAATGCCAATAAAAGGGTATACCCTTTTGTTCCAATAATACCAATAGTAAGTCTATTTCCAAAGACGATTATGGAAAGAGGAAAAGAACCTATGAGTTCTAAAAGATTTGCAGTAGCTCTTTGTGGTGGCAAAGAACTGGAAATTGTGGGGATGCTCATCAGTTGAGGAATAGCTGAACAGACTGTGGCATATGATCATGATGGAATTCTACTGTGCTAAAAGAAATGACAAAGTCAATGATCTTAGAAAAAACATGGATAAACTTGTGGAAATAGTGGAGAGCAAAAGGAGCAGAATCAGGAGAACACAGTGCATAGTAACATTGTATGTAATAACAGCCATATTGTTTCAAGAACATCTCTGAGCAGCTAAGTCATTTTTGACTACTATAAATACCCAAATTAGCCACAAAGGACATATGAAAGAAGACGCTATCAGCACCCTGAGAAAGGACTGGTGAATGGAAGTATGTGTAGAGTGGGTTTCTTTTTACATACACAAGCACACACACATAACTGTGCCCAATGGTGGCCACCTCTAGGGTGAGGGAGAAGGAGGAAAGGAAGAAATAAAGGATAAAAAAATACATTTAGAAAACTTTATTATTGTATTAAAAAGAAATAGCAAAATGTTTATAATAGATGTGCAGTTTCATGTACAATCCTCATATTTTTTCCTCTACTGTGTTATGGAAATGCTTGTTTTTCTTAAGTTCAGATTAAAATGAGTAAATTTTTTTTTAAAAAAAGATCTCACAGTCCAAGGCCCCCGTCCTTCCCTCTTTGCACAGCGCTGAGACTCAAGTTTGGGAACCAACCTTGGAAAATACATTTCCTGTTATCTAGGAGAAAAATACAGCCCTTGAAGACCTCAGAATTGAAAGGGATGTTAGAGGTGCCTTGCTCCACCCTCCAACGCCGTGTGCACAAACCCTCTTCAGAAATCTTGAATGAGGATTCTGTAATTTAGCAGATTCTGGCTGAGCCTTCATCTGTCAAGGAGGAAAATGCATGTGTGAGCAGTGGTTCCAATCCTGCCGCTGACACCTGCTACCTGTGTGACCTTGGACAAGTCACTTGACCTCCATGGGGAAGTTTCCTCATCTGCAAAATGAAGGGGCTGGGCTAGATTGCCTCTAAAGTGCCTTTCAGGTAAATTTAGGATCCTATAAATGTAACCTCTCTGGACCTCAGTTTCTTCCTCTGTAAACTGAGGGTTTTGGACCAGACCCCTCCTGAGGTCCTTTCCCCTCCAAGTCTGTGATAAAATTAATTTTAAGGCAGACAATGTTCACTACTCAGGCACCATCCCAGGCCCTACAAACGACTTCTTCTTGAGACTCGGTTGAGTGATATGACTCTATCACCCACTGCCAGATGCTTCCTCTGCTTGGTGAGCCTGAGTTGGAGCAGAGACACTTTCTAAGAACCTGGGTAGCTGTGGGAGAAGGGGGAGGAAGAGAAAGAAAATCTCACAGTTGGGCCAAAGGACCCAGAGCCAGTTCTGAGACTGCCACTCCTAGCTTTGAGCAGAGCCCAGGCAAGACTTCCTGTGTTGCCACACAGCCGCCACCATGTGTGGTATCTAGCAGTGGGACCTGGGCTGACAGTACGGATTTCCCAGGCGCGTGAATACACAGAGCTAGAGAGAGTTTTTGTTCATTGTCTCTGTCCTTTTGACTCAAAGTGCATCCCAGCAGGCACAGTAGTACAGCCCCCCATCTGCCTCTGTGACTTGATGGATCCTGAGGCTGGCTGAGGAGTCGCTCTCCCTTTTCTTGGCTTCATACCTCTCCTCACTGACTCCTTCTTCATGAATGACATTGTCATTGGACGAAAGATAGAGAATCCGTTCCAGACGCCCACCGGGCTTCTGGCGGTACCAGTGAATGTAAGCGTACCCAAAAGGAGTCACATTCACTTGGCATTCGAGAAAGGCGGTGGTACCACTTTTCTTAGTGTTGGACGGCATGAGCTGGGTCAGTATGGATTCCATGTTTGCATCTACAAGAGAAAAGAATCTGTCCTGAACTGCCAGAAACCCAAGAACTGTGATGTCCGAAACAAATCAGAATCTACAATTGGTCAGTTTGGGCTGGAGTTGCACTTTGATAGGTGGATAGTTCAAGTTTAGGGCATAAGACGAGTTAGTAAAGGAGTCTTTAAAATGATCTTAAACACTCAAAAATACCTGCTGATAAATGCTCCAAAAAGTCTTTTAAAATAGTTATTAAGTACTTTCATCAATTATACAGAAAATAATCACTGGGCTAATGACAACTGTATTCTTTAATTATTAAATGGACTCCCTTGATTGGTTTTTTTAGAGTTAAAGGAATTTTTATTTTTTTAATGTTATTTTAAAATTTAGAATAAAACAAGCATTTCCATGACATAGTATAGTCATTGTTGTTAAGCTAGTCTGACTTCTTGTATTAGTTCAGAGAATGAAACAGAATCACCAACTTTCCAGCTAGGAGAGAGCTGAATGGCCCATGGATGTTTCTGTTTCTGTCTTTAGAGTAGCTCAAACAAGGCTAACCACATGCATTTATCCATTCAGACGGAGGCTTGGAAATGCCTTTCAGGGCTCCCTTCGTACAGCCAGTGCTCTTCTGGTAGAGATTGTGGCCCTGGTAGTACCTTTGCCAGGGTCAGCCAGCTGGGTAAGTGACCTCAGACAGGACTCCAGCCCAGGGGCTCTGACTCCAAGGTCACCACATCAGGCTACATCTCTTAGAGGAAGGGATATGGTGTTGCCTTAAAAAGAAACCTCAGATTCCGTCTTTTGCCCCATAGTTCAGGTTGGCTGTCTCTGGGAAGAAAGGGTCAGGTTTTTTGCCTTCACCCATTTCTTGATCCCTCCACAATCAACACCAAGTAAATGACAAGAAGAAAGAACTCACAAGTCCCAAGAAAAGCCAGGATCAGAAAGCAAATCAATGACATTCTGGTGGTTCCCCTAATGTGCACAGGGAGGGTCAGAAGTCGTTCATGAGAAGGGAAATGATCCTTATGTTGGAGGGGAAGGAAATGACACGAAGCAGAAACCAGCTAATCAGAGACACTCTTTTTGGCCATAGATGCAGTCACCCACAGGGGAAAAAGGGTCTGGGTTCGTTCATCGGTGATATTTCATTGAATTCAGTCTTTTTAGCTGTTTACAAGCAGTATTCTTGTTCACATGTCCCTTCATTAGAAAAGGGGGCTCTTAGGAAGAAAGTGAGGTTCTTGTAATTGGGCCCTCAGTTTTCCCTGGAAATTGTGAACATGGGTATAACATCTGCCTTGTAATCCAGCACATCTGGAACATGGCTCTGATGCATGTGGGTTGCTTGGTTTTTCATCATACATGGCATGTGTCCACATATACCCTCGCCCTGTATTGTGCACCCCACCCCCTATTTTACTCAAACTTATCTCTTAAATGTTACCAATGATATCTCTGCTGGGAAATCCAGGGCACTCCTCTCAGTCCTCAACCTCATTGCCTTCTTCAGAGTTTACCTTGGTTCTTCAAATATGGGGTTAGAGCAAAGATGTCTCAACATGGAGCATGAGACAAAAACTCAGCCTTTAAGAGCCTAAAGATTTACTGGGAATGTAAATAATGCAGAGAAGAACAGTAGGCAGGGCTGCCCTGACAAGCAGGGAAATAAACCTCCTGACACCGTGTTACTGAATCCCTCCTTTTGGTGGGAAAGAATAACAATGTGGAAGATTGCTCGGATGGGGGGAGGGGAGAAGAGTGACAGAGGGAAGCAGCTGATGGGTTCCCACCAAGCCCGTGGGGGAACAGTGAAGGCTCAGCCATCCTTCCAGGCTCTGAACAACAATGAAAGCGACAGGAAAAGAGGCTAAAAATTGAGTCAAGGGATTGGACTGGCACCTTGAGGTGGAGTTCTCTGTGAGAAGTAACTCTTTGTTGGTACAACTAAAGCACATGCCAGTGGGAGGTTTGTGTCTGTGCTAAGAAACAGGTAATTTTTAGTGGGTAAGGAAGCTAGGTGGCACAGGGGAGATTCCAGGCTGGACCTGGAATCAGAAAGACTTTTGTTTAAATCTGGCCTCAGATACTTCCTAGCTGTGTGATCTTGGACAAGTCACTTAACCCTGTTTGCCTCAGTTTCCTCAGCTGTAAAATGATGATAATAGTAGTATGCATCTCAGGATTATTTTGAGGAACAAGTGAGATTATGTAAAATGCCCTCCCATTTCCCACTCCCCCCCCCCGAAAAAAACCCCACAACTGTCCCTGCTCTCAAGAAGCGGACAATGTAGTGGGGGAGACAACAGGCAAAGTACAAAGTTTGGACAGGATAAGATGGAGAAGTTGAATAAAGGAAGGTCTTCTCATTATTAATTTATTAATTGGAATCAGGAAAGTTTTCCAGTAGAAAATGAGATCTTAGCTGAGACTCGGAGGAAGCTGAGGAGGCCAGAAAGCAAAGAGGAAGAAGGAGAGAGTCCTAAGCATGGGGTACAGGCATGTGTGTGCGTGTGTGTATGTGCATATGCACGTGTGCGTGTTTCTGGATGAAGCACTGTGCAAGGTAGAAGACCACTGACATGGTAGGAAGGGGCCAGGTGGAAGGGCTTTGAAAACCACACAAAGGATTTTCTATTTGATCCTGGTGGTGTCTGCCATGAAGGGACAACTTCTCCCTCCCACCCCAAGGAATTTCTAGCCCTTCTTCAGCTACTAAGGCCTGTTAGATTGTCCTATAGAGGGGCTTTCATGAGTTCCCTCCTGCTACCAGTACCTTCCTCCCTCCCCCACCACCTAAATTAGGTTATATTTCCTTTTTACAGGAGGCAGCTGGGGTAAAGTATAGAAAGCTGTCCTCAAAATCAGGAGGGCCTGAGTTCAAGTCATGCCTTTGACCTGTGTGACCAGGGGCAATTAATTGAACCACCCAGTAACCCAAGAAAGCCTCTAAGGTTCTAAGTTGAGAGAAGATTCTGGCCTCTGTTGATAGAAGGAATTTACTCACCTGGGACTCCCTGATAGGACTGAAACCACAGGTCCAGGCCCCATCTCCTGCTTTGGACATATTTTTAACTTTCTTATATTCCTGTCCGTGTGGCTCCCCTCATAAAACATACAGTCATTGAAGTGAGAGTTTTGATTTTTTGCATCTCTAAGACCCACAGAATGCCTAGAAGGCAGAGCTGTTTACTGGATCTTCCAGTGGGGAAGCCCCTCAGCCAATGCAGATGAACGTATTCTGAAATGGATGATCTTACAGCCTTACCTGGGACATTGGAAGTGAAGGGCTTGAGTAGAAGAAGTCTAATAAATGCCTGTTGGTAGATGGAAGTGCTGTGTCATTAATATTAGAGAAATGCTTTGGAAAGGACAGATGATAATGTTTGGAGCCTTATTTCCCTCAGACATTTTGTCCAGGAACTTCCTTAATTTTTATTGTTTCAGTTGAATCTGTTTGGGGAGGGTTTGCAGAATTCTCATCCTTTCATATTTTTAACTTTGGCTCACGAAATCATTTATTCATTTTGCTTGGATTCTACCCCCCTGCCCATGAAGCACCCTCGGTGCCCCTCCCCTGGCCTCCCCAACCCCAGATCTCTCTCCCTTCATGCCCCCACTTCAGGCCTTGCTCGTCTATAGACACGTTTTATTTCACTGCTGGTCATACCATTTCCTCAAGGCTATTGGCAGTTTCTTGAAGGGAACCATGCCGTGGACTCTCTTCATCTTTCCCACAGCACTGGGCACACTCCCCCTGAATCCACACTTGTTGACTGACAAAGGTAATGAACCATGACCACCACAAATGATAAGGAGAAATTGCATCTCAGTGTTGGAAGATACTTCCCTGTCACTCAGTCCAAATTCTACCTGAAAAAGCATTTGAGTTCATTCGAAGACCTAAGAATTAAGAGAGGACATTCGCGCCTCCTTCTTCCTGTTTCTCCTGTTTTTTCATGAGGAATATTGGATCCAGTTGCCACCTTTGGCACGTGAGCTTTGAACAGGGGACCAGGCATGGAGTCAGGAATATCTGGGTTCAGATTCTGCCTCTGACAGGTGATGCTGGTAAACCACTTATGTCCTCTCAGCATCTTACCCTCTGTAAACTGGGCATGGGAAGAGATCCTATTCCACAGAGTGGAGAAGAAGGTGAAATGACATAATGCAGTATAAGGCTCTCTGCCATAAGTTCAGAATGCAAGAATCTGAGAACCAGAAGGGACCTCGGAAGCTGTCTAGTGCAACTGATCAAACAATGGAAATCTTACGGCTCTGGAGAGATGTGAATGATTATGATGGCGATGGAGGGAGGCATGTGCGAGTGGGAGCAGAAATGTGGTATGGTGTAGACACGGGTCAGAAGTGCAGGAAGTGCTGCAGGCAGGCTGAGGATGGGAGTGAGAAACGAGGAGGTGGCCCCTAGGGAAGAGCATGAGGGGAGGGATGTGAGCAGCTCTTCCGGGAGTGGCCCTTGGGTGCTGACTACTGTGGTATCCCCAGCATGCACAGTAATAGATGGCCCCATCTTCATGTGTTATGGAGTTAATTGCTAGGAATGAAGTTCTTTAGTCTTCATTCTTTTCTGCCACAAATTTGTTCTTTATATCACCTAAGGATATGTGGTGGGGATACTGGTTGACTGGACATAGAGTAGATGTTGCAAAGGCTGGCTTGGCTTCTGTTGGTACCAGTGTATGGACATATGGTCAAAGTCCCAATTGCAAGGCACTTGACAAGTCACCCGTGCTGTTGTGCTCTGCTCTTTAGTGATGGAGACCCGAGGCTGTGTCACTTCTAAAACTGTATGTCCAACTAGAAATAAAAGAAGAGAATATGGAGACATGAGGAGGTCCTTTGGAGAATTTCTTCTGTTTCTTACCTGATCTGAAAAGAGGGAGAAGGTAACTCACAGGCCCAGAGGGCAGGCACAGCAAGCACTTGGCACAGGCTCATTCTGGCTGTGCTAGTTGTTGGCCAGAGGAGAAACTGAGGAAGCAAGGAGACTGATGGATGGAGAGATCAGGTCAGAGGAAGGAGTGGCCAGAGGTGGCCTGTTGTGGTATCAGCACAGATAATGAACTACTCAAACCTTGTGCATTTGACCTTTCTAAGAGGTGCAGATCATCCTTGGGGAGAGGCCAGGCTTGATAAGGTCGACTGTGATTAGCCTTGCCCAAAGCTGATGATATGGAGGTATTTCCTTGACCCTCTACTTCCCCTGTCCACCCCAAAAACCCTGAGGATGTCTGCCAATGGCTCCTCAGACACCACTGAATCCTCTAAAGAATATCTTATATTTATTTAAAGCCCTGGGGCTCTTTAACCCTGGTTATCTTGTAATTTTCTTCTTTTTACTTCTGCAGGATTTAAAAATTAAAATTAAGATTTTGTTTTGTTTTATTTTCTTCTGAATTTAAGAATAGAAAAAAGAACATTGAACACAAAGCAGCAAATCTATTAGTACAACTTTCTTTTCCTTTTAAATTTATAATAAAGTTATCACTTAATTTTCTGTTTTTCTTCCCTACCCCATACCCTACAGATAGCTACCATTACACACACACACACACACACACACACACACACACACGCACGCACACACATAAATCCATTCTATCCCTACTCCTATTTATAAATTCTTTCTCTGGATGCAGACAGCATATTCCATCATAGGTCCTTTGTAGTTAATTTGGGTATTTATTTATAATAGTCAAAATGACTTATTGGCTCAAAGCTGTTCTTAAGGCATTATTAATGTTACTATAGACAACGTTCTCTTGGTTCTGTTCATTCTGTTCTTCATTATTTCATGAAGTCTTTCCAGGTTTTTTTTAAGATCATTGAGTTCACCATTTCTTACAGCCCATAGTATTCCATCATGAGCATATAGCACAACTTCTTCAGCCATTCCCCAATTGATGGGCGCCTCTGAAATCCCCTGTTCTTTACCACCACACATGGAACTCTTATCAGTGTTTTAGAACGTGGAGGTTCTTCTCCTTTTTCCCTGGTCACGTTGGGAAACAGACCTAGTAGTGGTATTACTGGGTCAAAAGGCATACGCAGTTTTATAGCTCTTTGGGTGTGATTTAGCACACTTTGGGCATAGCTCCAGAATGTTCTCCAACCATCTCAATCTTTTTGACAATTCTCCAAGCCCGTAACTTGTAGAAAAGGAGCTAGTTTGCATTGGGAAGAGGAGATTCCTCGTCTATCCTCATGAAACCACAGGGCCAATAACTGTCACCTCTGCCCACATACCCATGTGGGTCAGCAGTGGAAGGATTCCATTCTACATGACCCAAATGAGGGAGCTTGACCAGGGTCCCACAGTTGGCAGGTAGAATCGAGCAAGGAGTATTTATTAAACACATACTATGTGCCAGGTACCAGAAGAATAGGAAATGAGGTTTGGCTTTCAACCCAGGTCTCTCTGACTTCCAGTCCCTCCCTCTGACTCCAGGCTACTCCCAAGTACAAGTCAGTTTCCCAGTGGTGATGGGATGGTGATGACCTGTGTGGTCCTTCACACAGACTATTTCTATAGGATCCCCAAACCTATCTTTCCCATTGGCAAAGAGAAACAAATGAGCTCTGTTATTAATCTGCTATCCTGCTCTTCCAGTCCCCCCAGCAAAATGGGTGTTTGGAAAGTTAGTTTTCCAATCACTTTGGAAGGTTTCATCCAGGTAGAGCCTGGTAGGATCATAGTTCCTGCTGCAGCTTGACTTTCCATACCTCTGTTGCACACACACAGCCATCCCCACCCCAACCCCCTCCCACCCCTCCACACTCATACACACACACACACACACACACACACACACACACACACACTCCTATGTCACCTTGGGGCAGTTATTTGCTTTGGGTGGGGAAATGTCTTTGTGTTCCTCATGTCTAGTAGAAGTGCCTGGCTCATACTGGAGGCTTAACAAATGCTTGTTAAGTGAGTGAATGAATTCTGAAATTGAGTGATTAAAACGGCCAGTTGTTGCCATGTATAGCTTGGGAGAGGGCAAGTGAAAATGTCTAGAAATCCTGCCATTGGCAGAGTTCATGGTGGCGTGATGGCAGGTTTGGGGGTGCAGGAGGTTGGACTCACCTGCCCAGACTTGTCTCCTTTGCAGGGTATTACCAGGCACCATTCTTTGACCTCAGATAGGAAGAATGTAGCCTAGAAAAGGAATCCCCTTTGTGTACCTTTGATGGATTCTCAATCTTGAAGCCACCACATCCCTTTAAGAGAGTCCACAGCTATTCTTTGTTATAGAAAAGCACTGGGTCCTGAAAGAGCCCAGAGTTGTGTAGGAGCAGTCCTCCAGATAGCGGCACAGTCTTGTACTGAACCACAGAATCTCACAGCCAGGCCCCCAGGCGTCATCTAGTGCCAGGGGTAGGGAACATGCAACCTCAAGATCACCTGTGGTCCTCTAGGTCCTCACATGCATCCCTTTGACTGAATCCAAACTTCACAGAACAAATCCCTTTAACAAAAGAATTTGTTCTATAAAACTTGGACTCAGTCAAAAGGCCTCACCCAAGGACCTAGAAGGCCACATGTGGCCTCAAGGCCACAGGTTCCCCACCCCTGAATCTAGTCTATCCCATTTCTGATTACAGATCCCCTCTGGGCCATGCTCAGTGGGTGGTTGGCCAGTCTTTTCTTGAAGACCTCTACATTGTGGGTAGCTGTCCTGACCTACTTGTCAGGGGGCCAGCCAGTCTTACCCGTCTTTCCCTGGTCTTCAGGCATGCATCCAGATGTGTCCAGCATGTTCTACAAAGCAGAGTCAGAAGCCAGGAGAGTGAGTGATCAGCAGACAGCTTTATTTTTCCTTCTCCCTTCTTCTCTACCCCATTCCCAGTGCTTCCCTCTTTTATCCCCTTGTCTGAGCCCCTTTGACAAAAAGCCCATATTCTTCGTGGCTGCCTCTGAGGCCACAAGAGTTGGGTAAACATGTAGAGGAAAGATGGAGCTCACGTCCCAGAGCAGAGCATCAACAGAACATCTGGGTTGTGAAACACAGAACTAACAGGACACACTGACCCAAGGGCATAACACTTGTCATGTCCTTGAGGCTTTGGTGTTCATCTATGTTATCAGAATATTCTGGCACTCATGCTCCCTGGCAGAACTACACACACCTTTCCCCTATCAGGTGGCCCCTAGCCCCTGAGCCTGCCCCTTCCACTCTTAACCTATTCTAATCATCCTGAAACTTTGACAGGCATCAAGCTGGAATGTGCCTCTCTGCTTCTAAGTAGAGATGAGCCAAAGGCTTTAAAAAAATTCAGTCCTAAGAAGGAGACACATATTTTAGAACAAGAAGAGATAACAAGTGTATTGTTTTTCAGAATTCCTGCAGACAATAAAGGAATTAGAGAAAACCTCAGGAACTCATTGGACTACTTTTACTTTCTTCTTATTACTTTGAAGCAGCCCACTGTCACTGGAGTATTGATTTATTCTGTCTTCTTTCCTTTACATTAAAAAAAAGTTTAATCAAGAAAATTGAGATAAAGCAGCAAATAAGTTGGATGACCTGTCTCCTCTCATTGGGACTGGGTGGGTAGAAGAAAAGGGTATGAAATTAGTGGTCAAGCGGTCCTTAATAAAAGGATTTGTTCTGTAAAATCTGGATTCAGTCAAAAGGCCACCCCTAAGGACCTAGAAAGCCACATGTGATCTTCTGGCTGCAGTCCACATCCCTGGGGGTTGAGCAAAGACACAGGGGTCAGAAAGCCTAAGGCTCATTAGGAAGTGATGTGTGGTTCAGTGTGACTGATGTACGGAGCACATGGAAGGCTATTAGGAGGAGATAAACCTGAAAAAGTAGGGAAGGTGCCAAATTGTGGAGAACCTTGAAATGCCAAATTCAGGAGCCTGAATTTCAGTTGAAAATAGGGAGCCATTGCAAGATTTTGAATAGAGGAGCAGCATTATCAAATCTATACCTAAACTATACCTAAATAAGACCTTGCATGAGAGAGAATCTGTCATCTCCACCTCCTCCCCAGGAGTAACTTGACCCCACCTGTGTTCCCTTGCTCTGACACGTGAGCTTTTGCCTTCTGTTGGCCAGAATGAGCCCCTTCTAGTGCTCTAAACAGCTTCTGTTTGTCTTGCTCTCCTCTAATTCTTACCTTCTGACTTGTCTTTGTACATTGTCTTCTCCCACTAGAATGCAAGTGCAAGTTAAGGGATTTCTTGGTGCCTTGTAGGATTTGTGTCCATTGCCCTTAAACCAGTGGTTCTCAACCTTCCTAATGCCGCGACCCTTTAATACTCGTAAGAGGGCATATCTGCATGTGGGTGAACCCACCTGGAGACGGATAGAGGAGCCATGTCTCAGTTCCTAAGACCATTGGAAATATGTATTTTCCAATGGTCTTAGGCGACCCCTGTGACCTCTGTGAAACGGTCGTTTGACTCCCAAAGAGGTCGCAACCCACAGGTTGAGAACCACTGCCTTAATGCAATGCCTGGTGTGTGGTAAGCATTTAATAAATACTCTCTACATCTATGTCTTTAGATGTATCTCTGTGTATCTAAGTACACGTCTTTGTGTCCATGCATCTATGGTCTTTTTCTGTATCTCTCTACATACGTGTCTGCTTCTCTGCATCTATTGTCTATGCCTATCCAGCTTTAGGTCTCGCTCTCGAGTGCCTCTGTCCCCATGTATCTGTCTCCACCTCTCTACGCATTTATGTATATAACTATTACCAATCTATTTCTCTATGGAAGAATGTAGCTGTCTATCTCTCTACCTCTATCCACATTTCTCTCCCCCTCCTTCAGCCCTATTCCCTGCTTCACCTTCAGCATGCTGACCTCGGGCTTTGAATCATAGGATCTCAGTGACCGACGGGCCAGTGCCTGTGTGAGGAGGCAGGAGAGTGCCCATTTGCATCTTCGGCCTTGGTGTGAAGACTCCATTGTCCTGGTCGCTGGTGTTCTGCATGTGAACATCCTAGGCACCAGCCCAGCCCCCAAGGGATAATGTCTGCAATGGTTTCCTGCGTTCCTGTAGCCATGAGCTCCCTACCTGCCTGCGTGGATCATTTGGGATGCCGCTCCTCCTCCAGGCTCTTCATGAATTTTGGCTGTTATTGCTTTCCCGATGCCCCAAATTATTCTGAAAATATTTTATGTTTACTTATCTGTGCACATTTTGTTGGCAGCATTTGCAATCACAAGTCTGAAGTCCTGTGACCTTGAGAAAGTCACCCTCTCCTAGCCTTCCTCAGTTTTTTCATTTGTAAAATGAGGGATGATCTCTGAGCTCCCTCCCAGCTCGGAAGTTCTTTGGCAGAAACTGTTTTGCTTTTCTCTCTCTAGTCTTCCTTTTCATGCCTTACACAGTGCATGGTCATCAAGCAACAGCCACCATTTATTAAGACCATCCTATGTGTTAGGTATATGCTGAGTGCTGGGGACACACAGAAAGGCCCACCCCCACCCCGTAAATCATAGTCTCTGCCCTCAAGAAGTCCCATTCTAACGGAGAGAAAGCACGCAGATAACTAGGTGAATACAAGGTATGAACAGAGCAGTTGGAAGGACACTTTAAAGGAAGAGCATTAGGGAGTGGTGGGAGCCAGGAAAGGCCTCCTACAGAAGGTAGGATTTGAGCAAAGCCTTGAAGAAAGATAGGAAAACTGGGAGGCAGACAAGGAGGGAGACCGTTCTAGGCATGGGGGCAGCTAGCAAAAAGAGAAGGACTTCAAGAAACCACAAGGAGGTCAGTGACCGTGAATTGCAACTATTCACAGAGGAGTAAAGTGTAGGAAGACCAGAAAGGGAAGACATGATCTCTAATCTGTCTGTCTATCTGTCTGTCTGTCCATCCATCCATCTATCTAAGCAGCTAGGTGGTACAGTGGATGGAGTTCTGGGCCTGAAGTCAGGAAGACCCATATTCCCGAGTTCAAATTTGGCCTCTGATACTTACTAATTGTGTGACCCTGGGCAAGTCACTTAACTCTGTTGTTCCATTCCTCATCTGTAAAATGAGTTGGAGAAGGAAATGGCAAACATGTGTGTGTGTGTGTGTGTGTGTGTGTGTGTGTGTGTGTGTGTTGGGCTAGGGAGTAGGGATTGCTCTGCTCCTTGGAGATCCAGGAAACTCGGGGCAATGACATGCTTGGGAGTGGATCTTGAGGTCTAAGCCTTCTATTCCAAGAGCACCTGCTCAGCTTCCTGTTTAGATGGGAAAGGAGAAGCAGGGCATCCTGTTCTGTTAGAAGGAGGATGTTGGTGGCTTGGTGGGGCGGGAGCAGGATTGAAGGACCCTGATAAAAATCTTCCTTGCATCAGCCTATTTTAACCACTTACTCCACTTTTGGGGGCAGAGCTGCATTATTAAAACTACATCAAGGGCAGAGATGCCTGATAAGGATGCTAACTAACCACTGTCTCTAACTCCCACTTCTTGCCCTGAGAGTATTGGGTTGTTCTGCTTATCTTCTTGTCTTCTTTGGGAAGGTGGACAGGATGTTACCTGAGGCTGGAGAGCCAACCTTCCCAGGCTGCGCAGGCTTGTCTTAGATGCTCTGCCAGTGGTTCCCTGGAGCAGAATTCCCTGTTCTGTGGTTGGAAATGTAAAGGCCTCTCTGTGTCTTCAGCAGAGGTGCACAGGACACAGCAGACCTCAGGGGCTCTTACCCCTTGTCTTGCCTTTTTGTGGAGAAGAGTAAGATCAGCCATCAAAATCTTCTGCTATGGGTCTTGGGTTTGCCAAGGCTTTGAACTATGTGGTCTTTGTGTCATGGTGGGGAGGAGGCAGAACTCTCCAGGCACACAATCCCAGAGCTGGGAAACTCCTCAAAAGCCACTGAGTCCAACCCATAGCTGAGCTACTACATACCATCCCTACTACAACATTCCTAACAAGTTCCCGTCCAGTCTCTCTATGAAGAACTCCAAGGAGGGAAAGGTAGCCCAGTCAGCTTTGGGATTAGTGGGAAGTTTTCCCCAACATCCAGCCTGGACTCACAGCAGTAGCTTCTCCCCTTTGCTCTTGGCTGTGCCCTCTGGGGTCATAACAAGTAGAATCCTTCCACATCCTTAAGAAACCAAGGATGGCCAATAAGTCCCAAGTCTTCTCTTCTGCCACCTCTGAGCGATAATTCGAATCAACGATACTCAAATCAAGTTAGCAAATCAACAAGCATTTATTAAGCAACCTAGGAGTCATCTGGGATTTCCCACTCCCTCACCCCCAACATCCCAGCTATGGCTGCATCTCTCAAACACACCCCCTTCTGTCCTCTGACTTTGCCTCCACCCTGGGGCACCCTCATCCCTCACACCTGGACCATTATAATAGTCTGCTGATGGCTCTGGCTGCCTCCAGTCTCTCTGCACTCCCATCCATTCTCCATTCGGCCACCAAAGTAATTTTCCTGAAGTGCAGATCTGATCACAGCAGACTCCACAGACTCTGGTGGCTCCTACTACCTCCAGGGGCAAATACAAAGTGCTCCACCTGGCATAAAGCCCTTCATAACCTGCCACCTTTTATCTTTCCAGTCTTCTTACTCTGTACTGCTTAATATGAACTTCTTGATTCAGTGACACCAGGACACTCCCCCTCTCTGCTGTAGGCATTCTCTCTTGCTCTCCCCCACTTTTGGAACAATCATCTACTTCTGACCCCTGACCTCTTGATTTTAAGTCCCAATAAAATCCCACTTTCTTCAGGAAGCTTTCCTCAACTCCTCTTAATTCTAGTGCCTTTCCTCTGTTAATTATTTCTTATTTATCCTGCTTGTAAGAATTTGTTTGCATGTTCTCTCCCCAATTAGACTGTAAACCCATTGAGGGCAGGGACTGTCTTTTCCCTCTTTTTGTATCCCCAGTGCCTGGTACAATGCACACACATAATAGGCATTTAGTAAATGTTTATTGATTGATTGATTAATAGTTACCATGTGCTAGGAACTACATTGAGCCCAATAAGACAAATAATATTAGAAAGGAAGATAATTCTTGGTCTCAAGGAGCTTACATTCCCATGGGAGAAGAAGGAAGGGGGTACTAGGACAGATATAGTAGAGAAAGTCCAGAGGCGGGCCTGGAGAGGAATGAAGGCATGACTGGTCTGAGCCCCCTTTTTACAATGGAGGTTCTGGGAGGAATCATCCAGAGAAAGAAGACATGGGACAGAGGGCACTTCCAGAGTGAGAAGTCTGGGGGTGAAGTGAACGTCCAGGCTTAAGAGATTTCTGTGACATCATAGAGAATGTCTGAAGAGTCAGGAATGCAACCTGGAGAAGATGGAAGATAGAATTCAGTGCAATTTAGAATTTACTTCAATTGAACAAACATTTATTAATGCTCCCAGTGTGTCAAAACATACCAAGCCAAAGACTGAAGACACAAAACCAAACCAAACCAAACCAAATAGCCCCTGCCCCTGAGAACTCTCATTCTTCATCCAATGGTTTGTGAGCACTCTGTGAGGCTTAGGCAAGTATTCATTTCTGATTCTACCTAAGTAATATCATTCAGTCAAAGAACACATTTATTAAGCACCTACTATGCATCAGGCACCTTACTAGGCATTGAGAAAAAGACAGAGAAAGACAGAGACAGAGACACAAAAAGAGAATCCCTATTCACAAGGACTTGCATTCTAATGAGGTAGATAGGCAGATAAATAGATACAGATAGATATCTCCTTATCGCCATCTCTCTCTCTCTCTCTCTCTCTCTCTCTCTCTCTCTC
>CM053599.1:7533070-7554161 GCA_028646575.1 Pseudocheirus occidentalis | reverse complement strand
TCTCCCTCTTTCCTCACTTCTCTCTTTCTCTTTGTCTCACTTCCTCCTTCCTTCTCTCTCTCCTCTCTCCCCTCTTTTCTGTCTCAGTCTCTCTTTCTCTGTCTCTCTGTGTCTCTCTGTCTCTGTCTCTGTCTGTCTGTCTTTCTCTTTCTCTCTTTCTCGCTTTCTCTTCCCTGTCTCCTGTCTCTCACTCTGGGTTGTCTATGTTTAAACCTTAACTGCTGCAAACATTTTCAATCAATGTTCTTTTCTGCCATATCTCTATATCTCATATATCTACAAACCCATGGAGCCCTCCAATGCAGCCTGAGATTCCTGGCCCTCTGCACACATCCAGCCGCATAGGCACCCCTGCCTCCTTTGCCCAGCCTCTCCTTTGGTTCTTTACCTCGGTGTGTCATGGGGGCACTTATTGCTCTTATCCTGTCTGGCATTATAGTAAATGGTTTTGTTTCCTGAGCAAAACCAGCTCCCCGTTGCCAAAGCATTAGACAGTGTCTGTGTGTGTGATGTGCACTTTTCACAGTGAGATGATGAACAGTGATTTTAAAGCTGCAAAAGACTCTGACATCAGGGACTTCTGTCGCTAGGGATGAGTGAGTCTTGGTTAAGCACCTCAAATGTTCCCTATCACTAATGTAACATTCAAGAGTATACTTTTGTATGAGATCGGCTGAAAGATGGGGGAAAGAACCTCTCCCCAAACACACCTCTGTGAAAAAGAAATCTCCCATTTCCTTTCACATCTTATATTTATGCAGCTCACCTTCACAGATCCTTTTAAAAAATCAATAATGTATCGTGTATACAGCAGTCATCTGTGACAATTATGTTTTTGAGTGTTGTGTCATTCCAAATAAACCTTTGATCCTCCACACATGAGCTGTGTTCCTCTTGACAAATGGGGTTTCTGAAAGTTGGTTTGGTCCTGAAGTCAGAGCACATGAGACGTGCAAAAGTTCCATTTTACAGATTAAGGTGTTGGGACTCAGGGAGTTTAAGGGACTTGCCTAGGGTAGTATATGTCAGACCCCAGTCTAGACTTGTCCAGAGCCAGTGATAGCACCAGAACCAGAGTTCTGGCCTCCTGGTTTTCAGGTCAGGATTATCTGAAGTGTGAGAAAGAGGAAAGAGGAGGTGAATTTGGAGGCAGAGGAACAGCTCAGTTCCTGCTTCTGCCTCTTGTGTGACCTCAGTTCCCTCATCTGTCAAACAAAGAGACTACAATAGATGGTCTCTGAGGTCCCTTCCAGCCTTAGGATCTGGTAAACACCAGAAGCAGAGGACTCTCAATTCTGCTCCCAAGGGCACACAGCACAAAAATGAAAGCCCCAATCAGTTGTTGGTTAACAGATATCTAGGCTCACTCTCTTCTTCCTAACAGCTGTTAGCAGCAATGAGATGACAGCCACAGAAGTAGGGCCCTCTCGAAGGTTCCACTCATAAGAACCAGGCCTGGTATCACTGGCAAATCTGGGTTTACTGCCTTCCTAATCAGCAATTCCCTTTCACTGCAGCCTCATTCAGGGCCACATTTCTTCCTGGCATTTTTATGTCGCTGTGTCTATAGATGAATAGATCAAAGGAAATAGGAAAGTCAGTTAGTGGGTCCATTGTCTGTGGAAGATAATTCTTCACCCAAACGAAGGAACTTTCTAGTGATTGAGTGTCTATTAATCTCCCAGCACTCCCTCCAGAATATATAGTGACCAAGGTTCCATATTTGCCCCATGTTTGCTATATATATATATATATATATGTGTGCTCATGATTCATGGTTAGAACTTCCCGTGCAAAGTTACCAATTCCAGTGCTTTATGGGACACAAGGAAATAGTAATTATTAGAGTCAATTTTTTCCCTGGAACTAAACTATGATAGAGCCAAGGCATCACATGTGGCAAGAATTGAAAAGGATAATGACGTACCACACACAACAGCATAATTTCTTCTGAATAAAATGGGATTAAGGAAGATTTAGGACCATACACATTCCTCATGTTTTTGGCAATGTACTGTGGGTATTAAAAGCCAACGTTGAAAAATTTGCTAGGGGGAGGCAGAACAAAAATGGCTGAATAAAAGCAGGGACTCGCTTGAGCTCTCCCCCAAACACCTCCAAATACTTTTAAATAATGGCTCTAAACAAATTCTAGAAGAGCAGAATCCAGAAAAGGACAGAGTAAAGAAAATTCAGCCCAAGATACCTTAGATCAGTGGGAAAGATCTGTTGCACTTGTGTGAGAGTGGAGCGTAGAGCTGTATAGGCAGTGCCAGAACAGGCCTGGCCCCAGCAAACCAAAAGCAGGCCTTGGGGTGACTGAATCACTGGCATCACTGCCAGTTTCCAGACTTCTCAGCCCACAGATGGTGAGGGGATCATAAAATGAGTCAGAAAGGGATTTATGGGGTCTTTCTGCTGGAACCAGGAGCAGGACTCTGTTATGTTGCCTATGCTTAGATCTGAGCTGCAGTGGTGGATCTTAGTCCCAGTGTGAGAAGGAGCATTAGTACATCAGAGCTTGTGGCCCCAGAGGAACAGAGACCCTGGTCATAATTGCAGAGTTGAAAAGAGTACTTGTAGTCACTCATGAACCAGGGCACAATAGAGGAGAGTGGTAAATGAATTGCCATACCACCTTGGAAGAGCCAAAACCTAACAGATCTCCAGAATTACCTCTGAGAACAGCTGCACAAAATATCCTGAAACTTGGGACAGCACCCCCTCCTTTTGGAAACAGAGCCTCACTTTAGTATAGAGCTAAAAGTCAAGAAATAGGCTGGGAAATGAGCAAACAACAGGAAAAAAAATCTGACCATAGAAAGTTACAATGGTGACAACGAAGGTCAAAACCCACAGTCAGGAGAAGACAAAAAGTCAAAACCCCTGCATCTAAATCCTCAAAGAAAAATATGAATTGGTCTCAGGCCATGGAAGAGCTCAAAAAGGATTTTAAAAGTCAAGTAAGAGAGGTAGAGGAAAATTGGAAAGAAAAATGAGAGGGATGAAAGAAAATCATGAAAAAGAGTCAAAAGTTTGGTAAAGGAGACACAAAAATGCTGAATAAAAATAACACCTTAAAAAAAGAATAGGACAAATGGTAAAGTAGATACTATCATCCAGCGAAGAGAAGAATGCCTTGAAAAGCAGAGTTAGCTAAATGGAAAAGGAGGTACAAAAGTTCATTAAAGAAAGTAAATCCTCAAAAGTTAGAATTGGCCCATTGGAAGCTAATGACTTTATGGGACATCAAGAAACAATCAAACAAAATCAAAAGAATGAAAAAAATAGAAGAAAATGTGAAATATCTCATTGGAAAAACAACTGACCTAGAAAGTAGATCTAGGAGAAATAATTTAAGAAGTATCGGACTATTTAAAAGCCATAGTTTAAAAATGCCTAGACATCATCTTTCAAGAAATTATCAAGGAAAGCTACCCTGTTATGCTAGAACCGGAGGGTAAAATAAAAACGGAAAGAATCCACCAATCACCTCCTGAAAGAGAGCCCAAAAGTAAAATTCCCAGGAATATTATAACTAAATTCCAGACCTCCCAGATCAAGGAGAAAATACTGCAAGCAGCCTAAAAGAAACAATTCAAGTATCATGAATCCTCAGTCAGGATAGCACAAGATTTAGAAGTGCATACATTAAAGAATCAGAGAGCTTGGAATATGATATTCCAGAGAACAAAAGAGGTAGAATTAGAATTAAAAAATCACTTACCCAGAAAAACTGAGAATAATCCCTCAGAAGCAAAAGTTGATATTCAATGAAATAGAGGAGTGTCAAACATTCCTGATGAAAAGACTGGGGCAGAATAGAAAATTTTATTTTTAAATACAAAACACAAAAAAAGGATAAAAAAGTAAACAGGAAAGAGAAATCATAAGGGATTTGTTAAGATTTAGCTAGTTTTATTCCTACCTGGGAAAATTCTATTTATAACTCTTGAAAAAAAACTTTCTCATTAATAGGACAATTAAAAGGAGTATACATAAAAAGCAGGGTTTGAATGTGGTGGTATGATTATCTAAAAAAATAAAATTAAAGGTTGAGAAAGAAGAATTTACTGGTAGAAGGGGGGAGGGAGAGGTAGCATGGGATAAATTATCTGACAAAAAGAGGCCTGAAAGAGAGTGGAGGGGAAAGTGAGGGAAGAAGGGAGGGAAGTCCGTGAACCTTACTCTCATTGGAATTTTTTCAAAGGTGTAATAATATACACACTCATTAAGGTGTAGAAATGTATCTTACCATACAGGAAAGGAGGAGGGAAAGGGAATAATAGAAGAGGGAGAACTAATAGAAAGGAGGGGAGTTTGGGGTGGTAAAAATCAGAAGCAAAACACTTTTGAGAGTGGACATAGTAAAAGGAAAGAGAATAGTATTGACAGGAAGAAAATAGGATGGAGGGAAATACATAAGTTAGTAATTATTATTGTGAAAAAAGTTTTTATAGTGTGTTTCTCTGATAAAGACTTCATTTCTCAAACATGTAGAAAACTGAGACAAATTTATAGAAACAGGAACCATTCCTCAACTGATAAAAGGTCAAAGATAGATATGAATAGGCAGTTTTTAGACAAAGTAATCAAAGCTATCTATAGTTATATTTTAAAATACTCTAAATCACTATTGACAAGAGAAATGCAAATTAAAATGACTAAGGTACTACCTCACATCTGTCAAATTGGATAATATGACAGAAAAGGAAAATGACAAATGTTGGAAGAGATGTGGGAAAATTAAAACACTAATATACCGTTGGTGAAGTTGTAGACTGATTCAACCATTCTGGAGAGCAATTTGGAACTTTGCTCAAACGGCTATAAAACCACACATAAAACCTTTGACCAAGCAATACTACAACTAGGCCTTTATCCCAAAGAGATAAAAAACAAAAAGGAAAAGGACCTATGTGTACAAAAATATAGCAGTTCTCTTCGTGATGGCAAAAGACTGGAAATTGAGGGGATATCCATCAATTGGGGAACAGCTGAACAAGTTGTTGTATATGATTATAATATTTAATACTAGTGTGCTTTAAAGAAATTATGAGCAGAATGCTCTCAGAAAAATGAAGAAAAAATGAAGAAAGTCTCAGAAAGACTTCCATGAACTGATGCAAAGCAAAATGAGCAGAACCAGGAGAACATGATACACACTAACAACAATATTGTATGATGACCTACTATGAATAGCTTAGCCATTTTCAGCAGTACAATGATCCAAGACAATTCTGTAGGACTTATGATGAAAGGTGCTGTCCATCTCTAGAGAAAGAACTGATAGAACCTGAATTCAGACTGAAGATATTTTTTCTTTACTTTCTTAATTTTTCTTGTATTTTGTCCATGTTTTCTTTCACAGAATGACTTATATGGAAATGTGTTTTGCATGACTACACATATATAACCTATGTCAAATTGTTTGCCTTCTCAATGTGGGGGCTAAGGAGGCAAGGGAGAGAATTTGGAATTCAAAATTTGAAAAAAAAAATGAAGAATGTTAAAATTATTTTTACATGTAATTGAGAAAAATAAAATATTAAGTGAGACAAAAAGAGAAAAATTAACTAGTATAGCAAAGCTTTCCTAGGGTCCTTTGTAGATGTCACCATTGCTAAGCCATCTGAAGCTGTGATATTACTATCAGAGAGGACTTTGAAATCCCTTTCCCTGGAATCCTCAGAGGTCCCAATGGCTTGCTGGTCACTTTTAGAGACCAGGTGGTGATTTTCACAAGCACTAGTGAAAGGTGAGGATGAATCGAAAAGCTTTTTCCAAAAAGAAAAGGTCTCAGTCTATCCCTGTTCACCTCCAGACTCTCATCTTTACATAGATGGGCTGCTGGGCAAAAATAAGGATGATGCAATTTCTATTCAACAAGCCTACTTAACACCCTACTATGTATAAGGTACGGTACTGGGCCCTGAAGGTCATCAAATACCCAGACAGACCTGAGTCCTCATCAAGATGGTTGTTCCTTCCAATGCTATTTATGCAACTCAGCAATTCCTAATTGCCTCCTGTGACTCTGGTAGTGGCCTCCCATAATTTCACCACAGGGAATTCTTTCAATGTGCTAGTTGCCTTCCCTAGTTTCTGTTAACATTGTAAGGATATTGGTGGAATACACTGGCTCCTCCATACCATGCGACCAACCCATATTCTTTTCCACTGATACGTTCCCTTTTTACCTTTTGTTCCACTTTTCCTTATTATCTTTGGTTTACAGCCTGGATGGGTGTTAGCTCAAACCTACTCCAGTGCATTGGCTGAACCTCCTTTCCAATTCTTTGAAGACCAGAATGTGTCCTGACTCACAGCCACACAACACAAGGAGGATATTTGACTTAAATATAGATATCTTGGCTTCAGGGAGAAATTGGGGTCATTAGAGGAGTTTTGCAGTTTTTATTTTCCAGAGACAATACAGTCTGTTCTCTTCCTGTTTAACTCTGGCCTCAATTCCTTCGCAAGGCAAAGCAAGTCACAATTACTGATTAAACATGTGTGTGCGCTGTGTCCCAAGCAAGGTTTTAAGAACTGGGAATATGAATATAAGTGGAAAGACAGTTGCTGCCCTCAGTGACTTGATATTCTAGTGGGAGAAGACAACACAGCTGTTGGATCAATATAAACACTCATACACACAAATGCACACATGTGTGTAGATAAATATAATAGAGAATTATAATCCTATTTCAAAAATCTCCAGTCTCATCTTTTAGAAATTATCATATAATTATGCATTGTGTGTTTGTATGTGTGTGTCTGTTCCTTGATGGTTGACAAAGTAAGAGAACTTTCAAGATAAAGAGGCTAAGATGTTGCTTACTGTCAGAAAATGTAGCCATTTTCCTGAATTAGTAAGATAAAAACTTTCCTATACAGTCAGTTCTGCTATAATATCACAAATGCATTCCCCAAAAGCAAATATAATGCAATAAAAACCCCAGGGTTTATGGGGAAAATAGGATTAGGAGCACAACACTCAAAAACTTTATCAGTGACACACACACACCCACAAAACTAAAAACATAATAAAAATGGTAGAATGGTTTTATACCTGGTCAATGGCTAAGAAATACATAAAAATAAAGATAAATAGTGTAATCATGGTGGTATCTGTGACCTCTGGGTGCTTTTCTGCCTGGACCTTGGCTCCTGGGGACTCCACACTGACCAAGTCAAAAGCCAAGGGCTAAAGGGTGGCCGTGGTAGAAGGAAGTGGGAAGCTGCCCACGGCTCCTACTGCACCACAAGATATAAAATAAACAGAAGGATTGCAGTTGTCTGTTATTGTGAAGGACAGCAGTTGTGAGTTATTGTGAATGAATAAAGTTGTCTGCTTTGTTGATGTTTCTTACGGAGGAAATTTCACATAAACACATTTCTCATTATGCTCAAATGTTTCCCTAACATGTCAATTTTGTTGGAACAAACTTGTATTTTTCAAAATTAATGTTATAGGAGACCTAACTAGATGTAAGCTCAAACATGTATGTTCATATATATTAGAGGAGAGAGAGACAGAGACAGAGAGAGGACAGAGAGAGACAGAGAGAGACAGAAACAGAGAGAGACAAAGAGAGAGAGACAGAGAGACAGAGACAGAGAGAGACAGAGAGAGAGGAGAGACAGAGAGAGACAGAGAGAAAGACAGAGACAGAGACAGAGAGGGAGAGACAGAGAGAGACAGAGAGAGATGAGAGTGAGATACATAGATATAGATCTATGAAGCAGCTGGGTGGTGCAGTGGATAGAGTGCCATACTTGAAGTCAGGAAGATCTGAGTTCAAATCTTGCCTCAGATACTTACTTGCTATGTGACCAGTCACTTATCCCTATTTGCCTCAGTTTCCTTATCTGTAAAATTAGCTGGAAGAGGAAATGGCAAACCATCTGATACCTTTGCCAAGAAAGCCCAAAATAGGATGACAGAGAGTCAGACATGACTGAAATGACAGAACAATAATAGATATATGCATTTATGTGTGTATATATTTATTTATACTGGTGAATGAACACTGTGATCTGATCAAAAAAGAAGAAAGCCTGGTCATCTGTTGAAAATGAAGAGTAACTGACTTTTGGACAGTTTGTGAGCTCCAAGTGGGTCCTCCCAATGTCAAAGCAAAGTGAAGGAGACCCTCCATATGTTGGGTTCCTTCTTCCACCCCATGGAAAATGTATGTGACACCATAATCCAGAGCTGCCCAGGCACATGGGAAGAGCTACAACCTACCTCTCTGGGAGGCCCATCTACAGGACGCAGGTCACAGCTCCACGTCTGTGTCTGAGTAGCCAAATAGCAAGATGGAATGGGATCACTTGACTTATACCAAATGAGTTTTCCCAAAGTCAGGATTACTGACTTCATTCTCTTTGCTATTTCCTTGGCTACAAAGACTATAACAGTCTCTTCCTCCTATCCTTTGTTAATGACATCTAAGGACAAGCTCTGGGCCCCCAGCCCAGCTCTGTCCCCACTGCCCGCGGTCTATGTTAGCAAACTATCAATCCCCTTTCCCTTGGAATACTGGTGACTTAGAAAACCCCATCTGACACCTGACTCCCCCTCGCTACACTCTGAGGAATCTCTTAGAAATGCAGTGACTTGAGTTTGTCTTCAGACAAATGGCCCAGTGTTCTGACACAACCCATGAAACTTTATAGTCCCTCTCCTTATGCTCTGCCCTCTCTTCTCCAAACTCTAACTCAAACTCATTTAAAACAAAGGACCATCTAGATTTAGAGGTGGACGGGGTCTTAAAATTCACAACATCCACTTTCTCTCATTTAAAGGAAGGAACTAAAACCATTAGAAATGAATTGATCTGCCCAGTGGCCCACAGAAACAGAAATTGTTGCACCAGCCCTCCACCCCAGAGGCTGCATTATCACATGATCGGTTACCCACAGAGCCTAGAAGCTCCTCAAGCAGTCATTTAAACCACTCTTTGCCAGTTCTTTACACAGGACAGGTTGAAATCCACCTTTCCAAACTGGGATTGGCCATGTTATGATTTCCACCTTGAACCCGTATTGACTGAGAAAATCTCATCCTCCCGATCTGGGAGGGGAGAGAAAGCTCGTGTTCAAAGAGTTGACTGCCCCACAAAAGCGTTACCCAAAAGTACCAGGAGAGGGCAGAAGAGGCCGGGTCTCCTCTGACAAGGGAATAAGATGGGCTTCCCTCGTAGCTGAGGGAAGGGGAGCAAGGGGAGCAAGCAAGCATTTATTAAGCACCAACTATGTGCCAGGTTCCAGGTTTTACAAAGATTACCTCATTTCATCCTCACAACAACCCTGCATGGAAGGTTTTATTATTATCTTCATTTTACAACTGGGGAAACTGAGGCAGACAGGTTGTTATTTGCTACTGAGTGTCTGAATCAGGATATGAACTCAGGTCTTCCTAAGTGCAGGTGCAGCCCTCTATCCGCCATGCCAGCTAGCGCCTTCAGAAGCTGAGCCTTGAACGATAGCTAGAATTGCAATAGGCAGAAATATTGAAGAAGGCCGTTGCTGTAGGGTATCCAAGGAAAGTCACAGACGTGGGAAAGAAGGCAGCACACTCAAGGCAGGGTGAATAGTCCTAAACATATTTCCCTAACTTGTGGTAGCCTCATTATTATCCCTATTTCATAGATGAAGAATCCTGAGAAAATTGAGTGTGCCAGTGTGAGGCAGAATTTGAACTCAGCTCTTACTGACTCTGAGTTTAGTACTATATCCATTGCACCACGTAGCAACAATGCTTGTGTGAAGGCAGTGCCTGCCTTGCAGACATTTTCTATTTCTTATAACGTCATAGTTATGCCAAGTAACCCTCCCCTTCCTCCTCCCAGAGAGCCACCTATATGCCAAGAAGGATTTTTTCATAGAGGAAAAAAGTCAGCACAACTGATTGATCCAATGAAAAAAATCTGAAAATATGTGCCGTGTGTAACATATGTTACACCTCCACTAGGGTGGGTCAAGAGTGTCTTCTAATCTCTCTTCATTAAGTCTTGCTTGATCTTTATAATTTTGCTACATTTATTTTTTGATAGTGTGTGTGTGTGCATGGCTGCCCTTTCCATTTATATTATTGTAGTTACTACACACACACACACACACACACACACACACACACACACACACACACACACATATATATAGTTGTCATGGTGGTTTATTTCATTCTGCATCAGTACAATATAGACCTTTGCACCCTCCTCTGTATTCATCACATACATAATTTCTAATGCAATTAGAAATTGTAACCCATTACATTCACATGCCATAATTTGTTTAGTCATTCCCCAATTGATGAACATCTACTCTGTTTCTAATACTTAGCTATCACAAAAAGTGTTGCTATAAATATTTTGGAGTATATGAGGATGTTTTTCTTATTGATGGATTTCTTAGGGTATAAGCCCAGTAATGGAGTCTCTAGTTTAAAGAATCGACATTATAGCTACTTTATTTGCAGAATTCTGAATTGCTTTCCAGAATGGTGGTACCATTTTGCAGTTCCACAACAGTGTAGGAGTGTGCCTATTCTTTCATAACCCCTTCAACATTGATTGTTGCCATCTTTTTTGTTTTATTTTGGGTTTTTTTGCCAATTTGCAGGGTATGAGGTGAAACCTCAGGGTTGCTTTGATTTGTGTTTCTCCTATTATTAGTGATTTGGAGCATTCTTTTCTGTGGTTGTGAATATTTTGCAATTCTTCTTTAAAAATATTTTTTTATATCCTTTGACCATGTATGTATTGGGGAATGGCTATTAGTTGTATATATTATTAACCATGTATATATTTGGAATACCAGACCCTTAGAGAAATTTGATATAAAGTTTTTTTTTTCCTATTCACTGGCTTCCCTTCTTAATTTAGATGTATTAATGTTGCTAGGTAGTAGAGGGGATAAATTGCTCACTTAAGTTCAAACTCAGCCTCATGACCCTGGGACCAGTCATTTAACCCCTGTTTGCCTTAGTTTCTTTGTATGTAAAATGTGGATAATAATAATACCTCCTTCCTACAGTTTTTTGTGAGAATTAGCACTTAGCCCAATACCTGGTACATAATAGGCACTATAAAAATGCTAGCTGTTCTCCTTGTCTGTTCAGAAGTCTTTCAGTCTCAAGTAACCGAAGTTATCTACTTTCTCTTTCGTAATCGCCTCTATCTCTTGTTTAGTTGATAATAAATCTCTTACCCATAGCTGTGTGTCTTTCCTAACTTTTTATGGTATGATTTTTAATATTAAGATTACATATGCATTTCAAATGTAGCATGAAATGGGTTGTAAAATGTTGATCTAAGTCTGATTTCTACAGGACTACTTTCCAGTTTTTCCAGCAGTTTTTATTACGTGAGAAGTTTTTCCCTAGGTAACATGTTTTCCACTTTATCAGACAGTTGGGTTATTGAATTTCATTGTTTCTGCTTCCCCCTTGTCTAGTCTGTTCCATTGATCTACCTGTCTTTTTTCACCAAGACCAGATAGTTTTGATGGTTGCTGCTTTTAATATAGTTCTGAGTTCTATAAGTGCTATTTCCTTTGTCTCTGCCTCTTGTCATAATTTTCCTGGATATTTGGACCTTTTATTCTTCCAAATGAATTTTGCTACTATTTGTTACTGTATCAATTAATATAAAGTATCCCTTTAGTAATTTGGTTGGTATAGAATTAAGAGTGGAAATTAATTCTGACAGCATTGTCATTTTTATCACATTGGCACAGCCAACGAGCACCAAATATTCCTCCAGCTTTTTAATCTGTCTCAAGGAATCTGTCTTAAAGTGTCTCAAGGAACACTTTATATTTGAAGCTATATAAGTCTTTTGTGTGCTTTAGGAGGTCCATCCCCAGTTATTTGGGGCATTTTTATTTGGAACGGGATTTCCCTTTCTATTATTGCTTCTTGTGTTTCATTATTATTAGAATTTCTGTTAATTTTTGAGAATTTATTTTTTAGTCTAAAACTTTACCAAAGCTATTTGATTAATTTGTATCTTTACTGATCTTCTAGGATTTTCCAAGTAAACCATCATATCATCAACAGACAGGAATAGTTTAAGATCTCTTCTTTACCTGTCTTCATTCTTTAAGTTTTTTTCTCTTGTCTTATTGCTATTGCTAACATTTTCAGAACTAAATCAAACAATACTGGGGAGAGATTTTTCTAAAAGTTTCATATGATGCTGAGAAATAAGCACATTATTTTTTATGCCATTTAGAAGCCATGATATTTTTTTTTACTGTGGTTTCTCCAGCAATTCATTCAATTCCATGTTTTTCCTTGACTTTATCTTTCTGTTAGACTTATCCAAAACTGAGAGAGGGATATTGAAGTCTGTGTTACTATTTCTTTTTGAAGCTCAGATGATGTTTTCTTTATGAATTTGGATGTTTTGTTTTGTTTTGCTTTATCAGATAACATTATCAGTGTTTGTTTTGCTTTATCGGATAACATTTCAAATGTTACTTTTTTGTATTCTCTTGATGCTGAGTAATTTTTCCCATCCCCTCAGTTTCATTTTGTATGTCTTCATTTTTTAAATATGTTTCTTATAAACAACAGAATGCAGGGCTTTGCTTTATCATTTAATCTGTCATCCTTTTTTATTGGATTGTTTAATCCATTCACATCTGGAGTTATGAGTTTATTTTATATTTTACTTGATATGTCTCTAATGTTGAGGGGTTTTCAAGTTATGATTTTTTCACTCTTTTCCTGTAAACATGGGTTATGGCTTTTCAGTTACTTTAATCTCTTTTTTTTTTAAGTTGGGAGGTACCCTCCCTGATTATAAAACCTACTACTGAGCTCCACACCCTCCCCAGTTACCTTTTTCTCTCCATGTTTGCCTCAAAATCTCTTCCCTGCATTCATACTCTTCCACTCCCCTCTGTATCCGTTTCCTTCTGGGGTTTCAAGTCCTCTGACCCAATATTAGACAAGTAGACTTTTCAAACACTAAATTCTCCCAGCCACATCCAGTGCAAGGTCCTCACATCCTTACATGGACCATCTTTCTTCACCTGTAGGAACTTTCTTCAATGGAACATCCTCCCACCACCAAAGTAAGACCTCCTTCCTTCTCTCTCTCCTTTGTAATCTTTCCTTTTTCCTCTTTATCCACTCCCCTGTAGGATTTTTTCTCTTTCTAAGACCACAGAGGTCACCTTCCCCTCATTAATAGACCTTGATTTGACCCCAGCACATCACACACTCATCTCCCCCCTTCTCCTGCTTCATGCACCCCCTAAATTGTAATGTAAACCACCCCCCCAGAAAAAAAAGACCACTGATTCACCTGTAGCTTCTGTGCCCTCTTTCTGCATCCTCTTCAATACACTTTCTGCATCCTCAGTTTCATTGTGTACATTTAAAAATGCAGTCTCTTCCTGGTCTCTGCTGTCACTTCACTGCTGTTGTTGTTCTAGCCTGTTAAATTTATTTACAACTCCTGCATTTCTGATGTTCAGAGAGTTGAGAAGAAAATAACCTCTTCTTTAGTTTTATTTTTCTTGCTAAAAATGTTTCAGTTTCTTTGTTATTGTTTATGTATCTTCTTTCTTGTATGGTTAAGCTCAGGTTTGCAGGAGAGGTCAGTCTGGGTTGTGTCTTTAGATCCATTGCTCTTCAGAACACATTATTCCATTCCCACCTACCTTTTTTAATGAATGCAGAATAGTCTTGCGTTATTTGTACTTAAAAGTCTTTCTCCTGATCATTTGTAGAGTTTGTTGTTTCTGACTTGAATTCCTTTCATCATATTGTTAAAGTTTTTATCTTGTCATGATCTTCTGGGAGATCTATGGTCCTTAAATTATCTCTAAACAACCTTTCTACAAGACCAGGATGTTTTGCTTACATAGTGAGCCTATTTCCTTTTGTTGTTACTGTTCTGCTTCTCTTCTAAACAGGCTCTCATTTTGCATATTTGCATTCCCAATCTATTTTTTCTTTTGTCTCTTTGGTGAAATTGCTTTCACAAGTACGAGTTTTTCTATTCTGTCCATTATTTTTGCTGTGTAGGCCATAAATTCTGCTTTCATAATCCTTGTTTCTCTTTTGTATCTCTTAGGAACAGCAAGTTGTGGTTCTGTGTTCTCCTCAAATTCCACAGAATCCACTGCCTCATCAAGTGTTCGATCACTTTGTTTTGCAATATTTATTCAAAGATGCTTGAATTCATTTTCTAGATCTGGATGCCATATTTCCTTCAGCTGTTACTGTTTTTCCTGTTGATTTATCTCTTTGTGTTCTAAATCTTTGTGCTTTCTTCTTTCTGAAATCTTTGGTAATTTCAGTCCTCCGCCTCTTCCTTATTTTCACTACCACTTACTTTTTGGGGGGGGGAGGTTAACAGTCTTACTTTAATCAATCAAACATATCATTTACTTAGTTCAGGGGGGGAAACGTCAACACCCTGAACTTCAGAGAATACAAACAGAATACAAACAAGTTATAAGCAGACAAAGAAACAGATCAGCAGATGGGCTTCAAGCCGTCTGACCATTACATTCATACCTAGTTAGTTACCAGAGAGGGAAGCACCAACATCTGGGTTTTCAAAGCCGGGAGGCTCAATGGCTTCCCAGAGTCTCATCTGGCCAAATCACAAACTCTTTCCAAAGTGAGCCCCCTATCACTTACTTTTTTATTCTCCTTTCTGATTGAGGTTTCCCAAGGATCTGGATCTCAAAGCATCTCAGCCTCCCTTCATACTGAGAAATTCACAGTTCACCAGGCTATATCTCTGCCCCAAGTGACTTAGATGGGCAGAACTGGCCTCCTAATGGAGGCTGTGTTCTTTTCCTTGAGTTTGGAGGAGTGCTGTACATCCTTCCTTCCCTCTACTCCTGCCTAGGACACTGTCTTAGTATTCTATAGCTCTCCCTTTCTAGCACTGACAACACTACAGGGTTGTGTGCCCCCGCCCTGCTCTGCTGGTGTTGTGGGATTGTTGTCCTCAGCACCCATAGTTCAAAACTCTCCAGTGCCTGACACATAGTAGTGCTGTATAAATATCAATAATAAATCATTACCTAACCTCATCTGTAAAAATGAGAAGACTGTACTAGATGGCCTCTGAGGTTTTCTCTAGAACTAGATCTTATGACTCTAAATGACTCAACCTCCCTGGACCTCAGCTTCCTTGTGTTCCAGAATTGTTTTTGCTCCTAAGAGACTGTGGTCACCTAGATGTCTACTGCAGCCAAAGCACATTCCTGGAGACTGGAGCCAGGGTCTCTGTGGTGCTAGAAAGAGGGAGGAAGGGTGTGGGTGTGGGGGTCGATTTTGCTGAAAGCCCATTATCTCTGGGTCTGTTAATGCAGCCTTTCTGCCAGTGTCATGAGAGGTGGGGGAGGTGGTGCTAAGAGAGCTCAGGATCAATGAGCATGGGTTTATGGGTTGGTGTGGGGCAGAAGCACAGGTCCCATGCCCTCCTTCCCTACCATATTCACTGCCTGGCACCAAGTAGACCCTTAATAGATGCTTGTTGCATTAAAACGTTGTACTAGGTACCAGAGATCCAAGGACGTGCATGAAAGCCCATGGAGAAGATGACCTTTTGCTGAGAAAATACAACAGGTATAACAGACATTCAGAGCAGAACCAAACAGTGTTTCCTTAACCTGTGTGTGTATGGTAATCCCCTGGCCTGACTAGAACATAAGCTCTTTGAGGGCAGGGTCTATGTTATTTTTACCTTTTTGCCTAGCACAGTGTCTGCACGTGATAGGCACCTAATAAATGGTTGTCAGTTAGTTGATTTGTATCTGCACCATGAAGATGCGTGCTCCTTGAGGGCAGGGTTTGTCTTGCTTGGTGGGGTATCCCCATAATGAGTGTGTCTGGACCTTTGCTCTGGGATGTTGAACAAGCTGACAGTCTACCTTGACACCAAGGCAGCACCTGCACTCAGCCCTCCCTCCCCCGACCCCATGGGCTCTCTGTAGATTCCCCACAGTCACACACAAGCCCCTCCCTCAGCCCCACTTTAGAAAAAGCAAGCTCCAGGAACAGAGCAGGAGCTCCACACCCACCTCCTCCAGGGGCTTGCCTCTCGTTCCTCATCCCAAGGCTCCAGCCCAAGAGGCACAGAGATGGCCGGGTACCTCGCTCTCCTCTTAGCTGCTGCCCTAGTTCCTGGTAAGTTGTCTGCCCTGGTGCTCTGGGGAGTTTGGGAAGCGCTGCCCCTGGTTTCTGGCTTGTTACCTCCCTCTCTCTGCCCTCCCTGCAGCTGGTCAGACTGCCATCGTCCTGGAGCAGAGGGTTATCTCCATGACCCGAAATATAGGCGGGTCTGCAGCCTTGATCTGTGAGATTTTCAGCCCGAAGTTCGACAATATCCACTGGTACCGGTACCAGGAGGGGAGAGCTCCTCAACGCCTGCTACGCTATTCCATGAACAAGTCTGAGTCTGTGCTGGACCCGGGATTTGACCCCGAGAAAGTCAGGGCTTATAAGGGGAAGGACAACAGCTGTAGATTAATACTGAGCAAACTACAATCGGGAGACTCAGGAATGTACCACTGTGCCATCTGGGACGGACCACAGCGGCACAGGCTGCCCCAGCACCTGAGCAAAACATGCCACCTGGCGTAGCTGGGGCTTCCAGCCAGGCCCCTACACCCTCCTTCAGGATTGGCTCAACACCCACTGAGCCTTCACTTGGACTGAAATGATCTCAAGCCCAGATATGTCCTTAGCTCTGAACCACAAACCCCGGAACTTTGGCCAAGATGTCTTTCAGAGGTCAGTAGAACCCCACTCATTTCTCTGCTTGGAACAGACACACACTAGCTCTAATGTCAGAGCATTTGGGTTCAAATCTAGCCTCTTATACTTAATGCCTGTGTAAGGGGAGCAGCCAGGCGGTACAGTGGATAGAGGGGTAGGCCTGGAGTCCAGAAGACCTGAGTTCAAATCTGCCCTCAGACACTTACCAGCAGGGTGATCCTGGACAAGTCACTTAACCTGAGTTAGCCTCAATTTCCTCAAAATGGGGATAAGAATAGCACCTACCTCTCAGGTTGTTGTGAGGACCACATGAGACGCTAACTGCAGAGTGTATCGAGTAGTGCCTGCGCATAGTAGGCCCCTTATAAATATTAATCATTAATCATCACCCAACTTTCTAATACACCAGCCACCCTTGGGACCATCTGCTTGCCTGTAAAACAAGGAGATTGCCCTCAATGGCCTCTGAGGCTTTCTCTAGCTCTACACTCTGTGCCTTGACCTCCCTGTGCCTGTTTCCTCATGTGCAAATGGAGGAAGGTGAAACTAGAAAAAGTATCATCAAACATTTACATAATATTTCTAACATATTATTTTATTACATCCTTCCTCATAATGTCCCCAGGAGGTTTGGGCTGTAATTATCCCCATTCTGTCTGGAGTAGTCATAAGTTAAGTGACTTGCCCAGGGTCATAGAACCAGCTAGTATCTGAGGCAGGATTTGAACTCAGGTCTTCTTGACTTTAAGTCTAGCTGTCCCAGATGACTTCTGGGGTTCCTTCCAACTCTAAGATTCAGATCCCGTGATCTTGAACTTCTCCAAAAAGGAGGCCAGGGAGGGGCTACTATTTTAGATGTGGTTTTTTTCAATATTGTCTCTCCCTGGTTAGATCCAATGCTCAAACGTGAATCATTCACCACCCACAGCCAGAGAGGTTATTTGGCTCTTTGAGTCTGGACACTGGAAGCTCAGGGTGGAAATCATTTCTGCAGAGGCCCCTTTTTTCTCATTTGCTTACTAAGTGCTTTGGAGGCGTAGTTCACATGCCACCTTTTCTTTTCTGTCTTCCTGATCCCTTCCATAAGTAATGAACCTCCCATGGCACACTGCTCTGCACCTCTCAAATTCAGTTGGCATATAATGTGATTAGTTACAGCTCTCTACAGGTAGAAGATCACATGTCTATGTGTTCCTGGAGACAACACCTACACCTCAAAGAATGGGGTGCTAACACTCTTTCCCATTCCTTGGGTCCAAATCCACTTAACATCATGGCTTTGGATCCCCCACTGATGTGTTTACCTTTATTAGTCAGCCAGTTAGTTCAGAGAAGAGGATGTTTAATGAAATATCATTAAGAAATTGCAATAAAACATTCCCCCCCTAGAATATCCTTGAGTACCCTGTGCCATAAATTTATATGCCGTTAGTGGGAAGGGAGAAGACACATAAGAAATATATGTGACCCAGGAAAAATATGTAGAGGGTTATACACATAGCCAGGGCGCAGTCATGGAATCCCCTGCCTCCAAGGTTGCGCAGTCACTGTTGTCTTCTGATGATGTCATGACCTGACTCCCCCAGATTTGATTCCTGCTGGTCTCTACTATACCCACTGTCTTCACCAAATGCAATTCCACTGAATGTGTCCCTACTAGAAGCATGCTACATCCCTCTAATGAGAAGAGTGAACTCTTCCATGCTCTTCTAGTTTATAGCACTGAAGCTTTCTATGACACCCCACCCCCAACTGACCCTCCAGAGAGCTTAGAGAGGCATCCTTATACTTCAAGGCCTTCAAGAAAAATGGACCTGACGGGCAGGAATCACCCTTTTAGTATATCCATAGAGTTCTATAACAATAGACAATTAAAATACTTTTAATCACCACTCAACATGAAGCCCTGAGTCATCAGGGCCAACAGGAAGGATACCTATGACGGCTCTAAGTTGGAAGAAGAGCCTCTGAAGGAGGCTGGGAAGGAAACCCAGCCCCAGTTCATAGGTACCTAACTGAGTATGTTTGAAGGCTGAGGTAAGTGTGAGGTGAGGGGCATTAAAGTTGTCCTTCTAAAAAGTAGGGGCAATAACCCCAAAGTGGCCCATGAATAAATGAACTTCTGAACGGGCAAGTGAATAAAAATACATTTGTGAAGAGTTTTCTGTGTCAGGCACTGGGCTAAGCACTGGGCAATAAATATAAAAATCAAGACAGTCCCTGTCTCATGGAGTTTTCTTCTAGAAGGAAAAGGTAACACACGAGGAAAGGAGTAAACAAGGCGTGCTTGTGACTCGGAAGCACGAAGATGATGAGAAGGATCACAGCACAAGAAAATGGCATGGACTTTCTAGGAATGATAGTGCCAACTGGATTACTATTCAGAAGGGATATGAGTGGAGTGTGTGTCTGTGTATGTGTGTGTGAAAGAGAGAGAGAGAGAGTGAGTGTGTGTGTGTATGTGTGAGTGTGTGTGCGTGTGTGAGTATGTGTGAGTGAGTGTGTGTCTGTGTATGTGTGTGTGTGAGAGAGAGTGAGTGTGTGTGCGTGTGTGTGAGTATGTGTGAGTGAGTGGGTGTGGGTGTGTGTGTGAGAGAGAGAGAGTGAGTGTGTGTACGTGTGTGTGAGTATGTGTGAGTGAATGTGTGTGTGTGTCTGTGTGTGTCTGTGTGTCTGTGTGTGTAAGAGAATACCAGGGTGAGAGCAAGTCATGAAAATGTCTATGGAGATACTGGAGACACACAGAGTACATACACACAGAAAGTATTTATTGTTCATTATACTGGAGTGCTGGCGTAGGCAGGAGTAGGCAGAGTCTATCCCTTCTTGTTATTGGACTCTATTTCTCTAATACTGCATAATTTCAAATGACCTTTCTTGGCTACCATATTACCATATTCAGTGGACCTTTGGACACTAAACGTCCCAAACCATTTCCAGAAATGACTGCCTCTCGCCATAGTTTTTGTGCTTGTGAAATTGATTGTTTATACCTAAGTGTAATAATTTGTTTATCTCCATTGAGTTTCATTGTATTCAGTGCAGCCCTACATGTTAGCCTCACAAGAACTTGTTGAATCCCGGTCCTGTTTTCCCTCCAAGCTCTGTGTGTCACCTTCAAACTTAATCAGTACACCATTTATGCCTTTATATGTCATTGATAAGAATGTTAAACAGCATTGAATCATACACAAAGCCCTGGAGATGTCACTGATGACTTTCTTCCAAGGTGCCATGGAACTGTTAGTGATTACTTTTTGTGCCTGATGATTCAACCAGTGCTTAATCCATCTACGTATATAGTACATCTGAATATTCAATAGACTATCCCACATCTCCCAGTCTCACCCACAAAAATAGTATGAAATCTTTTACCAAATAATTTCTGAAAATCTGGGTAAATGATAGCTACAGAATGGCCCTCATCTACCCATTTAATAACCTTGTCAGAAAGAAGGAAAAAGTTCATTTGCCATGCTCTTTGTTCTTGATGAGGCATTGAGGTGGTCCAGTGGGTTTGAAGTCAAGCAAGATGACCTGAGTGTAAATCCTGCCTCTTAAATTTACAAGCTGTATGACCATGGTCAGGTCATTTAACTTCTCCTGGCCCCAGTTTCCTTATCTGAAAGTGTGAGTAAGAATGGCCCCTACCTCACTGGATCACTGTGAATATCAGATGAGCTAACACTTGTAGACCACCTTAGAGAGTTATAGAAATGCAATCTCTGGAGCTGGCCAGCTTCTTTTAATCATTATTCCCTTTCCTAGGTGCTCATTTACCATAGCTTTAATAAGACATTCTAAAATTTTATCAGTAATTGAAGTAAAGAGCACTGGCCTATAGCCTGTAAATTACATTTGCCCTTCTCTGATTTGAAAGGACTTCTCTTATTCTCCACGATTTTTCAGAGATCCCTACTGGTGACCACCCCATCACATCTGACAGTACTTTCTTTTTTTTTAATGTAATAAATTTTATTTGTTTTCTTGTTTACATCATTCATTTTCATTATATTTTTGAGTTACAGATTTTCTCCCCGTCTTTCCCCTACTCCAACCCCAAAACAGTGATCCCACTGGGGCCCCTCCACTGGTCTGCTCTCTAACTTTCTGGTAGGGCAGGGAGGGTCTCCCTACCCCAGCCCCTGTATATCTTAATTCCTAGTTGCAGGTATTGCAGAGCTTTAAATTCTAGATTCTTTCGGTTCCTCCCTTGTCACCCACCCCCGCTGGAAGGACAACCAATTCAATACAGGCTGTGTAGGTGTGATTACACAGGACATCTTCATAGTGACCACATTGTGACAGTGATCATATGTCCCTCCTTCCTAT
>CM053599.1:7469699-7532570 GCA_028646575.1 Pseudocheirus occidentalis | reverse complement strand
GAGGGAGGGAGAAAAGAAGGAAGGGAAGAAGGAAGGAAGGAATAAAGAAACAAAGAAAGAAAGAAACAGATAAATAGATAATTTATTGTATTTTTTTTCCTGGCTTCAAACCTACATTCCAGTCGTGTTTGCTCAGCCCAAGGACAGATGACAGTTTTCCAAGATTTTCTCACATTCTTTAGTTAGCTGCTGAGATTTGCAGCCCACTGTCAAGCTGTTGTCAAGCTCAGCCTGATGAGCTACTGTGCCTCCTCACTGAAATTTGAGCTTCCCTTGCACTGCTTCTGCTGTTTTCCATCTTCTCCAGGAAGCCTTTCCCGAGCCCTCTTAATTCTAGGATCTTCCCAGTTAATCCTGTCCCTAGCTTGTTTGCTCAGAGTGCATTAGACTGGGAGCTCCTTGAGGGTAGGGGCTGCATTTTACCTTTCTTTTTATTGCTAGTACTAGCAGTGTCTGGCACATAGTAGTAGCTTAATAAATGATTCTTAACTAACTGGTATTACAGGGTTTTAAGTATTCTCATCGCCCAAGTCTCCTTTTTGTGGAGTTTTGTTGCTGTTGCTATGTTGTTGCTGTTCATTCATTTCAGTTGTGTCTGACTCCTTGAGACCCCATCTGAGGTTTTCTTGGTGGAGATATTGGTTGGACATTTCCTTCTCCAGCTGATTGAAAAAAATTTAGGCAAGGATGGTTGAGTGACTTGCCCAGGGTCTCACAACTAGTGAATATCTGAGGCCAGATTTGAACTCAGGTCTTCCTGACTCCAGGTCCTATGGTCTGCGTACCACCTGCCTACCCTCTTTCTGGAGCCATTTAGTAGAAAGAGCTATTGCTCTTTAGTCTGGAAAACTTGGCTCAAATCCTGGTTTTGTCACTTACTACCTGTGTGACTTTTGACAAGATATGTGACTTCTCTGAGTTTATTGTTCATCTTGGGCATTTTATTGAGCTGCAGGAGACAGGAAGACTTGGGATGTGGGATGCTGGTCCCGGTGCTGTGCTTTCTGATGGCTGCCCTAAGGTCTGGATTGGGGGGGGGAGGGTCAAGCACCCCACCTATTTCTCTAATTAATGGTCAGTTGAGGACGTCACTTTCCAAAGAAAGTTCCAATTTGGAGATTTGCTGTCTCAAAGAACCACAGAATTTCAAAAGAGGTAAGAGGCCAATGAACCTTCATGTAAAAAAAAAAAGAGTCCCCATTCCAATCCACCAGCAAGTGGTCATTTAGCTTCTGCTTGAAGTGAACTCAGCAAAAGTGCTCAAGGCTTCAGAAGGGACTGAAGAGCTCCAGCTCTCTGAACATCGATGTGTGATTCTCATGGTTTCTGTTGAAGTAAAATAAAATGGGAGCAATGTGAATTAGAAAAGTGACTGGATTTAGAGGCAGAAAGCCTGGGTTCCAATCCTGGCATTTCCACCTGTCTGGGTGACCTTGGGAAAGCCAAGGGCTTCCATTCTGTGTTGCCTGGGCTTCAATTCCTCCTCTGTGAAGGAAAGGAGTTGGACAAGATGAACTCTAAGAGTCTCCTCCAACTTTAAATCTATGATCCTGTGTTCTGGGTTCAAGTCCAGGCTTCACTTGAAGCCTGTGTGACCTTGGGTGAGTCATTCAAGGTCTCTAGGCCTCAGTTTCTTCACCTCTGGAATGCCAACATGGGGCTAGGCATCCTCGAGGCTCCATCTGCCTAAAGCAATGACCCTCCTGTCCTTTCTTTTGGCTTAAATTATTTTAGCACAAAGCATCCCAGCTCTGCAGAATGTTCACATGGGGATGATTTTGTCTCCACTGACTCCCCCTCTTCTTCAAACTGAGACATGGTTAATTGTTATAATTAAAGCAGATCAGAATCCATTTTGTTTTGAGACATTTTTGCCATCAGTGAGTCCTCTGAGATAAATGAAGATGATGAGTTCGAGTGAATCGTTGACCCCAGCCTCGCCCCCAGTGAAGGCTCAAGGCAACCTCCAGAACCTGGGTTCAAATGTTTCCCCTGCTGCTCATGCCCCCTCTCCTAGCCTCTTCTGCAAACTCAGGGGCCTGAGCCAGGTGATCCCTAAGGCCCCTCCCACCCAGATCTAAATTCTCTAAGCTCGGTGAATAGAAAAGCAAGCACAAGTTAGTTATCTCAACCTCCAAAAGAGACCTGAGCTTGGACCAGCATTAAGGAATATAAATGAGCACTTAGAGCCCATCCTAGATGCCCAAGAAGCTAAAGTGTGTAGAGATCTCTGAAGTTAGCAGATAATTAATGCTCACAATGACCATGAGAAGTTGGCCCTATTTTGTCCCCATTTTACAGAGAAGGAAAATGAGTCTCAGAGAAGTGAAGTGAAGTGCCCAAGGTCACATGGCTAAAGGGGTCTGAGTTGGTCCTTCCGATTCCAGCAGAACACTCTGACTTTTGTGCCACCTCAGTCCCGTTCCCTTGGAATATTACCTGGATTCTTTCAGAATGATGCTTTCTTAAAGAAGCAGCAGCTCTTCAGGATTTGTATCTTATTTCCAAAAACTCAGGGTGGGCAGACTCGCTGGGACTTTCCTTGAAAACATTTGTCCTTTTTTCACCCAACAGGCATGCAGGAAGCCTCGATGAAGTTGACAGAGTCCCTACACGAAGTCTACGAGCCAGACTGGTACGGCCGTGAGGATGTAAAGATGGTGGGCGAGGTGAGAGTTGTGAGAGGGAGGGAATAGGCTCCACAGCGGAGCCTGGGAAAGCACCCCAAACACACCTCCCCAGCTATGAGTGCAGGAGGAGGCCCTCCAGCCTTCTCTGACCATCCTGGGGCTTCAATGATCACAAGAAACAATCTGCCTAGAAGGTAGTGCAGGGGAGCTCAATCGGGACCATTCCCAACTTTTTGGGACACTTGAAGAGGATTCTCAATGGCTTTGGAAGGAAGCTGGAGTTTCAGCATCATTTTTCATCTTCAGAATACAATATATTTCTCTGTGTTATGCTATTCTCTAAGTTTTGGATGCATCTCTCCCTGGATGTAGGCATGTCCCAAAGAGAGCTTGTGATTTCTCCTCCCACAAACTCATCAATGCTCCAAGCTTCCACATCTCCACTGAAGGACTCACCGTCCTGCCAAGTCTTCAACTTCAGAGCCATCTTTGGCTCTGCCTCCTCCCCTCTCTCTAAGTGAAGTCAGTTATCCCTTCACAATATCTCCAGTATCCATCCCCTTCCCTCCATTCCCAAAGCCACTGCCTCGGTGCAAGCTCTCATTAGCAGGCAGTTAGGCAGTGTGCTCTATCAGGTGCTGGACCCCACCTCGGACACTTACTGGCTATATGACTGGGCACTCAACCTCTACCTGTTTTCGTTTCCTCATCTGTAAAATAGAGGTCATAAGAGCACTGGCCTTGAAGAGTTGTTGTGCGGTCCAAATGAGGAAATATTTGTAAAAACTATTAACACAGTGAGTGCCTGGGACATAGCAGGTGCCACAGAAACATTCATCGCCTTCCTCACTCACCCCAGCCCATCACCTCCTGCCTGGACTATTGCAACAGCTTCTTAACTGCTCTCCCTCCTCCCAATCTCTCCTCCCTCCATCTTCCACATAGCTACTAAATGTATATTCCTCAAATACCGATCTGACCCCACCACTTCCCTACTCAAAAACCGGCTCGGCTCTCATTGACTTCAGCCTGGGATACAAGATCTTCAGCCTGGCATGGAAAGCCTTCCACAGTCTGTCTCCCACCTACTTCTCTGGCCTTGGTTCTCATCATTTCCCTTTGGGCATTCTCTCTTCTGGTCAAATGGGCTGCTAGCTGTTCCTCATGCACAACCCTGCATTTCTCACCCCACCCCCACCCTACACACACACCCCTGTGCCTTCGGGCATGGGTGGCCCCCATGCACTCATTCCCTCTTCACCTCCCTGTGTACCATCATCTTCTCCCTTCAGAGCACAGCTCAGATGCCAGTCTGTGCCCAGGGCTTGGATGAATTTTTCCCAATCCTTGATGCTGTCTCCTTGAAGTGACTTTGTGTTCCCTGGCTAGACTTTTTATTTACCTACATGCATCACATTTCCTGCCCTCCATACCATTCCCTTGTAAAATACCCATTTCTTTATGACAGGGTCTGTTTTATTTGTCCCAATCCCCCTAAATCCTGGTGCCTTCCCTTGAGATTATCTCCAGTTTACCCTGCTGGGTATTTCATTTCTACCTAGCTGCTTTCAGAGATCGTGAGCTCCTTGAGAACAGGGATCATCTTTCACCTTTCTTTGTAGCCCCAGTGCCTTGAACACATAGTAGGTACATGATCAATGCTAGTCAACTGACTGTCTGAGGCTCAGAGGGCACACAGCTAGCTGGTGTCAAAAGAAGGATTTAAACCCACACCTCCCTAATTCCACAGCCCTTCTATTAAACATTTCCCCTTGCCCTCTTTGTCCCAGCACATCCTCCCTTTGGGCTTTCCACTATTAGTATTTCCTTCTCCAGTCCTTAGACGTCAAAAACCCTCTCCACTGCCTCTGCACACCCAATAAAATGGAAAGGGTGTGATTCTAGTCATTTATGCCTGGTGCAAATTTCAGTCCCTGTCATCACTCCCAGGGCTTAATGGAATAAGAGATTTCTTCAATATTTAGAGGGATTTATACATCAGCTGGTAGTTGAAGAGATGTGTGTTTATTTGCTGGTTTGTTCATTTCCTGGATCCCCAAACTGTACCACAGAGACAGCTGCCTCCTCCCCCAGTGAGTCAGGCCAGCTCTGAAGGCTGTCTAGAGAGAGGGCGGTGAGACAGGGCTGCTTTGCTGACGTCCTTCCTCCTCCTCCTCCTCCCCACTAAATGCAAACATCCTCCCAGGTTCCATCTTGGCCATTTAGTTCATTCTTCCCTGTCTCCCCATGGTCATCTCCGTCACTTTGACAGATTCACTTCCAACTTGGTTGATGACTGACAATGTTATATTTACAACCTTGATACAGACCCCAAGCTCCAGATCCACCTTCTAAGCACCTGCAAAGCATTTCTACCTTGATGTCCCTCTAGCATCTCCAACTCAACATATCTAAGAAGGAATTCCCACTATGGTCCATGAAGCCAGCCTCTTCCTTGTCTGGTAAAGATGGCACCATCCTCTGAGTCACTCAGCTTGGCACATCAAGGCATCTTCTATTCCATCTTTAACATTTTGCATACCATCAAGTCACCAAATCCCATCTGCCCTGCTTCTGAGATACTCTGCAATTACTCCTTCCTTCTAGTCCCACTTCTACTGACCTATTTCAGACCTTTATGATGATCTCCTGAACAGGAGAGGCAGCATTCTACAGTGAAAAAAAGCTCTAGTTCTGGAGTCAGAGGACCTGGGTTCAAATCTCACCTTTGACTCTTACTACCATTGTGATTTTGCATGAGTCACTTAACCTTGATGGGGGTAGCCTCTGAGATCCATTCCAAATTGGGGGTATCTGATCCCTCAAAAGTTAGTTCAAGTGATCCCTTCTCTACAAAGCCTTTTCTGAGTCCTTGACCTCTTCCTGGTGGAATTTTCCCCTCCTCTTCTCTTTCTTTGTACCTTCCAAGTTCCTGCTATCAGGCATGTGTCTTCATGTCTTATTCCCCCCTTTTTTTTTCTAAATTGTGAGTGGAGGCTGAATCAATTCTCCTTTTTCCTAGTACCACCAGCACCAAGGTATTCTCCCAGTATTATGTGCCTGCTAGGCATGGAGGAAGCATTTGTCAAAGGGAAGTGAGAAGGATGTCTTCAATTTGGGGTTCTAATAACATCAGGGGAAGCCTCTGACAACTGTCATTTTCTTTGCCTCAAGTGGAATGCCAAGTGTAATGTGCACCCTAGAGCATTTTCCAACGGCAACCAGAGTTCTTGGGGCACTGTAAGGGACAGAGCTGAGTCTTGCTGTCGACAGTCTGCTTCCTTTGAAATCCTGCCATCCAAATGACCTTGATCCTCAGGAAAGGTTGACAGAAGTGATGAAACAAGAAACTCATGACTGTGGCAAGAGCTTTCAGGCTCCATTCCAGCTTGTGGAAAATTCCAGGGTATGAATCTGGCAAAAGCTGGTCTCCAGACACACATCATTTGCAAATTCAGTTGTTAAATACCTTTCGTTCCTGCCTGAGCTCCCTGGCTGCTGTGGGTGTTTTAAGAACCCGCTGGCACAGCAGCATCTTTGGGGAGGCCATGATAAAGTCAAGGCATCATTAGTGAGAATGAGATTTGCTCTTTTTAAAGGAAGAAGGGAAGTGAGTACTTGTCTCTAGGGATCCTATAATGTTAGACCTGGCTGAGTAAATATATGTGGATTTCCATGAGAAAGACATGCCTTCTGAAATGACCTCTGAGCCTCTACTGGACCTTGGAGCCATAGAACTCTGAAGGTCAACTAGTGTGAAGGCACATGGAATGAAAGCACTCCTTGTATCTGCACTGTCTCCAGAGGATTCTGATTTAGCCCAGGCTGCATCCTTTACTGTGCCACAGGGGTGGGAGTAGAAATTCAGAGACCAGGGGCTCTTGAACATGTTTTGTGTTAGGTATTTATGTGGCACAGCAGACCTGGAGACATGAAGACCTAAGTCCAAATCTGGCCTCAGACACTTAATTACTGTGTGACCCTGGGCAAGTCACTTAACCTCTGCCTGCCTTGATATTTTCATCTAAAAATGAAGATAATAACAGCCTCTGCCTCCCAAGGTGGTTGGGAAAATCCAATCAGCTGATATCTGTAAAGTGCTTTCAAAATTTTAAAGTACTATGTGAATGCTGGCTATTATAATTATTGTGTCATGGACTCCTTTGGTGGGACTCTAGTCTCCATGGACCTCTTCTCAGAATAATGTTTTTCAATTAAAAAAATACATTGGAAGCCAATTATATTGCAATACAGCTACTGAAATATAGCGTTTTGCTAACTCCTGGTTAAGAATCTGTGTTTCGGTGCTTAAAGGAAAGGTCACTGAGTCCCCCACCTCCATCTTATAAATGAGGAAGCTGAGGCCCAGTTAATGTAAGTGACTAGTCCAAGGTCACACAGCTAGTGTTTGGAGGTTGGATTTGATCCCAGGTCTCGCTGGCTTCAGGTCTAACACTCCATCCATTTGTCTCTGTTTGAGCATCCAATCAGTTAGAGAACATTAAAGGGAGCTGTCCCCTTGTTGGGATGTGGGGCTCTAGGTATATCTGAGGGACATCCTGCAGCTCCATCTGTTAAAATGAGCTCATGAGAGACCCTGACCAATTCAGTCAGCACCCGCTGCCACCCCCCATCCCCCACATATATCCCCCTCCCAACTCTAGCTCTGACCCTCTATGTCATCCTCTACAAAGGGCTCTCTGTTGGCCGAGATGTCTGTGGCTAAGGCCAAGAATGCCGTGAGAGGTTCTACTCAGCTTCTTTCATTTGCTATCTTCCCTACCAGAGAAGCCATGTTGGATGATGCTGAGCCTTTCTGAGGCTTCTGGTATTGTTATATCAGACAAAATGTAATTTTAAAAGAAAGAAAGGCAATGTAGGGCCATGGTAAGGGCATCAGGAAGTCAAAGACCTAGGTCAGAGTCACAGCTCTGTCAATCACCTTGAAGGAATCACTCAACCCCTCTAAGTCTCAATCTGTAAAATGGGTAGAGTAATTATGCCCCTACCAGCTTGACAGGAGTAACTTGAAGAAAGTGAGGAAATTGCTTTAAAAATTTCCAAGTGATTTAGGAATTCAGAAGACTTATAAGCTCCCTTTCTCCATCTGACAGCTTAGAAGCATTGAATTATACATGAGAACTGGTAGCCCCAAAGTGTTTAAAATGAATTGCACTATTAAATTCTCCATATCTTTTTGAGGTGTAGCATCCTAGTATCTGGGGAAGTTATACTTATGCAGCTCTTTCCCTCCCAAAGGTGGTTCTTTCAATTCTCAGTTGTGTGAGAGGAATCCAATCAGAACAATCTGACTGTGATCTCTCTCTCTCTCTCTCTCTCTCTCTCTCTCTCTCTCTCTCTCTCTCTCTCTCTCTCTCTTTCAGAAATGCGATGTGCTCTGGGAAGACTTTCACCAAAAACTAGTAGACGGATCCTTACTCACCCTGGATACATACCTGGGACAGTTTCCTGACATCAAAGTACTGCACCCTGTTTTCCTAAGGGGGAGGAGGAATGAAATGGCTCCTGATGGCAGGGGAAAGTAGTATGATGGGGTGGGATAGGAGGAGTGGGCAGAAGGGGAAGAAATAGACCATGTCCTCCAAGGCAAAGCACAAAAGGCAGGAATTGCCTCCAGCCTGGGTTCCCTGCCCAGTGACAGCTTACAATGTCTGTGGCTCAGGAAATCTCATTTTCTCCTTCAGTTCATCCCCTGGAGCTTCAGCTTCTTGAGAGGGGGCTTTTTGAACCCAGAAACATAAAACCATACACCAAACCAGCTCCTTACCCACTACACCACACTGCCTTGCTATCAAGTGCCTATAATTTAGCAAGATGGTTGCCTCTCTCATGAATTATTTATGCTCCTTTTCCCCTCTTCTCCATGGAAGGAGGCTGGATTTAGACTCTGAACACATGGGTTCACATTCTGGCTCTGGCTCTTGCTGCCAATTTGACTTTGGGCAACCCTCCCCCATCTGAGCCTCTGTAAAATAAGATAGTTAGCCTAAATGGCCGCTGAGATCCCTTCCACCCCTAGAACTGAGCCTGTGACTACACCAATCACAGCATCTACAATGTAAACTCCCAATTATCACTTTTTAAATTGAGTTAATCCTCTGTTCACCCAGAGACTCTCCACACACAAATGGTAAGTAGATTGAAATTAGTTGGAGCTGGGGGAGGGAGGGATGTGTGAAGGAGCTGAGTGTCTTAAGGGCTGGGTCACTGGTACCAGACTCCTCTTCCTTGGTGTCATCATCTGTTATGCAGCAAGTTGCTGGGGAGTGACCCAAAGGAAGTCACACAGACACTGGCCTTCCCCTGCAGAATTCTACCATCTTGGATGGGTGCCATTGACAGGCACAGGTCTGTGCAGCCATTACAGACAGCAAAAGGAAATCATGATGGCTCACAAAGGATGCCAAGACTTCAAAGCGTGTGGCTATACCCCTCTCTAAAGCATATCTTAGTATAGTCTACACCCCCCATATTCCACCCATTTGCTGTGGCCAAAAGATTTATTCTCCAGTGACAAAGTTTCAATCAATCAATAAACATTTATTAAGTACCTACTGTGTACTTGGCACTTTGCTAAGCATTGGAATACAAAAAGGAAGCAGATAGTCCTTGGCTTCAAGGAGCTTACAGTCTAACAGGGAACATTCAAACAAATGTATACTGAAAAAATCAGATAAAATAGGCTGATTAACAGCAGGAAGGTACTAGAAGTTGGACAAGGCTTCCTGTAGAAGGTGAGATTTTATTTGGAACTTAAAGGAGGCAGGGAGAGGGGTGCGTGGAGCAGAGGAGGCTGGGCTTCCCAGGCACAGAGGGGTCGATACAGAGAACATCTAGAGCCAAGACGTGGGGGATCTTTGTTCATAAAATAGGCAGGAAGCCGGCGTCTATGGGACTGTGAGGGGCCTCTGCTAATTCGTTGTTGTTGTTCTTCAGTCATGGCTGACTCCTTGTGACCCCATGGAACATACTATCTATGGAGGTTTTCTTAGCAAAGACGCTAGAATCGTTTGTTATTTCCTTTTCAGTGGATTAAGGCAAAGAGAAGTTAAGTGACTTGCCCAGGGTCACACAGTAAGTGAGCGTCTGAGCTAGATTTTAACTCATCTTCCTGACTCCAGACCCAGTGTTCTATCCATTGAGTTACCTAACTGCTTCCTTATGCTAGCTTAGCTAGAATGATCCATATGATAGCCGACATTAGGTCACCTCTAAGTCCATTCTAGAAGCTTTTCTAGGCTGGTAGATCCCACCAGACCTTGAATGTCTGGGGAATGGTTCTTGAGAATCCAGAGTCAGTTTGCTCCATGATGAGGCATCAGGAGAAGGCTATGGCAGAGATTCCCCACCCTACACCCTCCATTTAATTCCTTGCTCCTTACTCCTAGCTCTGTATAAATTGCTTAAGGATCAGTGTAGCCAGCTTGGGGGACATCAGTAAATCAGCCAACAAGCTCATATTGAACACCCACAGCGCACTAAGCGCCAGACCTTGATAATCCAGCAGGGTAATTGTCTAGAGGATGAATTCCACATTCTCCTCAATTCTTCTCCACAGAAGGGGCACTGGGCTTGAAATTGGAGGTCCTGGATTCAAACCCTGCCTCTGAGACCTTGGGGAAATCACTTAATCTCCTTGAGTCTTGGTGTCTTCCTCTATAAAATGAGAGGCCTGGTTTAAATAGCCTCTGAACCTTCTCCTGGCTCTAAACCTCTGACCTCTTTTTCTGCCTTTTAGACATTTCATGCCTATCAACATCATCACCAGAGGGAGCTCGAGGGCAGGAAACCCAGCCCTATCTATAGAGGTTAAGTAGCTGTGTTAGAAATCCTCCTGAGGTAGGAAATGTAGACAATGCACAGGAAAGAGGGTTTTCCAGAACCTCAGATGGAAGCCCTGTCCAGTATCTGTTTTCAAAAGAGCCTGGGAAGCTCCTGCTCAGAGCCGTAGAGTTGGCCCGTGTGTGCGCCTATTGACTCCCCCAGTGGATACAGTCACTGTATCATAGCCTGCTCTTTCCCTGTTAGAACATAAGCTCTCTGAAGGCAGGGACTGTCTCGCTTTTCTCTGTTTCTCTAGAACTTAGCAGAGCATATGGCATATAATAAGAGTTGAGTTAATCTTTCCACTTTCATTCATTACTCATTCCTGCCTCCCGTCCCTTCCTTCTTCCCTCTCCCCTTCCCCACATCTCAGCTCCTCTCCTCTCTTCAAATGCCCTGCACAATCAGGCTGGTGTCATTTACTGTAGTTGAGCTGGGGAAGATCTACCGACTCTATAACCACCTTGTTTAGAGCAGAGCCTCAGTGGATCCAGTGGTGGCTTTGCTGGGGTCCCGGCTGGCTCTGCATTTACCTGCTCCTCAATGGACTCTGTGTGGGCTTCTGGCCAAGCTCCTTAATCACAGAGCATAGTCAGACGAGGTCATATAACCTAATCCTCTCTTTACCCCTGCACCCAAGAGGGGAGAGGACTGGCTTGCCCAAGGTTACGAAGACAGGAAGTGGCCCAGTTGGGATTTTGCTTGTCTGAGTCAAAATCCCACGTTCTCTCAGCTGACCCACACTGTCTCCATGCCATGAGAGACGTTCCTCAAGAACCCCCTCCTTCTCCCATCCTGTAGCCTAGTGATGGCTTACTTTGATTTCCACAACAGTTTTTGCTTGCTTTCATTAATATGAGGACTTCACAGCAGGGAAACTTCTCCCACTTCAGATCAGTAACTGAGCTGATCTCTGACTTTGATCCTTCAAGTTGCCTAGAGTAGGGAGATATTAGGTGACTTGTCCAGGGTCACACAGATGATATGTGTCAAAAGCAAGCCCTGAACCCAGATTTTCCTGTCTCTGAGACCAATAACTAAGGTGAGCTGTCTTTGTAACAATAGATTCTTAGAACAAAGCTTCCCATGACAAATACCAAAGTAGAGTTCTGTGTTCACACCCTTGAGCCTTCTCAGGTCTCATGGACCCCATCCCCAAATCCGTTTAACTCCTATGCCAAACTATGTGAGGGTGTAGAGGTTTGCCACCCAGACCTTGACTGCCCCAAAATAGCTGTTGCCACCTTCAGTCTTTCATGAAGCTGTTTGGTATCTTGGAGGGGCCTCTATCTGTATCAGCAGAGGGAGAGCACATAGCTTAAATGGTCAATTGTTTGAAATAATACAGTAAGTATACCTATCAATGCTTATGTACACCAGGCTGAAGTCTTACTAATTATACAGTGATTGAATTAGAGCAGAGAAAATGAGTGGGCTGGAGGTGCGGCAAAGAATTAGGACTTTTAAGATCCTGAATGGAGATTTTTCAAAACCCAACACCATGATTCCTTGCAGTCAACAGGGAACATGCTGCTGAAACCTCAGGCAATTTTCACAATATTTATTCCAGTCCATGGGCAAGGACAGTGACTCAGGGCTCCTCAGGGCTTGCTGCTTTGCCTTGCTCTGCCAGATGGGATGGGTGAAGCAGCCAGTTCAGTTTTGTGGGATAAGGCAACCAACAACCAATTCTGTATTTTCAAATGGAACAGACTTATCAACAGCCTGGTCCATCCAGGGACAGCCAGGAGCACTTCTTGGCAAAGGTCACTGTGAGCCTGTCTTGGCTCCTGGGCACCAGCCACTAAATATGTCTTGGTGGGGATGTGCCAAATGCAGTCTTCCAAAGGGCAAATATTGGTGGTTTCCTTTTAAACAGGCTCATTTCTGTTCTTTGTGGCAGAAGGCTTCTGAGCAGATGGAAATGCCAAGGAGTTTTAATTGAGCTTGACTGAAGGAAAAAGCTGAGTGCTTCTTCCCTCTAAAGAGTAAGATAACATTGCCTGACCCCTGCCCTAGATGGCGGATGCTTTGAAGGAGGCCCAAGAATCTAAGACAGCAAGCTGAGGTGATGAAACTGATTTTAGGAAAGAATGAAGTAAAGAAGAAAGTCCAAATGAGGGGAAATGCATTGGGATAAGTGTCAACTGGGATATTGGGATAGGTTTGCTTTTAAAAGCATCAGCATCCCAAGGATGATAGGAAAGGCATGGGTAGATGACCTTATTTCTGAAAATAATTAGAGAGTTCTAATGAATGACTCATTGTGAATCAGCAGTAAGATATGGCCACCGAGTCAACCAAGGCCACTGTGGAAGTCATTAAGAGAGGCAGAGAACCTGAAAAGAAGGAGGTGATGGGGTCCTTACCCTCTGCCCCGGTCAGGCCACCCATGGGACATTATGCTCAGTGCTGGGCATTGATATGGAAGGAGGATATTGGTAAATTGGAGAATATCAGAGGAGGGCGACCAGCATGTTAAGGGCCCTTAAATCAATAACCCATGAGGGTAAGTTGAAAGTGTGCTCATCCAGGAGAGAACACTAGCTGGGCAGGAGGCAGAATAACCTTCTTCCAGTTTTTTTTCAATATGGTCCTTATGTGAAACATTTCATTTGGCTGTAGAGGCCAGAACTTGGAATTGTGGGTGGAAGTCAAAAAGAGGTCAATTTCCCACCCCTCTGTGCTTTCTGAGAATCCATAGAATCCCAGAATGTGAGATTGAACGTAACCTCATTGGCCTTCAAGTCTGAGCCATAGAGAAAACTAATAGCCCACAATAATGTTCCCCATAAATGGGCATCCAGGCACTGCTTGCAGACCTCTAAGAAGGGGCAGCCCACTCTCTTGAAGTATTCTTTTCTCTAGAAGGGAAAAGTTCTTAATAATTAAAACTGTATAATGGGGGAATGGACCACCTTGGGAGGTAGTGAATTCTCCTTCACTAAAGACCTTTGAGGAAAGACTAGGTTACCACAAGCCAAGTGTCTCCTAGTAGGGTTATTTTTCCAAGTACAGATTAGACAAGACAGGCCCTGAAGACCTTCCCAACTGTGAAATGATTTGATTCTGCTCAGAGGAGGAGCCAGCTTGGTACAGTAGAATCAAAGCTCATTTAGAGTTAGAGGACCTCGATTTGAATCCTGCCTCCGATACTCACTGTCCTATGGCATTGAGCAGGTTACTTAACTCCCCTGGGTCTCAGTTTTCTCCTCTGTATAGATATAGTTGGACTAGATGGCCTTTCATCCTCCTCCAGCTCTCAATCTAAGAACCTATAAACCTTATCAAAGTAGTACCCTTGGTACTTATTCCATTGATGTTACTCCTACACAGTGTGTACAGATCTCCTTTGTAAATGGACTTTAGAGCTGCTTTGAAAACCAAGCAAAAAGGAGATTATCATAGTCCCCTTTTGTTTTTTTACTCACAAACAATAGACCCTGGTGTGATTTCCCACTGTCTTAATCAGACTTGACTCTGAGTCCTTTCCAGTTAATTCCAAAATCAAAATCTCCCTCACAGAGTGAAAGCAGGTCATCACCAAGGATGCTTGAAGGAATATCCTGCAGCCTCAGAAGGCAGGGGAGACCTTGGAAAGTCTTTTCAGGAATGGCATTGTCAGAGCCATTATCACTGTCAGGAAACCTCTTAAGGAGGCTTCTTTGCAGGGATGATGACCATTCAGATTCCTTGAAGCCGCAATAGACATGTTACTAACAATGAGTCTCACTCTGCTTTCGCCGCCTCTTCTGTTTTAGTTTTAAGTAGTTTCTAGCATTTGCAAACCCAGTTCAACCCCATGTCTCATATTGGGCATAGGTATGGACAATGAGCAGTGTTCATGAATGCAGCTGGGAAGTACCCTGAATTTGGAGGCACAAGCTCTGGCTGCCAATCCCTGACCTCCTCCTCCCTGTCTGTGTGATTCTAGGCAAATCACTTTCCCTCCCTGGGCTTCAGTTTTGTAAATGTCAGACTAGATGAACTTTAAGGTCCCTCTTCCTGCTTTGATCTGCGACTTTGTGCCTCAAAGCTCCTCATCATTATTAGTCTTGGCTGGGTGTGCTCAGGAGGTAGGAAGAGAAAGGAAGACCAGAAAATAGGAGTAGCAGGAGGAGGGTCTGGACTGGCCAAGGAAGGTCTGTGGGAAAACAGAGTATGAAAATGTGTATGGATGGATGGAGATTGGCTCATTGCCATCCATCAACTTACTATCAGTCTTCCTGCCCTAACCCACCTTAGGTCATGGTCATAGATGACATCTTGCCTTCATACAATATGGAAAGGGAACACTTTCTCAGTAGATATGACTGAACGTGTCTGCAGGAGGCACATGTTGGAGATGACCAGAACCCTGATATCCAGATGCTTTGTCACTTTTCTCAACTCAGATCTCAGTGTGAAAAACAAACAAGCAAACACCTCCAGATGCTTCATCTATTCAAATAATCAAACATTGGCTAATAATCAAACATTGGCTAAGTGCTTACTATCTGTGGGTACCGAGCATTATACTTGACGGTATAAAGGCCAAAGTAATATGTCCTGCCCTCAGAGAGCTTCTTCTACTGGACAAAGGTCAGTGTGTAAAGTCACGATGATTTCCAGTTTTATAGGGGTCATTTCCTGTCACTTAAAGTCAGACTAGTAGAGATTAATTGAGTTCAAAAATATCAACTTCATGGGGATGATATATGAAAGACATGGCTAGGGAAAGGGGTGTCTGAAAAAGATCTAGGGGTCCTGATGCACTACAAACTTCATATGAGTCAATGAAATGATCATGGCAACCCAAAAATCGTATGCGATTTTAGTCTGAGAGAAGTTTAGTGCCTGGGGCTACCAAGAGCAGTGGTCTTGTTCTCTGGTCAGTCAATAGCTGGAGCTTTGGTTCAGAGCTAGACACCCAGATTTAGGAAGGACTGGTTGACTTGAGATGATCCTGGAGGAGGCGATCATCTTGAGTCCCTTCCATACAAGGGCTGGTTGAAAGGCTATAGATGTTTAGCCTGAGAAGAGATGATTTAGAGCAGACATGGTCACTGTCTTTAGGTACTTGGAGGATCATCCGATAGAGGACTGATCAGTCTTGATCTGCTTGACTCCAGAGGGTTATCCAGACTCTGAACTAGGAACAGGGAAAGGAAAACCTTCCCAATAACTCATGTGAAAGTGCAAAGAGCTGCCTTGAGAGGTGGTGGCTTCTCCTTCACTGGAGGTCTTCTAGCAAAGGTTGGATCATCAGTGTCTGGTATATTATGAAGGACAGTATGAATCCCTGATTCTTAGTTTGGGGTTGGGTTTGGGGGGTTTGTTTTTTGCCTTTTGGAAGGGTGAAGGCAGGGCAGTTGGGGTTAAGTGACTTTCCCAAGGTCACATGGCTAGTAAGTGTTAAGTGTCTGAGACTAGATTTGAACTCTGGTCCTCCTGACTCCAGGGAAAGTGCTCTGTTCACTGCACCACCTAGCTGCCCCTGAATCCCTGATTATCTGATACTGTAGCCTTTTTCCTCCCATTCCCAACTTCTTCTTCAACTGAACACACTCCCATAAGCCTTTACTAGAAATTTACTATGCTCTACCGTGGGAATACAAAGACAAAAAAATGAAGCCGCCTTAGCCCTCAAGGAAGCTGAAGCCTCTTCCTCACTCCCCTGGTCATCAGCTGCTGCAACTAGAGAACTGGCCATGCCCACTGTTTTACTGGGGCTTGATTGCGTTAGTAAAGGCCACAATCTCCTCTCTTGGCAGATGCGCATTGCCAAGAGGAGCAGAAAGCTGGTGGATTACGACAGTGCCCGGCACCACCTCGAAGCTCTGCAGAGCTCCAAAAGACGAGATGAAAGTCGCATCACAAAGGTGAGATGTGCTGCCAAGTCCCAGGCAGCTCCCTGGATGTTCCTTTGAGACCTTCATGGCTTTGTAGGTGGGAACAAAACTACAAAGATCTGTTTGGGGCCCAGGCAGAGTCCAGGCTGTGGGACCCCTTTTTTATCTCATTTCTAACACGTTGGTGGGAAATGAACCTATCCTCACATTAGAGCACATTTGGATCAGAGACACTTGGGATATCCATAACTAAGCTGTTGAAGAACATTATTCAGATGTGAAAATGTCTGATATGCTAACCTAACATTGAGGCATGCTGCATTTGGGGCCCAGGGGGGTCGATTACTGAATTGAATTTACGGACCCTTTCTTCAGATCCCTCTTGTGGTCGGATCCTTGACCTTCTGATCAGATTGATGGGCCAGCTGGTACGTGCAAAGTAGGAGAACCAGGATCCCAAAGAAGGCTCCCCCATCTAAACAGCTGACCCAACTTAAGATGAGTTTTGTAAAAACAATCCTGTCATCTCAGGAACCAAAGAAGCTAGCAAGCCTGCTACTTTGGCCCCAAATGTGCAGGCTGGCACACAGCTCTAGCTTAAATCTCTATCTCATGATGCTGCTTTATTTCAACACACTTACATCATTGTTAGATAAGTGGACTTAAACAGTCTTTTGTTCCTTCTAGGCAGAAGAAGAGTTTCAAAAAGCCCAGAAAGTGTTTGAAGAGTTCAACATTGATTTACAAGAAGAGCTTCCTTCATTGTGGTCTAGGTAAAGCCATTTGTCTGCATGCTGTCTCCCAGAGAGAATGTCAGTGCCAAGAGGGCAGAGACTTTTGTCTTTGACTCCCCAGAGTCTAATATAATGTTTGATATGTAATAGTCAATATTGTCATTTTGATCAATTGATGAATAATTAATTGGTTTTCAAAGAAAGGAATACATGTCTTTGGGGGAGATTTGCAAAAACTCCCTATTTCTATGAATAGGCATCTACTGAAATTACCTACTCTCTGAATCTTTGTTATCTTTCAATCAATCAAAACTAAAAGATCAAGATAGCCCCTCTGGAGAGTATGATTGTAGGAAAGGATTCAAGTTCTCCATTATCTGGGCAAATCTGCTGTGGTAGAGAGACTTCCCTCATTGGGAATTCTCCAAGTCTATGAAGTTGGAGAGCAAACAAATGTATGTTTATATGCACACACCATATATAAGGTAAGTTTAGCTGTCTGTATTGATATTCAACATCAACATTTTAATGCAGCATTTTGAAAAGAGCTTCATTAAAAATAAATTAGAAACAGCCAGAAAGACAAAGTCTCATTTTATCCCTTGCTCTCTTTCAAAACCTGGATAGAGATTGAGTAACTGACATGGTTCCTTAACCCCTGTAAGGGCCCTGAATAGCCCTCTCTCTCAGACCTTCCTTCTCTTTTTGCTTCCTCCCAATAGAAGGGTGGGATTTTATGTCAATACCTTCAAGAACGTGTCCAGCCTCGAGGCCAAGTTCCACAAGGAAATTGCTCTGGTAAGTGACATTGATCATTCTGTGAGTGAATTGTACAGTGGACAGGCAGCTTCTGTCCGGGGCAGGGGGCGGGCACAGACAGGCAGGCATGTGATTCCCCCATGCCTGGAATCATGCATCTTTCTGTTAACTCAGTTAAATTCTTCACTGTTCTATCCAAAGCCTGTTTGCTGTGGGGACATACATCTTAATTAGTGTTCTCTGTCTGGAAGACTTAGAGGTGTGTGGGATATAGCAAACCCTTCTTTAGGTTGCCTCTTAGAACTCCCTCTTCTATTTCCTAAAGAAAAGTATCGAGGGCTATGCTTTACACTGATTATACAGTCCTAGGTTTAGACCTCGGGGCAGGGGGGACCTCGGTAAGTCTTCTGTCCCAATTCTTCATTTTACATACAAAAAAACTGTTAATAATAGTGGACATAAGCTTTAAGCATCACCATTCCCACTGCCTCACCAGCATTTAGAGGCCTTCACAGCATTGGGGATGAGTTTAGTAAGGAAGACCACCCTGCTGCCATTGCTCATGTGCCTATATCTGTTTCAAAAATTGATATTAAGCATCCATGTGCTTATTTAAGCACCACATTATACCCCCGGCTTCAGACCTTCTCAGTGCCATCATCTTGATTCCCACCTGCCTGGCTCTGGGCCTCAAGACTGGTTCTGTGATCCAGATGTAGTCCCTCAATCACAAGCTTTCCAAGGAAAACATGAGGATTCTTGAGTTAGGACCAGAATAATTTGCACCCAGTGAAGAAGTACCTTCTGTGTCCTCAGCTTTGCCACAAGCTTTATGAGGTGATGACCAAGCTAGGGGAGCAGCATGCAGACAAGGCCTTCACCATCCAGGGAGCCCCCAGGTAAGTGACTGGTCATTGAAAGTCATGACCACTCTTGTGGCATCCCCCAAACCAAGAGCTCATGGAGCTCACAGTACTCCTCCACTTGGAAAGCCCTTTCTTATGTCACATCCTGAAGATGTGCCATCAATTACAGGAAGGAGGGAATAAATGAGTGAGTGAGTGAATGGAAGTATGTGTTGAGAGTTGACTTAGCATTGTGCTAGGGCCTGGGGATAGAAGTAAGAAAACAAGACAGCTCCTCCTTTTAAGGAACTCCTATTCTAATTGAGGGAGGGTCCAGTGACAGGGGAGATGATAGGGTCAGGTGGTCCTATGGTTGCGGTGGCGGGGCATATGACAATCCCCAGGGGTGCTCAGGGTGTGCTGTTAGATGACAATGCTTGGGTATCTAAAGGATGCAGCTTCAGGTTAAATCTGGGCAAGCCTCTCTAGAGATGGTAGTTAGTGATACCAATATTTTTTAAAAGAAAATTGAATTTTTTTAAATGAGCAAAACTATTCAATACATCTAAAAAAGCCTGGAAACATGTGCACTGTTTCTCCCCCATTACCTCCTGATCCCTGCAAAATAATGGGTGGAGTTGGCGGATTTCCCCCTCTCTTCTTTGGGGCCATGTTTGTTCTTTGTAATTTGCAACATTCGCTTTTGGTGTTTGGGTGGGGGGGGGTCTTTCCATGTGCATTGTTTTCTTCCCTGTGTATGTTGTTTCCTTGGTTCTGCTGACTTCAGTCTGCATCAGTACATGTAAATCCATGCTTCTCCGTATCATTGTTTCTTACAACACAATGACCCCCTGCATTCACCCGCTGTGATTTGTTTAGTCACTCCAAATTCAACGGGTATCTATTTTGTTTCCAATTACCATGAAAGCGCTCCTGATACTATTTTGATATTTATAGATATTTTCTCTCTTATCAGTATCCTTTTGGGCTTTATTTGCCTAATTCCATATTGCTTTCTAAGATGGTTGAAATTATTCACAGCTCCACCAACAATGCATTAGTGTCCCTATCATCCCGCAATCCCTCCAACATGAACTATTATTGTATCTGGTGAAGGGTTGGAGAAAATCAACAACAGCTCATTTTCCTCTCCAGAAATTTTTAAAAACTTAAATATTTTCAAATGAATTGAAATCAATCACTAAGCATTTCAGTACCTACTATGTAGTGGAGATAAAAAAGCTAAAATAAAGAAACCTCTGCCCTCAAAGAGCCTATATTTATTCATCCAGTTAACATTTCTTAAGCATTGTACCTACTGAGATTAAATCAATCAACAAACATTTAAGTGCCTACCCTGTGCCAAGCGCTGTGTTAGTCTTTGGGAATGCAAAGACAAAATGGAAACAGTTCCTGCCCTCAAGGAGTTTATATTCTATTAGTAGTAGGGATACAAATCCATTAGCAAATATTTATTAAGTGCCTACTATGTGCCAGGCATTGGGCTGGGTGCTGAGATTACAAAGAAAAAAGTGAAATAGTCCCTGCTCTCAAGGAGTTTACATCCTATGAAGAGAAACAACATGTATATGGATAGATAAATACCGCAAAAAATGCAAAGGAAATAAAGGAAGATTTTAGAGGTAGAAGGATGGGTCATGGATGAGTCAGACCTCATTACTGACATATGCTTCTTTCATTTTTCCAATGTCTCCCCAGAGAGAGGTGGTGAGTGTGCTCTGAGAAAATCTTCTCAAAACATCCATTTGGGCTTGGCTCTTAGCAGCCATGGTTGACGGCTAGCGTCGGCAATCATGAGCACTGTTGGCTTGCTTTCTCTAAAGACTTCAAAGACACAGTTTCCTCAGCCTCCTGAGTCTGTATCAACCCCTACACCACACTTGTGCTTTTGTCTTAGGTCAAAAAAGCTGCTTTCTCCTCTAGCTGAAGTATATAGAAATCCCTAGAGAACAGAGAGTGCCCCCAGCATCCTTGTTAGCAATAGCCATTAGCAGATATCAACTCTGGCTACCGTTCTTAGTATCTTTATCACTGGGTGATGTCCCGGAAGTCTGAACACTTCAAAGCATGGGGTTTGACCCACAAGCCCCTAGTCTGAAGGCAGGAGCAGTTCAGGAGAATGGTCAGTTAGTTCCCAGCACTTCTGTGGCCCTCTGAATGTGGCATTTTGTCATTTACCCAATGACAGCTGACCAAGCAATGGAAAGGCAGAATCTTTACTAATTTGTGATGCGTGTTGCTTAGGGAACAGAGGAGTGCAGACAGTGGTGGGAAAACTGAACCAGGAGTCAACAGGACTCGAGTTCAAATCCCATCACTAACATGTACTTGTTCTTACTGTAAGAGAATTGGTTTTGCCTGTCTATGCTTCTATTTCTTCACTCATAATATGCAAATGAGAGTAATAAAACACATATTTCCCTCCCAAAGGCTTTGTGAGATTTCCTTGGGATGATATGAAAGCCCTTTGCGAACCTCAGAGCCCTGTAAAGTTGCAGGCACTATGCTTTAAAAGCTCCTACTTAATATGGAGAGGAGGATATAGGAGACAGCTCATCTAATATGGTTTAAAGCATCTGCTGACATGTTCCAGGTCAGGACTTTGAACCACTTTTTGTGTCCTGGAACTCTTGTATCACAGTCTGGTGAATCCCTGGATCCCTTCTTGGAATCACGTTCAAATGCATAATAATAAAACACTGGATTACAAAGGAAGCCAATGATATTGAAATGCAGCTGTCACAGCCCTGGCTAAGAATGCCTAGACTCTATTGGAATAATCACCAGACTTGGAACGTGGAGGTCTGGACTCAGCCATGATTTTTGCTGATTATATATACCCTTGAGCCTCGGTTTCCTCACCTGTAAACTCAGGATAATGTTTATGCTGCCAACCTCCCAGGATTATTATTGAGAAAGAAAGTGCTTTGGACAACTTAACAGGGCTACAAGAAAGTAACTACCATTAATGAAGGTTGATTTTTGGTATTTACTTAAAAAGAACAAAAAATCCCAGCTCCTGCTCAGGCTGTGGCACACTCACTTCTCTGTTTCTGTGTAGTGATTCAGGTCCTCTCCGCATCGCAAAGACGCCATCACCACCAGAGGAGCCTTCCCCCCTGCCCAGCCCAGTAGCTAGTCCGAATCACACCCTGGCGCCTGCCTCTCCTGCACCAGCCCGGCCAAAATCGCCTTCACAGGTAGGAGGGACAAGGGGAGGGCCAGGAGGGGAGGTAGAGGTGGCAAGCCCAGAGAATCTTCCCTTTGGATGCCAGGGTGTTCCTTAAGACTCGTGACATCCCACAGAACATCAGGAAAGACCTGCTCACCCTCTCATCCCCTAAGGAGACTCTACAGTCTAAAAACCTGGAAATACACCACTGGTCAATTATCCCAGCCATCTTAGCCCTGCTCTCTTCCACATCTACCTTGTTCAGGAAATTCCTTCTACTTTCCATGTTGATTTTCTTGCTCTTCATCTGCTAAAACCCAAACCATCCTTCAAGGCTTAATTCAAATAGTGCGTCCTCTGAATTTCCCAAAGGTCATGTTATCACCCACTGGGCCCAACGTTTGGGTTCTCTGTGCCTGTTGCTCATGTCCCCTACTTGGCTCCCTCCCCTGTGACCTTGATGATTGCTGCTGTTCAGTCATCGTCAGTCACATCTGACTCTTTGTGACCCCATTTGGGGTTTTCTTGGCAGAGATGCTAAAATACTTTGCCATTTTCTTCTCCAGCTCATTTTACATATGAGGAAACAGAGGCAAATAGGATTAAATGACTTGCCCAGGATCACACGGCTAGTAAGTGTCTGAGACCAGATTTAAACTCATGTGGATGAGTCTTCCTGTCTCTGTGCCCACTGCTCTATCCACTATGACACCACCCAGCTGTCCTTGGCTTTGAGAGTAGTGATGCCTTTTTACACAGCCCCATCTATAGCAAGTAACAAGATACTTTGCACCAAATACACCCTTAATAATTGTTGGATAAAAGTCAGTGAACTGATAAAAACAATCCCTGTTTGGGGACAGGTTTAGGAACCAACTACCAGAGCTTTCTCCAATTGCTTTTTTAATTTGGTCCAGACCTGTGATTTCACTGGTATCACAAATGTTCAGTGTGGAAATTCTTTCCATTGACTCAGGCCTAAAGCTCATTTTTACCTTATTGTCTTAGAGATGTGCCTACATCTAAGAGGCTAAGTGACCTACCCAGGGTCACATGGCCAAATGTGTCCATGGCAGATCTAGAACTCAGATATACCTGCCTTCAAGCCCAGCTCTCCACCCTCCAGTAATTCTGGAGAACTACAAGCCAATGGTGGGAAGACAGGAACCCAAAAACCTTCTGAAGAAGTGAAAGCTCTTTCTTTTGCATCCTTGAGATGTGAAATAAAGAAACTTCACTCTGAAAGCATTTCAGGGAAAGCTGAGATGTTGCAGGAACATAGATTTAGAGCCAAAAGAACCTTCAAAACCATCCAGTGTGACAGATGAGGAGCCTGGAGCTCAGAGATCCCCCAGGTATCATACATCTTTCTGGTCTGGGTTTTGAACCTGGTTCTTTCTGACTCCAGGTCCAGTGTGCCTTGTGGCTTCCTTCCTCCTGTCTACAGCATGGGAGTATTTGAAAGGCCCTTTTAAGAGAAAGGCATCTGAGGCATCTCAGCCTTGGAACCAGGAAGATCAACAACCAAATCCTGGCCCTGATTTGTCCAAGCTGTGTGGGACACCCTGGGCAAGTCACTTCACATCTCCTTGTCCCAGATGACATTTTGTTTTATTTTTTCAATTAACAAGCACTTATTTCATCTCCCTCTCCAATTTAAAAGAAAAAAAGCCCTTGCAAGAAATACACATAGTCAGGCAAGATAAATTCCCACTTTGTCCATATCTAGAAATGTCCATTGCATTCTACATCTTGACCTCTTTGCCTCTGGAATACAGAATGAAAACTCATTAAGAGCAGGGATTCTGTTATTTTTCCTACCACAGGAGGTGTTTAAGGAATGCTTATCAATTGATTAATTAATTGACAAGCTAGAGACCAGTTGCAATTCACATAAGTGGCGTTTCCACTTTGAGAATTCCCAAGACCAGTGAAATCATAGGTCCATAGTTTTAAAAAAAAAGCCATCTTTGCCTTTAGACCAATTGGAATAGGTTACTTTTTTCATTCATTCATTGTGTTTGTGAAATGCATCCAGGCAGCCCTGCAGATCTGGTGGCTTGGTATGGATCCCTTCCCAGCCTCTCCACCTTCCCCAAAACCCAACAATGGTAACACCAGCAAAAGCCCCTGGCTTGGGGATTTCCTTGGTCTGGACCAGTCTGAAGAGTGACATAAGAAAGCGACCCAGAGTCAGGGCAGGAGCCTCTAGCCAGACCCTCCTGATATGTGTGAGACCCCAGGAAGAGGCCTCTTTAAATCTGGTGTGCTCCCAGGCCCCTCCTGCCTTCTTCCAAGGTGTGCTGGCCTCTGATTCTCAGACATCTCCATCAGGGATCAATCAATCCACCAACCCAAACCAGAGCACTTTAAGTGGGGCTAGAGAACTTTTCTAAAAAGTCAGATGCAACATTTTCAGGCCTGCAAAGATCTTTAGCAGGCTTCCCCCTCTACCCAAGACCTCATTCTGAATCACTAAACCTCTTTTTTGTTTTTTAAAATACTTTATTTTCCCCAATTACATATAATAGCAATTTTAACCTTCACTTTTTAAAAAACTGAATTCCAAAATCTCTCCCTCCCTTTTCTCCTCCCCCTGCCCTGAGATGGTAAGCACTTTGACCTAGGTTGTACATGGACAATCATGCAAGATGTATTTCCATATTAGTTGTGTTGCTGTCACCAAGTTTCTGTGTCTGTGATAAACACACCCCACTCAATGTTCGACTGACCCAAAGGAACCTTTGCAACAGACCTACCCAATGCCTCTGCCTCTGGCAAGCCATTTCCCTTCCCCAACACTCAGTGTGCTCATCTGTGAAATGGATTATAGGATCATAGAGAAAGAAGGGACCCCGGGGCGGGGCAGGATGACACGACCTCCCTCCTGGGGCTACTGCCAGCCTTGAGCCGGCTCCAAACAGGAATTCTCAAAGTGACCACCATGACTTCATTCTTCTCACCTTTTTTTGATGGGGCTCATCTAGAAATGGTCCTGGGTGGTCTGGGCCATGAAGTGAGGGCTTTGTGTAGCTGGATAAGTCACTGCACTAGACAAACAGCCTTGCTTGGTCGGTTCCCTGAAAACATGGCTCCATGGGTCCCTCTGGCAGCCTCCAGAATGGCTGGGCCGTTACCCCTAGTCCCATCCCCACTGGTGAGATCTCTTCCAATGGGCCTCTTCATTTTAAAATCATCATGACTTCAACACACATAAGAACCAGGGACTCCACGTTCTTTTTTCTGACCCATTTGAGAAGGCCAGCAGCCACAGGACTTGGATTCTATGCCCCCACTCACTACACAGCTTTGGGAAAGCCAATTCACTTCCCTAGGACTTTCCCCTCATCTGTAAATTCAGGGAATTGGAACAGAGGACCTCCTACATCTACCATCCTCTGGTATTGTGTTCCTGTCTGAAGAGTAACACACATCACCTCAGGGCCTCAGTCTGCTCATCTGTGAAATGAATGGATTGAAGCAGACAACCTCAGAGACTTCTTCTAGCTAGAAATCTAGCGCTCCATGATCCTCTCTGGACAATCAAATCTGTGATCTCAGTAAGGCGGCTTAATGTCTTCAGGCCTCAGCTTCCTTACCAGTGAAATGCAGGGGTGGGACTCAGGGACCTTTCAGGTTTCTCTCTGCTCTGAACTACAATCTTGGGATCACACTGCTCCCCAGGGTCAGCCAGGAGCCTCAGAGGATTCTTGGTGCAGAGGTGGGGGGTGGGGGTGGGGAAACCTTAGAGAGCATCAAGTCCAACAAGTGACTGCCCTAGGGTCACACACTTAGGCAGGGAAATGCCAGTAGGATTTGAACTCAGGTCCTCTGGATCCTAAGCCAAGCTTTTTGCACTGTGCCCTAGCACCTTCTTGTGTAGAGGGCATGTTCTGCCCCAGCCAGGGGAGCAGCCTCCCTGTGAGAAGGCCTGAGGCTCTGTGGGAAGACTTAACCCCCAGAGGCCTTTTCTGCCTAGAGGCCTTGGCTGCACAAACTTACTCTCTTCATCCTTTTTTCCTAGTTGCGGAAAGGGCCTCCGGTCCCTCCTCTGCCCAAAGTCACACCCACAAGGGAGCTGCAGCAAGAGAACATTATCAGCCTCTTTGAGGACAACTTTGTCCCAGAAATCAATGTGACGGCTACTTCCCAGGTCAGTGGTAGAGCCTGTGAGGGTGGGGCAGGGCAGGACCCACAGTGTTTGGGTGTGTGTGTGTGTGTGTGTGTGTGTGTGTGTGTGTACGTTGCACAAGCCAGGGCAGGACAGCCGCACACGTCTGTAGGAAGGAAAGGCCCCAAGGACAGGGGTCAGGCTGCTGGAGTGGCAGCCCCTTTCACCTTGGGGTTAGTGCTCAGTCACTCCCTGATGGTTCCAGAGGCCAGTGACAGGATTGTGGCCAGGAAACAAAGCTGCAATAAGGGAAAGGGGGGGAGTGGGGAAAACTGGGTGCTTCTTCACCACTAACATGATCACTGTCGTGATTGGCCCATGTGAAATAGCCATCCCATCAGGCCTCTTACATTTTATGTGGGTGGGCAGGATGATCACGAAGCTGGGACTCCAGACTCAGAGTCATGGAGAAAACACGTCTCAGACAGTCCTTGTGGCATCCTGGGAAAACTCCTTCACTTTCCTGGAGCTCAGTTTCCTCATCTCTAAAATAAGAGTTTTACCTTATAGGGTTGTTGGGAGGATCAAATGGGAAAGAAGATTTTTAAAGCACTTTGCAAACTTAGGTCACTTTGTAAAAATAAAAGGAAGCTATTGCTGGTGGTGGTAGTAGTGGTAGTGGTAGTGGCAGCAGCAGCAGTGGTGAGCTGGTTGGTGAGAGAAGGAAGGGCCTGAAGTTCTTCAGGATCAGTGGAAGGGACTGAGGACTCCAAGCCTGGAGAAGACAAGACCCAGGAAGCCGTGACAGTTGTATCTGAGTATTGGAAGGGCTGCCATCTGGATGGGGCACAGACTTGGTTTTGGCCCCAGAGGACAGCATTAGGAGTGATGAGTGCCATTGGAGGGAGCTGACATCAGGGGAAACTTCCTAAATTTACAGCTCTCCCAGTGTGGAGAGGGCATGCCTGGGGGCGGGTGGGTCCCTCCTCACTGGAGAGCTTCAAGCCAAGGCAGCTGGGTGAGGGAGTTCTTTCTGGGCTCTGGGTTAAACTAGATGCCCACTAAGGACCCTCCCAACTCTGCAAGTTCACGATTCTAAACCCCAGTTACTGTTGCCCTTTTTGCCTTGTTTCCTTTACTTTTTGATATTTTCCCTGGCTTGGAATTTTTATGATATTTCTTACTCTAAGAACAGGATAAATCTGGTAGCACATGGGTTAGAGCCCCAGAGTTAAAACACTTCTACTAATTATATCTGGTATTACTGTCACATACAAAGTGAGGGCTTGAGACAGCAACCCCCTTGGATAACTGGGACCAGAAAAGTCGCTTTTATTTAAAATATGCAGAAACTTTTTGTGTTCTAATTGTTGGTGAATTGGAAAGTTCATTGATTTTCAGACCAGACAATCTGGGTTTGAGTCACAACTTTACTGCTTAGCACTTTGTGACCTTGAGCAAGTTTTGCTCCTTTTGCCCTCTGAGGGGATTGGACAAGATGGCCCTGAAGATCTCTCCCGGATTTAAATCTCTGATCCTGTTAGAGAAGCCCCTTGCTGTCCATAAGGATGTGGACATGAGGGTTAAGTCCCTTGGTTTGAAAAATGGTGCAAGGCACCCAGTGGTGGAAAGACACAGAGGCACCGGCTTTGGGTTAACTCTGGTCTCCATCAATCCCTTTGAGAGTTCTTGCACATTTCACAAAAGCATCTTCCAAATGAGTGTTGGACTGATGACCTTCTAAATGCCTTCCATTTCTAAACCTATGATCCTGTGAGTTTACCACGTGCCTCTGGATACTTGTGAGACCCTTGGTTTCCTCATCTGTATGATCGGGATAAAAATACAGGTAATCCCTCCCTCCCAGGGGCCATTGTTGCTCATGGCCATAAAGTGCTTCGCAGACTTCCAATTGCTATAGAAATACCAGTTTCTGTCATCACTATCATTATTACTTCCTTGTGCCCTCCCCTCCCTCTGAATATATAGACATAGGTTAGCTCACAAGCCATGCATTAATGAGGCCATCTGGGTTGTAAGAGATCAGAAGTAGGGAGGTGGTCCACAGGCAGCAGGTGGGTTCAGTTTTTTCCGAAGGCGCCATGTTTCTTCATGTCTGTGACCACCAGAATGGCCTTGACAGCCTCCAAGGTCTATTCCAGCTCTGTGTCTCTGGTCCTATGACCTACATCCTACTGACATATAATTAGGTCCCTTTCCTTTATAGCTGGTGTACTTGGACCCTTCTCAATGAAGTTGCTGGACTCAAGGGCACCCGTATTAAACATGATCTGGGGAAGTTAGCAGAATTACAGGAAGAGCTGTGGCACGTGAGGCAGTGGATCAAGGCAACAGGAGGAACTCTTCTTTATTTTTAGCAGTGCACAGATGAATAGATAGAGAGAATAAGCAGAATTACAAAGGGAAGATGTGAGAGCAGCTGTAGGGAAACAGGATATTGGAAATTAGAGCATTGGCGTGGATCTGAATGGGCTTTTCTTCCCTGAAAAACATGTTTTGTATGTGTGCATTACGCAGGGTGGCCTATTTAAATCAAGTTTCCATCAGTTCCTTAAATGGTTCCTCTCCTCTCTTTTGGATAAAAAGACAGTTTGTTTTGGAGAAGGCATGAGATCAGAGGGCTCAGACTGGAAGAGCCTGCATATGGTGGCTAGGGGATAGAACATTGGGCTTGGATTCAGGGAGACCCGGATGCGTCCACATCCTGCATCAGGCATTCACATACTCTGGGACCCTGGGAAAGTTACTCAACCTACCAGCCTCCGTTTATTATCTGCAAAATGAAGGGGTTCGAAGGAGGAATCTTATCTCATTGTCAGGATAATGAACCATTTCATAAGCAGGGATTCTATTTTTATCTTTTTAATATTTTATTTATATTATATATATATATAAGTTCATTTCAACAAACATTTATTAAAGACTAGACACGATGTTAGGTACTGGTGATCCAAAGCCAAAAGGAGCCCCCTCTTGCCCTCAAGAAGCTTCCATTTGATTGAGGAGAAGCCACACATACACAGATAAGGAAATAGAAAGGAATTCGAGTAGGAAGAGAAGCCTAACACCTGAGAGGGAACAGAGGAAGAGAGCTGGGAAGGCTTCCTGTAGGAGGTGGCCACTTAGGTCCCAGGATCATAGAACTAAGTGAAAAAGAATTTAGCCCTCATCTAGTCCAATGCCTTCATTTTACAGGTGAGGAAAGGAGGGGAGAGGGATATCTTGCCCTGGGTCACATAGGGAGAGAACATGGGGCAGCTGAGATTTGAACTCAGGTTCTGTCCCTTCAGGTTCAGTCCTCTTTCCAGGATGTCATGTTGCCCAAGTCTTAAAAGAGGCTGAAGATTCTAGGAGGCAGAGGTGAGGAAGGCATGCTGTGTAGCCAAGAGAGACAAGAGGGCTCCCGCAGTGGGAAAAGGCGTACTGAGTTCAGGGAACATCTAGGAAGCCCATTAGACTGGTTCATGTCAACGAAAGACAGTAAAGTCATTGATTTAATTCTGGAAAGGATGATGGAGGTTACCAGGTCCAAAGTTCATACTTTACAAACCATGAAACTGAGGGCAGGAGAGGTAAATGAAGCAAGTCTGGGAATCTGGGTGGGAAGCTCAGATGTAGAGAGTGTTCAATAGTAGGCTGAGGAGGTTATGGCCCTGAGTGTCCAGAAAAGTGGCATTATGGGTGGGTAAGCCCTTAGAAGAAAAAGAGATCCCCTGGTTTCACCATCTCTTGCCTGTTCTGGGTCTACACTTGAAAGGCGATAAGCCACTCTCTCCCCTTTACTCTGCTCTCCAATAAGCCAGAATGAAAATAACAGCCTTATTTGCCTTCTTTCCTGGGATTATTCTTTAAAAAGGACACCAGGCCTGGATCTGTCAGTGTGGTGTATTTAAGCAGGAGAAGCTAATGGCCAGCAGCGCTTCTAAACTAATAATACAATGTTCGTCAATTAGACAGTCACACAGAGGTGAACGTGACAGGCTGAAGACTCGTGTCTCCTCTTACCATCCATCATGCTTCCTTCTCCTCTCTAGCTAATGCTACTCTCCTACGTGAAGGAGAAACTAAGTTATGTAGATCAGTTCCTCCCCCAGTAGATGACCCTGCCCCCAAATTCCCAGCAAGTGCCTATTTGACCTCTCTGGGAACATTCCCAGTGGCAGGCAGTCAAAGGGCTTGGGTTCAAATCCTGCCTTTGACACTGTCCTCCCCAGACCTCAGTTTCCTCCTCTGTAAAATGAGGGGGTTAGACTGCACAGCCTCTCAGGTACTTTCCAGCTCTTTATTTATGGCTCTGTGATACTCTCTTCGACTCCTAGTAATCTGTTCTAGGCCTGACCTTCACTCTTCTTTGGTTTATAGCAGGGATGGGGGAAGAGAAGATTGGATAGTTAATGAGTAATTGATCCATTCACTTCTATTCCTTCCCTAACATATCTCCACCACAGTCTTTTCTAAGTGGCCCGATGCTGTGAATTATGTCAATTAGCTGCTTGTCCCTTTCTTAACTCTTAGATGGCATCTGTTCACATCCAGCCCTTGTCTGGTTAGCAGACAGTTCCCAATCCGATTCTTCACCCCTATCAGATAGTCTAGACAGCCAACCTTCCTCCCTGTTGACATTGTTTGATGAATAATGACTGTTCGGGTTCAGTCATTTAGCTGGTTCGCACTCCACCAGCCTGGATTATCATCTAGCCTCCATCTTCCCATCTTGTCCACAAGGACAGCCCAAGAGATGTTGTCACTGCGTCCTTTTCCTAACCTTCAAGAGAGATAAACATCCCTTATATTAGGGCCCATGCTTTAAGAATGTAATACCATGCAACATTTCAGGGTTTTTCCTGGAGCATCTTCTCTCCCAAATAATGAATGCAAACAAAATGAAAAATGGTGACACTTCCTTGGCTTGCCTGGGCCATCTCTATGCCCAGAGTGACAGTCTTTGCTGACAGTTCTAACATACAAGGATGAATTCCTGATGAGGAAGATTTTGTCAGGTGAAGACCGACAAGCATCACAAGCTTCTGATCATCCACTCTCTGCTTCAATCTGGATACAGGTCAGCTACAGAAGACCTCTCAAAGGCGAGACCAAAGAAGGCTGACCCTCCCATCCCATCCCTCCCACCCCATTCTCACGCTGGGAATGCAAACTGTGCCTACCTGGAAAGTAATGTGGGAAAGGGTCATTTCCTCCAGATCCTGTTGGGATACATTTTAGCACAGTTTCCTATATGTCTTCTCCGAAGATACAGTGTTGTTCCTAAGCCAGGCTTTCGTCTATGTAATGAACCCTACCACATTTTGCTAGGAAACTGGACTGGAAGACATACAATAATGTCTCATTATAATGTCCCAATTTTACCATGTTTTACTTACAACGATCCAATGTGCCAGGTAGGGTATCACTAGGTCATCTTACAAATAAGGATGAGGCTCAGAGATGTTAAGTGACTTGCCCAGGGTCACACATCTAGAAAGTGCCCCAGACTGGAGTCACAAGGAGGTCATGCTGACCGGTTTCTATCCACTGCGCCATCTAGTGGCCTTGTAGTGCATTCCACATACTGTGTGCTTAGTAACTACTAAGAGGATATGGCTGATGTGACCAAGTCCTGCATACCCCAGGCTATAAAGGGAAGCATCTAAGTCACCTTAAAGTCTAATGCAACAAGAGCAAAACATAACCTGTAGACAGCTGGGATGTTCCACTGGCATCCTTATGATGTCAAGGAAAAGCAAGGAAGGCCCCCATCACATGGGGAAGAGACACTACGGAGCTCTGCTATGGGTGCACATACATTAGTGATCCATAGGAAAGGCAGGCAGGGATAGGCTGGACTCTGCCTAGCTGGAAGGCATGCCTGTATCAGTGTAACCAGCGATCTTTTGTAGTTAAATAGATGATTACATTTTGGCAGCTACTTTGCCTGAAAAGTCATTTTAGTGTGTTGAAACAACTCTGTTGGACATACCGTATTCATGACATTTGTGTCATAGGGCACTTGGTTTTGCTTTTGTTGTGATCACAAGTCATAGCCTCCAATCCACTCCATCAACTTCTGACCCCAATTCACAGGGTTGGGAATAAGGTCAACCAGATTCAGCCTCTCTACTAAATAACAATAACCAGGAAAATAATTGTAACAACATCCTAAACTCATACCATACTGATGGTAACTCAAGAGGACCTTATTTATCTATAAACTGAGACCCAGAAGATCTAGGTTTAAATCTTGTCTCAGTCACTTACTAACTTAGGCAAGTCATCATTATTGGAGAGGTCTTAGACAATAAGGGAGTCAGATCAAGGTCCTCAAATATTCTGTGAGTCTATAAAATTGGCGTTGACATTTTCTCAAGTTATGAGGATATTACAAATGCCCATTGGTAGCAAATTTAGAATCTTTCTTACGACATGAAAGCTACACCCCATCTCCTCATCTTTCTTTCCCCCAGCAATTTATTGGCCAATCTAATAGGCTGCACTCAAGAGTCCATATTATCATACTAAATGAAATAAATTGCAGAGTCTGTTACTTCTTGAAATGTATTTAAAAGTGACTTTCTCTTCTCTTAATCAAGTTTCTGATTAGCACTTGCCTAATGACATGAGTAATGTGTTTACATTTCATAAGGTCTGGGGCTTTAGTAAGAATACTTCAATATTCCAGGAAATTGCTACCCTTGAATCATCAGGCAGATCACCAATCTAATTGGTAAAAAGATTTTTCCACTAGGACACCAAGAGCCTTCATTCATAAAAGGAGAGGATTTGGTTTTACAGTTTTTGGAGTTGTCTCTGTCCATTCAAAGAAGACCATTGAGTCTATCCCCTCTACTCTTTTGAGGATCCCAGTTTTCAAGACAGATAGAATCTCAAAGATCATCTAATCCAGGGGTTTTCAGCTGGAATCCATTGCTTTTTTCAAAAATATTTTGAGAACTTTTTAATAGAGTTAGTTTCCTTTATAATGCTGTTGTATTTAATTGTTTTTTTTTACCTTTAAAGACATTATTCTGAGAGGAGGGCCATAGACTTCCCCAGCCTGCTGCCAAAGGGGTCCATGACACACAAAAAGACTAAGATGTTCTGATCAGGTCCAACTCCCTTACTTTCTATATAAGAGCACTCAGGCTGAGAGAGGAATTGATGTGCCCAGAATCACCCGGGTAGGAAGTAGTCAAGTTGTCTGAACTCAGGTCTTCTTACTTCAAATCAAGTACTCCCTCTAGTGCACCAAGATGCTTCCTTTTTACTTGGAAATTCTAAGTATCCATAATTTCATTAGCAAATTTATGCCCTCCAATGACATAGATTACAGTCTGTGAATTAGTAAATGCTCTTTGAGAATTAGCATAGCCCCAAATGGGCACCAGACTATAGGTGACCTGCTGGGGGGCTTCCCTGAATCAGGCTTGTCCCCATGCCATGCCATGCCATGGTGCATGAATATATCTGTGCTGGAGGACTTTGATTGCCCAGGCTCAGTTCCATGCTATGAGGACACATCAGAACAGGAAGGGGGCAGACTATTCAAACATCCCCAACCAATGAGCCTTGAGCTTCAACCTGTAACACTTTAATGATGGATAGTTAGTGTCACTGTACACTGGGTTATCCCCAGTCTTTGGGAGATTTCTCTTACCTTGAACCTGAATCAGAATCACAGTTCATATGATTCCTTCCAGCTCAGCTATTACAAAGAAGCATTTAAGGCAGAGTCAATTAAAAGCCTTGGAGTGGAGGGGGATGGGGGGACTTCATCATTTCCATTACAACTGGCATGTGGGTATGGAGAATAGGTCAAAATTAGTGGCTCTTTTTCCCTTGACATATTCACAAAGTTAACTCCTGAATTCGAGCGTCTCCTTGTGTTTGGATACTTAATGAGAGAATTGTAAGACTTCACCTTTCTCTTGCAGGCCTCCTAAAAAGTTTCTGTTTGCTTTGGGGGCGTTTCCAAACACTAGTAACCTGTGTAATATCTTTGACTCTCAAGGTTTATGGAATAAACAGAGACAAAGAGAAAATTCCAAAAGAAAGGCTAACATCCAAAGACTGGAGTTGGGCTACTCAGCTTTAAGACCAGCCACAGATTAGCTAGTTGACAATGACTGGCCTTTCCCTTTGTCCCTTTAACCACAGGTTAAATGTAGTCAAAGGAACAAGCTGGCTTTGGGGTCTTATGGATCCTAAGGCACAGATCTGACCATGTCACTCTGCTGCTACAGAAGGATCAGAGGCTCCCTATTGTCTCCAATAGAAAATCTGGCTCCAACCTGTCTTTCCAAGCTCATTGAATATTGTTTTCCCTTCCTCCCTCTACATTCCAACCCAAATGGCTTCCCTGGACTATACCTTTCCTGATCACTCCTCCGAACTGTCAGTGGGCTCACCATCTCCCAAAATCACTTTGAGTGTATTTTAGTTTATTTTGTATGGATGCATCTTTATTAGACTAGGAGAATATTAGCACTGTAAGCACAGGGATCATTGCATTTCAGCCCTTGTATCCCCAGCACCCAGCATTGAGTCTGGCATATGATAAGTACATAATAAAGATTTACTCAGTTGGATTAAGTTGACTCTTTGATCTCCTAAGTTTGGGCAGTCCCTTTACTGATGCAGTTAGCAATCCCTCTGGGTTTTCTCCTCCTATGGGATTCTTGTTTGAGGGTTTCTGAAAATCTCCCCTTGAGGAATGATTTAATGCACCAGAGACCTTTCCCTGGTTCTTTTTATAAATTTTTATTTATTTTATTTTTAATTTACATAATAAAACAATCATTTCCATAACACAGCATAATAAAAAGATAATTGCACATGGAACTCCAACTCTATTAAGTACAACTTGCTATTCCTTTTAAATATACAATAAAGTTAGTGTATAAATTTCTTTTTTCCCTTTTTGATTTCCCTTCCCCCTACCCCTGCCTTGGAACTTGTAACTTGGTCCTTGTGACATTTAATACAGGATAAATACTGGAGGAGTCTAGTAGCTATGCCTCACTCTCGCTCTAGTCTTGGGAAGCAGTGCATGATCACATGAGCAGAGAAGCCTGGGCTTGCCCAATTCCTGACATCAATTTCAAGTCACTGACTCTTCCTTAACAGAATGAAGTTCCTGAGCCGAAGAAAGAAGAGTCTTTGCTCGATCTGGATTTCGATCCTTTCAAGCCAGATGTTACACCAGTAGGATCAGCAGGCATCACCCACTCGCCCATGTCCCAGGTAGGGCATTTTTCTTTTGGGGGTAGAGAGGGGAGGAAGGTTGGAGAGTTGGCAGGTTCAAATACCCATTCTTCACTTCTTTGCTAACAAACTGGTGAGTTTACAAAACAGGATCTTCTTGTCCTTTCCATATCCCATCAATCACTTTTCCCCCCAGGGGATCCTTTTTCCTAAGGTGAAGGTAAACAAACTGATGCCTTATACATGTCCTCAAACTTTTCTTTCCTGTTAATTTTCCCATTCTATGAAAGTTCCTTTGGACTGGAAAGTGATGTGGTAGAGAGTTGGTTTACAAGGCAGAAATATCTGGGTTCAAGTCATGCCTTTGACATGTACTAGTTGCATGATCACAAGCAAGTAACTTAATCTCTCAGGGACCTAAACAACTCTCCAAGACTATAAGATGCTGAAAAGTTGATGACCTGAATTGGTAGAGGGGATTTCCTCCTCTGGGCACTCTTTCTTACACGTCCTATCCTTGTCCCTAAACTAATCTCTCCTATTCCTGGCTTCTCAGGAATGATATAAGTGAACCACCAGGACACAGCTAAGAGACAGAACCATGTTTCAGAATGAACACCTTTGACCCTCGTGACTTGACTCCCCCTTCCCACAAGCCATCATCTTCCCCTTTCTCCACCTAGAAGGCAACTTTTTCTATGAGAGCTGTGACCCACTTACTTTTCTCACTGTTTTCTTCACCCCCAATCACCTTCTGAATTTAACCATGATGGATTAAGTCTGCCTTTAAGACTCTCATAGGTTGCTCTGGCACAGAGGATCAGCCTTGATCTTTGCTTCATGATGGTTTCCTAAGGGATATGAGGGCAATTCTTCCTTCACCTCCCTTTCCTAGCTATCAGAATGAAGAGAAAGACATGGTAGGCTAAAATTTTAATGTATCTGGCTTCAAGCTGTATTTGAAGTGTGGATCTGTCTCTGGGACTTATTTCAAGCCAAAGAATTGAGCCATGCAGGTACCATTCAACTAAAGAGATGCTGATATGCACCTCATGCCCTCAACTGGCACCTTCCTAGCTTTTCCTTGAAGGAATAGATGCCACTCTTGGTATTGACCTGAACAGACATATCCCATGTGGGCTTCCAAGGGTTTCCTTGCTCAATACAAAGGGAGAATGGATCGAAAGAGTCTAAGACATCAATGGAGCAAGTAATTCAGCAAAGCAGTACTGTCCAGGATGCCCAAACAGAGTTGGGAGTTGACTTGGTGTGTCATTCCTGCCTTCCCTATTCAGGAAACTTTTTAAAGTAGAGATTGTCTCCAGGAGGCATAAAACTGCAGATTTTCCCCCTATCTAAAGCTCTCTTGAGCCAGGGACCACAGGAAGGTTTCAAGGTGAGTGCTGAGATGTCAGATGAGCCATTTTCATAGCACTTCGGATCAAGGGAGTCATCTTTTTTTCTATCAAACCCTGGTTGGAATAGACCAGAGACCAGGAATTTTTTTGTGTACTCTGGATTTTGTAGATACTTTTTCTTTAATTGGGTTCTCTGTTGATTCCCCTACCCCAATCCCAACTGGTCAGAATAAGCAGTAAAATAGTCTTCACTCTGAAATAATAGAAGGCCAGAGTAACCACAAAATTCCCCTTGTCCTCTTATCTCCTACCCACTAGGAGGACCTGGATTTAACATCTCCATCATGTTTTCAGATAATGGATCTATAGGCTGAGTTGCCAAGCCCTTTTTTCCATTAATGGCTGAGCTCTTGGCAGCCAGCCACCTTTTCTGACTTTAGGGAAAGAATGAAGCTTTGTAGTCCCAGCACAGCATCCTGTTATCTTCACTGTACCAGTATGATTTCCCTTCCATACAAAACAGACCCCCCCCACCCCCATTCCTTTTCCTCAGGGTTTGAGATCAAAATTCCTACTAACAGAGCTCTCCATCTTGGGATTTGGCCGTCTGTCCCAAGCAGTGAATCCATCCTTTAATTATCTTGTGGACTGACAGACATGGTATGGAATGGCCCTTTGCTCTAGAGAAGATGGAGGATATTATCAACTTAGTCAGTACATGAGCTCTTATACCATGTAAATATCAAGGCATCATATCCTAGGGAAATAGAAACAGTCTTTGTGCTTGGTGGATGGAGCCTCATTCAGACAGCTGTTTTTAATTAAGTGGAATTTGAAATAGTCTCAGTCCATGCTACTGTCTTTAGAGCAGGGCACAGGTGTTAGAATGTGAGAAAGCACTAAGGCTGGGCCATCCTTCCCAGCTCCAGTTTTATAGGGATTGGGGAACAGGAGTGAGACAGAACCCGATCCCCGGAGTTTTCACCTTAGACTCAGAGATCAGTTCACCCAGCTCTAGAAAGGTCCATAAAGACCAATGAGTCCACGTTCCCCACATTGCAGCTAAGAAAACTGAGCCCCAGAGAACTTAAGTCACAGAGCTGCTAAGTGTTTAGAATGGGATTCAAACTGGGGTTTTGTTGAGTCCATTTACAACGCTCAATCCACTATGCCATATTGTCTCTCCAACATGGATTTTTAGATCTTGGCATTTGAAAATGATAGTCTTAAAGTAATGGAGGTCCGAGCTTAGTTCTAAATTTGCTCTTCTACTGTTTGACATTAACATTTCATTATGAATTCAAGGAATCTGTCCCAGTGCTACTGACAGGCCCACGGGGAGATGTGGTGACCCTGGTGGTGAGCCTCAGACATAGGAAGGGAGAAAGATCGGCCCATTCCACGTTTACCCCAATCTCTCTCCTCCCCAACCAAAGTGAGAGGTGAAATCCTGGACTGACTTTTTATGATTAATATATTGGAAATCAGTTAATATAATGTACAATTAAGTCTTATAGGGATATTCTGCTAATTAGTAGTTAATTAGAAGGACTGATGGTCACTTGAGACTTTAAACCAGAAGGTAAAAAGAACTGGAAAACATAATCTCTTTGGAAATGTTGGGAAAAGAGCAGGAGAATGGCTCATTGACAGCCCCGTGGTTATCTGAACCCTTCCTTCATTCTGTGTTGAGTCACCTTCCTAATATGCAGGACAGAAAACAATGTGGAAAGAGATCTCAAGGGTCATCTTGTCCACCCTTTCCTCTATCACAAAGCTGTCAAGTCTCTGCTCCAAGACCTCCAGTGTGGGCGGACTCTCTTCCTCTCCAAGTGGCCCATTTCCACCTGCACTAATCCTCATTGTTAAGAAGAGCTTTTCTTCCATAATGTCACCCTGTTCTCCCCACTCAAAGATTTTTCATGGCTGCCCATTTTCCACCAAATAAAATCCAGATTCTAACTTGTTCAAAAACCTCCATAATCTGACTCCAAGCTAGTTTTCAATCTTATTGGCGCTCGGTGCTCCAATCTAACTGAAATCTCTGCCTTTCCTCAGACCATTCAGCCATGCCCTGCTTCTATACTTTGAGGATCAGAGCCCTTCTGTCTCTGCCCCTTGGCATCTCTTAGCTTCTTCAGGCTCAGCTAAGATATTACCTTCTCCATGAAGCCTCCCTGGCCCTCCCACCTAGAGATTTCCCCTTCCATTCCCCTATGTGTCCAGCTGTTGACCTTCTCTATACACAGATAACCCAGTTGGTGTTTTAGCTTTTGGGGTGAACAATGGTAAATTCCTTGGGGGAAGGGGCAAGCTTACTTCTGTCTTCATATTCCCAGCAGCCAGCATAGTGGCTGCTACATAATAAGCCCTTAATAAATGTTTGTTGATTGAGTGATTGAATACACATTCTGTCCCTTCTACTGGACCCTAAGCTCAAAATGTGCCCATTTCAGTTTTGTGCCCTGAGTACCTAATGCACCATAAGGAAGATTGGTTGTATTGAATTCAGCAAGATTTGCTCTTCCTCAGGGCAGACATGCTAGACTTCCTTATCTATGCCTATTCCTTTATTACTTCCAATGTTTGATGTGGTACACAGAGTAAAGCATTCCCCTTCCTGGCCCCCAGCCCTTGGGAGAAGTCAGGTGGCTGCTTGGCCAGGAGCCCACTGACCCAATCATCCCCACAGACTCTCATTTATGTGGCCTGACAATATTTTCTTTTTTTCCTTTTTAGACATTGCCCTGGGACTTGTGGACGGTAAGGCTTTTACCAAGCACTGTATATGCTCATACCTCTGGGTCACCAGAGAATCTGTAATGCTTGAAATTCTTCATCCAAACTTTTGTGCAAGGAAAGCTAAAATTATGTGATTGGTTTCCAACCTGATCTCCCTAGTACCATTACCAGACGGTTGAAGGTACACTGTATTTCTGGAGGTCTGCCATTCATTCAAACAGTGGCCACATAAAGTCTGGGTTTTTGCTTGTTTTGGGTCTGGATATATGATTTTACCAGAGGGGAGGGGGATTCCCAGTGAGGAAACACCTTCCCCTGACACATACTAGCAACTCATCTTAGCACATAGCCTTTGGGAGTGACTCAGCATTGAGAGCTGTCTCAGTATGTGCTGGAATCAGGACCTCTAAGCTCGAAGGCTAGCTCTCTATCCACTCTACCACCCTGATTCTCAGCCTTAAGTGGCCCAACCTTAGCTCTGAAGGATATAGTCTTGATTCGGAAGATTCATGGAAGGTTGGGAAAATGAGAAGAATAGATAATATAGGCTCACAAGGCAGAGTAAGAATAAATAATGAAAATGACAGGGTTAGGGTTAACCCTAACAACCAGTTCTATTACTGCCACCACTATTGCTGCTACCACCACCATTCCTTACAAAGCCCTTCCAGGCTTATAAAGCACTTGCCATGTATTATGCCATCTGGTCCTCACAACAGCCCTGTGCGGTACATACTAATCTCATCACCCTTTTACAAATAGGAAAGGCAGCCTGAGAGATACTTAGCGACTTTCTTAGGGTCACACAGCTAGAAAGTGTCTCTGGCAGCATGTAAACTCAGACTGTCCTCACTCCGAATCTGATTGTTTCTTCTCTATGCTGCCGAGAGTTCTAGAACATAGGGGCTAGAATCTGGACACCTAAGTCTTTATGTCTCTTGCCATGACTCCAGCTGACACAGTGTCTCCCAGGGGTGATAGGGTGAGATCAGAGCCCTCACTCCTCAACTGTGGCTTTAGAATAAGGATGAAAAGAGGTTTAAAATGTAGGTTGTTTTGTATCTGGTACAACTGATTTCCAGTTGTCTTCTAAAACCAGGGATTCCTCACCGTTTTTGTTTGTCCTGCCCCCTTTGGCAGTCATATGGTGAAGATAGACTCTGCCCTTCTTAGATGGTTTTTTAATCCCCCAAATCCATAGATTTGCAAAAGAAACCACTCATACTGAAATGCAGTGACCAACATATTAAAAAATAATTCCAGAGACCTCAGGGTAAAACCCCATGTCCTGGGCACATCTTCATACTTCCCCATAGAATGTGTGCATTTTTCTGCTTGACATTTAGGAATGGAGGAGAGATATTAAAACTACAATCTGGAATTATCCATAAGGCTGATGCCTCCCCACTCATTTTTGCAGTATTGTAAGGGAGATGACCACCAGTACCAAGACAGCTGTTCATGAAGGTCATTTCCTTCTGGTCTCTTCAGGGTAATGCAGGGAAGGGGAGCAGAGTGGAAGATTTCCCTGGACTTTAGATCAGACCTAGATCCAAATCCCCACCTCTGCTTCTCACTTGCTGTATGACCATGAGCAGAAGGTCATTTAGTCTCTCTGAACCTCACTTGTAAATGGATATAATAAGGATTGGACTTCCCAGGGCTGTGAGGAAAATCCTTTTGTTAAGTGGGTAGTTGAATCTGTGAGACCTGCTGGCCAGCTCCCTCAGTCCTTCCAGCAAGATTCAAAAGTAAGAGCTACTTTTTTGGCCTGGGCCAGACTTAAAACTCATGGTTGGTCATTCTAGAAATGGAGATGCCCCTTCACAGCAAGGTCATACTGCTTATTGCCACCCATGTGAACTCAGCACTGACTTTAAAAGTTATCTCTGTCCCTATTCATCAGGCAAAGGCATGGAACAAAACCCAAAGGCACTAAGGGGCCAGATGGGTAACTACCCTACCTCCTATGCATACAAGGTGTAGCTTCCATTTGAGAAAAGCCAAGGTGCCCCCTCCTACATGAGACCTTTTCTGACCACCCCTTCCCCTCTCCTCAGCCTTGCCAGCTCTCTCTCTCTCCTCAGAACTCATTTGTTTTGTCTTTATTTTGACCTACCTCTAAATGTTTTGTTTACCTTCATTAGAAGGGAAGCTCCTGGAAGGCAGGGATTTTCGCTTTTGTTTTTGCACCCGCAGAGTCCAACAGGGTGGCTGGCACACAGCAGGCCCTTAATCAGTCTTTGCTGCCTTGAATCTGTCATGCCCAGCTGTTGTTTTTGCCATGCCTTCTCTTGCCTCACGTGTCTGATTTTCCTCCCCACAGACAAGCAGTGAACTGGTCCAGCCGGTAGGTTGACTTTCTGAAATTTCTCACTTTGGTGTAGTGATGAGTGTGCAGTGATTGTGTTCTTGTCCCTTCCAAAGAGTAGCCGCTCTCCTTGTGACCATGCCGGGTGCCCCATAGTCTGAGGTGCCTTGCCCGAGGCCCTCACTAGCTTCTCCTTTGCGCAGACATTGACCTCTGTGTTTTCTCACCCACTTTTGCCATGACCAGATTCATCTCACTTTGTTTTTTTCCCCCTTTGCTCTTCTGCCTGCTCTAAAGCCTGATGCTTCAAAAAGCCTTTCCTTGTGTAACCTGATCATGGAGGAAACTCCAGACCTCGGGTCAGCTGAAGACATGCCTGACCCCCAAAGTGACCTAGGGTCATTCATCTGGGGCCTAGATGTTAGCACAGACAGTGTCAGCCAGGAGGTTACAGCAGGTGATTCTGGAGAGGAATCCGGACCTGAACCTGGGGCAGAGCAGAGCATGGCAGGGCCAGCTGTCACAGAAGAAAATTCATTGATTTCCCCAGAGGCTGAACCAGAAGCTAGATTTGCCATGGGTCTGAGTCCAGAGATGGAGCAGCCTTCTGAATCCTCACTAGACTCTGAGATGCCAGTTGTGGGCACTGGAGGCCTTCAAGAAGAAATCCACTCAAGTGTGGAAAGAACAAAGGAGGAAGAAGAAAAAGTGGAAGAATCGGTATGGGGAAGCTCAGAGCCACGTGAAAAGGTAGACACCGGCAATGTTAGTGCCCAAGGGATAGAAGGTACAGAGGCATGTGAAGAGGAAGCTTGGGGAAGTCCAGGAAGCAAAGACACCCAGCAGCCTGAGACAGGAGCAAAGGGAGGCCAGGAAACGTGCACAATCACAGAGGAGGAGAAGGAGGAGGAGGAGGAGGACGTTATTTGTATGATGGGGGTCTCCTCAGGGGAAGGGGCTTTTGAGGAAAGTGAACACAGAGACAAAGACAAAGCAGGAGTAGCTGCTCCAGGTGCATTTAGAGGTAAGGTGCAAGGGTTAGATACCGAAGTGCCACGAAGAATCAGTCAGTGTGAAGTTAAGGGCCTTGAAATTGAACTTGAGAATGCCTTAGGCATCTGGAGTCAAGAGCACCAGACAGATCATGTGGCAAAAATTGAGTGTACTAGTGCTGTAGGATGGACTTTAGCTATGGAAGAAGGCATAGTCATGTCTGGAGGCCTTCCTGACCTAGAGATGGTACATCACTCAGAGCAAGACGCTATGGGTCTGTCAGACATTCATTGTGGTGCTGGGCTGAGTGATACAGGGCAGACGGCTCATGAACTTGAACGTGGCAGTGTCAGTGCACATCAAAATGTAGGTGTCATTGATGACCCTAAAGCTGCCTTCACCCCCAGCGAGGATGAAATGGGCCTGCCAATCAGAGCTGAGTCTGCCTCTTCTGATGGTACTGCGGCCAAATGTAGTAATGACCTGTATTCAGGTCAAGCGAAAGATTCATGGGGAGAGGGAAATGAAACTGCAGTCCCCCAAGACTGCGGAAATAGCATTAGCAAGCCAGAAGGCTCAGAGGCAGATCCTTGGGGGATAGATGCAAATCAGATTTGGCTACCCAATTGGGACCCTACTGTGAGTAATGAGGAACCCTGGGACTTCAGTGGTCTACCAGATGGCCCAAAGAATAGCTTGGATAACTGGCCTGAATTTGTTAATCAGTGGCCCACCCAAGACGTGGGAGGTTCCAGTAGTTTCTGGGAAGATGCAGGCCTAGATGCCAACAAGAAGACTTTGGAGGCTCATTTGAAAGCAGGGTTATCTGGGGAACAGGCCAGCATGAGTGTCTATCAGCAAAGCCAGGATTTAGCAAGACCCATGGCTCTGTTCCACGTGGGCAGCTCCCCAAATGCTAGCACGGAGAGTTCAAATAGTCCAAAAGACAGTGAGACCAACAACTCAGACTTATCTGAAGATGAAATTGCTAACCGGAGATATGGAGTGTTGTACCAAGAAGTAGAGACTGAGAAAGAAGAGGTACCTACCCCAGTGTGTAGCCTAGCCTAGCCCAAGATCCCCTTAGGCTCTGTTACCTTGTGTCTCCTACACATCCATGGTCCATACCTTCCTTATCTGAGTGAGCCCTTGCTGACCTCCTTGACAAACTACCCTACATCCTCTGAATTCTCTGCAGCCTGACCATACAAATAGGTTGACCAAAAAAAGGGTGATCATTATAAATGGTCCTGGTGTGTGCCCTCATCCTGGGTAACAAGTGTGGAGGTGACCGAGTGTTTGCCTTTCAGGTTTCCATACTGTGAACAGAGCAGACACGACTCATAGGGACATTGATTTAGAACAGGACCACAGCTGTCCTCTCTTCCAAGCTCTTCTCTGGACAGCGGAGGAAACTGAGATGCAGAGAGTATAAGTAGCTTGCCTAAAGTCCCATAGGTATAGTGGTGGAGCTTAGGTTAGAACCCAGATACTCAATCCAGGTTCTCCATCCACTCCTTTGGTCTCTGCACTGTGTTGAGCACCCTCAAAGTGCTTCCAGATGAGGAATGCATGAATAACTTATATTCACATGCACACACAAATTGGGAAAATCTCACTTTGGGTAAAAATCTGACATCACTGTTTAGAAGAACCAGGGAAATGTCTTCTGACAATAACTAGGCCAGTGATGGTCATGGTCTGATGGCAGAGAGACTCCAAGGCTCACCTTGGGAGCTCACCCCTTAAGGCTGTGCCACCATTGCTGAGGGAGGGAGTCTCTTGGAATACTGAAACAGACACCAGAAATTACTGGAAAGAACACTGGACCTTTTTTTGTCAGCAGCCTATTGGATGTGCTCCCTTGTGGCCTCCTCCATCTCACAAGTACTCTCGCTCATACCTTTCCCTATCTCTCCATTTGGTTTCATGGGTGATACGTCATTGTCTTTTCTATGTCCACACATAAAACTATATGAATGTTAACAAGGACTGTGAAGACTTAACGAGTAACACATTCTGGTCTCCACTTCCACTTAGGCATCCAGTGGAGCCTTCAATGGATTCACCCAGGTAAGAAATAAACAAGTCAGAGAGTGACTCTGGACAAGCGATGACTGAACTGTGTGCATCAATGGGTCTCCAAGTGAGGAGGCCAGATGCTTCATTAAGTCAAGACGTAGCTCATGAACGATAAAGTCAGAAGACCTGAAGCTCGGTGGTCCTTGGGCGCCATAGAGTGGAACTCTCCCGTCTGTAGATGAAAATACAGAGGCCCAGGAAGGTCATGATTTGCTTATGGTCATATAGGTAATAAGTACATGAAATGAACCGTTAGGCTTCAAGGCTCACCAGGTTCTGATCTCAAAAGAGGGATATGAGGCTGTCACTGAAGGGCTGGGAGAGGGAGACAAAAAGGCAGGGGAGATATTGAGGAAGGTTCTCACAAAGTTTCTGAAGAAATTCCTCCATGAAGGTCAATGTAGAAGTATGGGAAAAAATAATGAAAGTCATAGAGTATCCAGGGAGGTGATGGCGCCACTGTTCTTGCCCTGCTTAGACTAGAGTGGAGAACTGTATGTTTTTAAAAGGACACTGAGAAACTGGAAAGTGAAGGACTTTGATTCCACATCATATGAGTATCATTTGAAGGAACTGGGATCATTTAACCTGAAATATCCTAGACTTGTGAGGAAAAGGAGGATATCTCAGATATTAGTCTGGATACCTCATGGAAGGGGGATCAAGAACTTAGGCTTCTTGGTCCTAGAGGCAGAAGGAGAAACCATGGGTACGAGCCACAAATCAGTAAGGTTAGGTATAATATCAAGATAGAAATGATTAGAGCTGCCCTTGTGATAGTGAAATGGGCTATTGGCAAACAGAGGTCAGGTGACAATTTATCAGACAGGGCTGTGGGAGGGATGTTTTGTCAGGTATGGGCTAGACTAGATGACCAATGATGTCCTTTCCAACTCCAAGCTTTTAGAATTCCTCTCTACAAGTTGGCTTCCAGCACCAGCAATTTCTTAGTCTGGCTCCACTGGTGTAAGCAAAGATATCATCCCATAATCTCAGGACTGTGCAGATCCTCACCAACCTGGAGAGGATGTCAGTATAGGATTGCTGCCGGAGTTTTCATTGGTGACATCCAATCATACTAAGTGTGGAGACAGTTGTTGCCAGCAAAAAGTGAACACATATAAGCACCCAGGGACTTATAATCCTTTTACAGGAGATGGGCCATTGGGAAACATGTTCTTTGCCTGTGGCTTTCTTAGAAGCTGTTGAGACAGGAAGCATGATAGCAGCAGTCCTAGAATCTCAGACTGGGAAGAGACCTGAGTGATCATCTAACTTTTTTTTGTCATGGACTCCTCTGGCAATCTGGTGAAGCCCATACTCCCCAGAGTTATGTTTTAAAATGCACAAGACAAAATACATCAGATTACAAAGGAGACTAACTATATTGAAATATTTACTTTTTCTTAAAAGTCAAGTTCACGGACTCCAGATTTAGAATCTATCATCTAATCTAACTCAGACGTAGAATGAATTCCCTATGATAAACCCAATTCATGGTCTGCCATCTTCTTCCTGAAGGCCTCTGGTAAGGGCCAAATCACTACCCCCCAAGGTAGCCCATCCTCTTTGTGGCTAGCTCTGTTAGGAAGTTTTCCTTTACATCAAGTCCAAATTTGCCCCTTTTGCAACTTCTATACATTGTTCCTAGTTCTATCTTCTGAGGCTAAGATGAACACAATCTAACCTTTTTTCTATGGTGATGGCCATTCAGATGCCTGAAGGTAGCTCTCATGTTCCCCTGATTCTTCTCTAAGTTAAATATTCTCAGTTCCTTCAGAGGACCCATATATGTTATGGACCCAAGACCTTTCACCATCCTTTGACCATAGTTGGACCATCTCTATATGCTGGACTTTAATCTAGGTTATTTGTTTCCCTCTTAAATTGTGCCTTTAACAGAATGCATACCCCAGGTTTTATCTGATCAGGGCAACCCTGGTTTGGGGATTAGGTCCTAGTTTTTGTGTTTAAGACAACTCGATGTCCTCTTATGGGATTCCTGGCTTTGGCTAAAGAGAGGAGAGAGACAAAGGGGTGCTCACCCTGAGCCATCCTGGTCTCCAAGCTTGGTAAGCTATCAGTCTCATTGACCCATTCACAAGATGCTCAGCACACAGGTAGAGACACAATGTGTTAGCCCGTATCAGAGTCTGGGGCCTAGGACCCCACTAGTTTCTAGCAGATGCCTCATTTTGGATCTTGGAAGGTACCAAGTTCGGCCTCAGCAGATGGGCAGAATAAGACTGGTAGCAGACAAGCTCTGAAGAGAATGTATTTTTAGGAATCTTTTTCTTCTCATTATGTTGTTTCTTCAAATCCAGATGCATATTCAGTACAAACACACAAGAGATTGTGGCTGAATCTGTTTCGTTGTTTTTTTTCAGTTAGACTTCTTAATGTAAATTTAGAAGATTTCTAATCACAGCCATTTAGGTGACATTATTTAAATGCTCTCTTGGGGAATTTTTTAAATGCTGCTGATTTAAGAGTTCCTTTTCTTTCCAATGCCCAGCCTCAGGACACTTCTCTCTTCACCATGCCTGCCAGTCAGACTGTGGCGGATACCTCGGTAAGTAGCTCTGGTTTGTAGACAAGGGAAAGACAAGCACTTTCTTTCTCCCTTGTTTCTTCTGACAACTCATTTTTTCACGGATGGGGAGTCAGCATATTGATGTCCATGGACTTCTCTTTTACACAAACAGTCCAGAGAGCTGTGGAATGTCATTTCTTTGACTTCTCAACTTGGTTCTAGTCACCTGTAGGAGCAAGAATTCTGAACCTGGGTCTGTGAAATGGTGTGGGAAATATGTCCATCTTTATTTCACTATAATTGTTAATCCTATACATTTTATTTAATGTACTTCAAACCATTCTTCTATATAGATTCTATATTGACATAAATTAACGCTGTAAGAATCCTCAGAGGCCACCAAACTCACACTTCTCATTCTACCAGGTTCAAGTGGCTTGACCAGAGGCACATGCAACTAGTCTGTGTAGGAAGCAGGTTCAAAACTCAGGCCTTCTTGACTCCAAGTCCATCACTGTACCCCCTGGGTCACTCAGCAGCCCATCTGATTATCTTTCCTGCCCCACATGCACTGTCCTATATGGAGCACTGTATATATAATACCTGTTGTATTCAGTTGGAGATATTGTTTTTTCCATGAAGACATTCCATCTTCACCTATTCCGGCATCTCCTGTTAGACTTCTAAATTGGTCCTTCGTAGCACTTATTCTGCTTTTGGCTATTCAGAGCCAGGAGGTCTCAAAGCAGGTTGCCCATGTGAAGCTTTCCTTATAAACTGGTCCCTTCTGGAAATATGTGCCCTTCACCCTCAGGGAAATCACAGAAAGGGGACCCTATTTTTATAGCATGTTCCCAGGTTAGCACAATGTTCACCAAATGTGTATTTATGGGAGCTCAAAGGAACCCAAAGTTCTTGGTGTCAGCAGGAAAGTCATGAGCAGAGTTAGCATGACCTTATCATAAAGTCCAATGTCAAGTTTGGAAAATTCACCAAAGCTGGTCAGATGGAAGATAACATTAGCCTTAACTGCCAAACATGCCTTGGTGACTTGGGTTCACTTTTCATATTTTCTCTTTCTCCTAACCCAACCCCAAAATAAAATCAAACAAAGGCTGAGTTGGAAGAAGTGCCCCCCACAGAACCCAAAGCCGAGGAGCCCTTGGCTGGAGCTCCTGCTGAGGGCCAAGACATCCAGCCTAGGGAGGCAACAGAGGAGGCTGAGGTGAGTGTCAGCTTCCACTCCCACCCATCCATGCCATCCTCATCTCCTCACCACCAGTCATCTCTTCATTCATTCATCCATTCAGTTCCCATGCCATCTTTCTGCTTTACATAGCACCATGGACAGCAGCTTCCACCATGAATATCCCAGAAAAGAGAGTGTTCAAGTAGGTTTTGTTGTACCCTTGATCTTTTAAATACCTTCTATTCCACAGTCCGCATTCATTTACTGACCTATGGCCCTGCTTTTCAAGTAAATGCACTCAGACTACTAGAATCAGCCGTTCTATTCAAGCAGCTATAGACCTGACTTCTTGGATAAAGCACACTGCGTAAATTGACACTTTTTTACCAGACCAAAAGTGCCTCATGGTTAAATGGTTCTTAACTGTGTGTGTATGAGAGTGAGAGAAAGAGTGAGTGAGAGAGAGAGAGAGAGGGAGGGAGGGATGAAGAGGCAGACCCCTTTAATAGAAATCTGAAGAAGCTTCTTAGAATTATGGGGTTTTTTAATATTCAAAATAAAATGCATAGGATTACAAAAGAAATCAATTACATTGAAATATAGTTATCAAAAAGGTTTTTTTTTTAGTTCGTAGATACCAGGGTAAGAAGTCCTGTATGTGGATCATTCTATAAGGATTAGGACAGGTTGAACTTGTGATTTCCCTGGGATGGGGAACTCTTGGTGGAAGAAACTCCCCAAACCCAATACAGGAAAGCCCTGCTCCTTCTACTCTTACAGAGGTCCCCAGAGCACTAACGTGTTCAATGATTTGCCTCAAGACAGAGGCATGACTTGAACCCAGATATTCTTGACTCCAAAGCTGGCTCTGTTCAGCAACACTAAGGCTCCTCTGTAAACTGACCTACACATCATCCACATCTCCACTCCTAATGAACATTTTCTAGAGGACCATGTCAATAATGACCTATGGTGATAAGAGAAATATCTTTGACACCAAAGTACAAAGTATGAATAAGAAATTTGATTGAACTCATTGGAAAACCAACTATAATATACTAGTGAAAAGGATGATCTGCTCTGGGTTGTAGCTTTGAGGTTCTGGATTGGCAAACGTCCTAATAGTGTTTAAAATAGGGAATTGTGAACATGTGCATGTGTCTGTGCCCTTACCTGCTCTCAATACATGTCTAGTCTGTCCACATTGGTTGGTGTGAAATACAGTTGTGAAACATGGTGGGAAGAGGGAAGACAGAAGCTGACCAAAGATCAAATTGACAATGCAACACACATGAAAGTCAGGGAGTGAGACTAAGGAAAATGAGCTTAAAGATACAATAGGAAGTGAAGCCCAGTCTGTTCCTGGAGTACAGTGAAAGGTCTCTGAAGAATTTCAATCAGTGTGTCATTTAATACAGGCTTTCACAAGAAATCATACAAATAGGAAAAAACAAGGATGTTTCTTTGTAATCCAGAATACCAGTTTTGAGATTTGACAATGAGAACTGAAAGTTTATGCTCTACTTGCCTTAGGTCATCTTTGCAATAAGGTGTGCAGACCATCTGTCCAATCTGCCATTTGTGAATAGACTAGAATGATAAAGTCACGTAAATAATGAAGTGACGGCAGGAAAACTGACTAGAGACAAGCTGAATGGATCTGTCCTATTTTTGTTGGCATCATTTCCATCAGACTCTGTGCTGATTGGGAAGACAAGAACTGTTTGAATAGCCCTTCTCTATAAAATGTTGCCTTTCCCCCTGTTCTGCTTAGTCCCAAAGGGCAGCATTGAATGGAAGATACAATAAACCAGATTTAAGTTTGATGTCAGGAAAAACTTCCCTAAATTGAATGGCAGGTTCACCTTCACTGGAAGAGATCTGCAAACAGAGGTTGCATGACCCCTTAATGGGGACCATAACATTATAGAATGGATCTGGAATTGGGATCGACCCCAAAAATCATCTAATCCAACCTCTTCATTTGACAGATGAGGAAACTGAGGCCTAGAGGAGTTAAGTGTCTTGCCCAAGGCCACACAGTAGAAAGAAGGAGAGCTAGGACTTGAACCCAAGTTCTTGACTTCAGGTTTGGGTTGGGCCAGGTGGTCTCTGAGCTCCATTCTGACACTGAGAAGCTATGACACTAGAGGGTTCTGACAGCTTCCCCATCTGTCTTCAGCTCCTGCTTCCATCTTCCTTAGCAGCCTCAGCATCTTTTAATTTGACCCTTTTCTGATTGTCTTATCAGAAGCCTTATCTGGCCTTATGAAGGGATAGGCTTCAGTACATGTCACTAAGACGCTTTCATCTCAATCAAAGTTCACTTTACAAGTTCATTAAAGATTTAATAAAAGAGAAGACACCGTAGAAAATGAGATTGACTATAGGATTCATCATGAAATTTCTTCTACAAAGAAGTGGGTGGTAGGTGAAGGTTTTGTCTCCATGGCAATGCTTCTGTTGTCAGTAGCCCTGCTCTTACGCCCGCTTTGTTACTGTTTGTCCACGGTGAGGACCTCATTTTTATCAGTGGATCTCTTTTTCCTCATTCCCTGAATGAATGAAAAATAAATGAATAAATAAATAATAAAAGCATTTATTAGGTGCTTACAATACACTCTGCCTTTTAAACACTGGGGATGCAAACAGAAAGGCAGAGATAGTCCCCGGTGTCAGGATCATAGATTCTGATGTAAAGCATGGAAGACGTTTTAACAGCAAATAAGACAGAAAAAGCCCATGGCCCTTTGGGTGCAGAGGCAGAATCAGGTCTGGCCTTTCCTTCCAGGTCATTTCAATTGATAAAATCATATCTGTTTCTGATGCTGCACCATTGGACAATATGAAGGACACTGGTGTTAAGGACTTTCTTTTGAAGGTCTTCAGTAATAGTTGTTGAGGAGGCAAGGGCTTCAACACGTACAGAAGCAGTTTCCAAGGCATCACTTTGCTTAGGAGTTAAGAGAGATAGTAAAACATGTGCACCCCCTGCACCCCTCAGTTTTGCATGCCTGTGATTAAGTCTAATGCCATACATAGGATTAAAGATGGAGAGCTGAAGGGAACCTTAGGTGCCATCTAGCACAAGCCTTGAATTTTAGAGGTGGAGAAACAGGCTCCAAGAGGACACTTGTTCATGGCCACATAGTTATAGTAGTATCTGAATCAGGATTTGAACCCGGCCCCCCTTCACTCCAAGGCCAGCACTATCCACCTCAACAGGAAGTTGCTGTTTGTCCTTCCTTCTCAAAGAACACTGTGACCTCAGGGAGGTAATGCCATGACATGCAAGTGAACAGGAGGGCTGTACAAAGTTGCCAGCCTCACTTCTTCTCCAGAACCATATGGGTCCACTGACAAGATAGATCAGGACAACTGGAGATGGCCCTGGAAGCAGCTGGAGACCCTGGCCTTTTTAAGTCAAGGTCTTTCCCATGTCTCAGTTTGTCTGAGGCAACACCCATTCACTGATTGAGGATAGGTAAGAAATGAGGCAGAGAATGGCCTCTTTTATCTAATTTTAAAAAATCATTCTGGGAGAGGAAGCCCCTCAGGGATTCTGGCCCAAAACAGAAACAGTTGCTATTTACACTCACTCTGAGCCATCAGGGCCCAAAAAATTACCAAGTAAGGCTTGGACTGGGACCTGTTGTTGGTCAATCAATGAGAGCCAGAGTGATTTGGGCAAGATTTCTTAAGGACAATGCCTTAAACAACAAGAAGCAGAGTCTTTCTGAAGGCCTCATTTCTCCCAGGACCAACAGTGTACCATTTAGAGATACCATCACCACTACCTCCCACACACCCCTACTTTCAAGTGTTTAAAGCCTGTTTGGGCTTCAGTTTACTCAAATTAATGCTTACAAGTTCACAATCCTCCTGAATTTCTTCCCCCAAAAGACTAAGCTGTTTTACTCTCAATTATATAGCATCACAGTGATGATAAAAATAAGTAATTAATTTTTTTTAAAAGGGACATTAAGTACTAAGGAGTAAAACTGAAACCATAGACCTTTCCGTCATCATTCAAAGGAGAGCCCCCAGACCATATTTGTTTTGTGGGAGGAGAAAAGAGTAATGAATTCTTGCAGTCCCAAATCCCTTCTTCACTCTGCTTTACAAGCAAGAGATAAGACCAAGGGGAAGGGCTTTCTTAGTGAAAGAATGTTGAAATTGGGATGTTTGGGACTGGCTTTGTCTCTCAGTTCTGGACCTCAGGATGCTTCATGGATATAAGTGAAGCCTTGAGGTCTTCTGAGGGCTTGCACATCAATGTCCACCAAATCCAATGCCCAGCATGGCCCAGGAAATTCCTGTAGTACAAGTAAGATGTGCTCTGAGACAAGACATGGCCTCCCTGCCTATGTGCCCCCTCCTTCCTCACCCATCACCCCCAAGTTCTAGTCTTGGCCCTTAAATTGATTTCTCTCAAAACCACATCCCAAATCCTTGATTTACAGCCTCTTCATCTCTGGTGAGGTGTCATTCATGCCAGATCATGTGGGTTGAGCAACATAGCCCTGAAGCATTTATTAATGGCAGGGGCAAGTTGCACCATCACTCCCATTGCATGCCAATTCTTTTTAAAATTTCATTTATTGATACAGCTTAGTTTTACTTTATTTTCATTTCTAAACATCTCTCTTCCCCCAATCCAATCAGTCTTCCCTTGTAACAAACACTTTAAAAAGAAAGTGGGGGGGGAGCACAGAGTAATTCAGTCAAAAAGAGCAATACACAGTGTTTCCTACCCATAGTCCCCCACCTCTGCACAAAGAAGGGAGCATGTACGTTTTCTCATCTTTAGGGACAAGCGTGGTATTCACAATTATATAGCTTTCAGTTTTGTTCGTGCTGTTCTTTATGCTTAGATTATTTCCGCATCCTATTCAAAAGAGATTTCTCTTCTATAAGCCCATGATGGGGTCTCCTGCCAATTGGCATGGGCCTTATAGTCACAGCACTCCCTGCTGCTGGTGGCCCAAGCAGCCTCAGAGATGAGTGAAAGATAGTAACCAATGAATGGCACCTTGGCCAAGAAGAAATATTGAGGTTGGCCTTTTGTTTTCAGCCTCTGCAGTGTGTGGAATTTAAACTGCTTTTCCTTTTCCTCTCTCTCTTTCTCCCCTCCTCTCTCTCTCTCTTTCTCCCCTCCTCTCTCCACCCCCTCTCTCCCTCCCCTCTCTCTCTCCCTCTCTATACTTCCTCACACAACTGGAATGTTAGGAAGCTGTTCCCATCATGCCAAGCTCAATTTCATCTCACATTTCTTATTTGCCAAACACCCAGGCCGCTAAAGCTGACAACCAGGCATCGCGCCAGTTCTCTCCTTGGGTCTGTCATCCAGGAGAGCATAGCATAACATTCTTTTCCACTTTAGGATGCCCAATGCTAACTAGACTAGTGGTGGCCCAAGATGGAAGGCCATCTTGTCCATTTCCTTCAAGAACTGAAAAGACCCTCAGAGGCCATCTAGTCTGAACCCTTCACAGATGAGTAAAAAGAGGCTCAAAAGAAGGAAAGTGATAATCAAGGGCACAGAGATCATCAGTAGAGGAAAATCAATATTTAAATCTAGGTCTACTGAATTCAATCCAATTTTCTCTCCTTCAGTCAATCGGCAGGCCATCATTAAGGACCAGTTATGTACCAGGGCAGCTACATGGCGCTACAGTGGCTAGAGCACCAGGCCTGCGTCAGGAAGACTCATCTTCCTGAGTTCAAATCTGGTCTCAGACACTTACTTGCCGTGCGGCTCTGGGAAAATAACTTAGCCCCATTTGCCTCAGTTTCTCCATGTGTAAAATGTGCTGGAGAAGGAAATGGCAAATAATCCCATCATCTTCGCCAAGAAAATCCCAAATTTGTTCATGAAGAGTTGGATACAACTGAAATAATTTAACAAAAACACGTTCCAAGCAGAATACGAGGCACCCAGGACACAGACACGAGAAATATTCCCCTCCTCTACATAAGCACAGTCTGTCCTTCTCATTTCTGGCCAAGATCTCTAAGAAAACTGCCTAGGAGCTCTTTTCACAAATGAAAAATGCACACGTCCATTCCTAAGCTAACGTTGGGCTGTTTAGGAGAGAGCATACAAATCCCCCTTTATCTTTGAGACCCTAATTAACCACGACCACAGCTGCCATCAGGCACCAGCAGGGCTGGCCTGCCTTCTTCCAGAATCCATCCTTAGCACCCTAGTGTCACTGCAAAGTTATTTTAGATTTTCTACCAAAAGAGTTAAGCCAAAATCAGAATGTTGCTATGAAAAGGGCAGATAAATGCAATTGTGAAATAAAAAAGGAGGGAGGGAGACAGAGACAGAGAGATACAGAGAGAGAGAAAGAGAGAGACAGAGAGAGACAGAGGAGGGAGAGAGAGGGAAGGAGGGAGGGAGGGAGGGAGGGAAGGAGTCTATAGAGAGCACTGGGGCTGATGGGAAGGAAGACCAGGCAGTCTATCCATTTGCTTCTTTGATTTAATTTCCTTCCCTGGCCCAGGAACAGTCTTTACTTATTTGCATAACAGAAAGGCCTGTGGGAAATGAAAGGAAAACTACGTGGGTTTCAATAATGCATGGTGTAGATCCACTGGTGAAATCTGGCCTTAGAGGGGAAACTCATCTTCTCTAAAGGGGGTGAATCATTCCAATATTTATTTCAGTGGAAAAATCCAAAGATTCAGAAAAAAGAACAGAAAAATAAAACAAGCCAATTAAGCACATTCATTTTTAAAGCACATCACCCTTTACCAAATGAATTGACACCACAATGTGGTTTCCATTTTGTTTTAGTAAATTAGTTTTTTACCCAAAGTGTCCAAGTCTTAAACAATATATTTGCATTTACCAGTCAGGGTTGTCATCTGATTTTCTGTAGCTTTTTCTCCATTCTTTGTCTTCTCATAAAAAGAGACAGACAGACAGACAGGCAGACAGAGCGGTTCAGCTAAAGGAAGCAACCAGTTCCTCCAAGCTCTCTCCTGTGACTTGATTCTCAAGTCTCCCCAGCCCTCCTAGTCAAGCTCCTTTGGAACTGCTCCAACTTGTCCATGCTCTTCCTAAAGGGTCCCACAGGACTGACTACAATTTCCCAGGTGGGGTCTGTCTGGGTCAGAGTTCAGAGGCACCAACATAAGCCCCTCATCTTGGGCACTAGGGCTTCCATTAACAAAGCCAAAATTCCCTTTGGTTTTCTTGCCTCCCATGTCACTGCAGGTGACTGACTCCTGTTGACTTTGTTAGTTGCTGAAATACCAGGTGTTGGGTTGTTCCCCGCCCCCAATCAAACCATACTTTCCCCATCTGCACCGAGGCCTTTGAATTTTGAGTCCAACTTTGAGATTTCAGGTTGATCCTTGTCATTTTTTCCTTCTTGGGTTCAGCTCACAATTCTAGCTTATTAAGGCACCTGGGAGTCCTAGTTCTTTCATCCACCACATAGATTCAGTTCTCTATTTTAAACGTTTAATCAAAGGGTCATCAGTCCTCCATAAATCAGTCTGCTTCTCTGAACTGGAGCACCGGAAATGGAGCTTTCCTGGGCTTCTTGAGATAAGATTTAATAAGGGATTGCTCTCTTTTACCAAACAATCTTGGTTTGTTTCCATGGCATCATCAGTCAGAGTGCATGTTTCTGGTGGGCCTGACCATGTCTTTCCCTTCTCTTGTACTCCGTACTGCCCAGCACATAGTAGGCAGATGTTCTCTAAATACTTAGATAGTGATTCTTAATTAACTAACCAATCTAACAAGTATTTATGTGTGCCAAGGGAAGATACATAATCCAAAGTGAAAGTTACTTTCTCAGGGAGGGGCTGGCATTGGAGGGGGTTGCTTGGGGGAGCTTGCGGAGGGGGGGGGTGGCTGTGTGGAAAATCAAGCACTGCCCCTCCCTGGAATTTTCAGTTTTACTGCAGACGTCCTTGGATAGGAGTGGGTGGACACAATGAATCCCAAACATCTTCTGCAACTTCTCCCCCTTCTTCCCTCCCAGGACCCCCTCAGCACCTTGGGAGCTTGGCTTTGCTTTCTTCTCTGAAGTTCTCAGCAGTGCCCCCCTCGTCTATCTCTGGCCATTCTTCTGGGGCTGTGCTTTGGCACACCTACAGAAGAATCATGCATTTCTTCAAAGGTGATTCTAAAGCCCTGTCATTTTCACCGGATGGAGCTGTTAGGGGTTGCTATGGCAATCGTGCTGACCTCAATAGAGATGTACATGCACCTAGCCAGACACAGGGTTTATGACGGAACCTCAGAAGATTAGACTGGAGAGAGAATTCGCTGGCAAGTCCAAACATTCCTAATATTCCTTTGTAAGAAAAGAAACTCAGAGATACTTCCAGACTTGGGGGCAAGGGAGGGTCTGATGAATTAGGCAAGGGTAGCCTTCCCCCCACCCCACCCCCTTTGGAAAGATGCACTGGGTTCAGGAGCAGAGTCTCTTGGAGAAATTCGCCTTGATGAATTACCCAGAAGGAGGGTTCTGAGCTGTGGTGCTTTAGGTCTAGACCACATGAAGAAGGAAACAACGAATTGTCTTCTCAGCCCTCCACCACCACCATGTGTCGTTGGCCTATTGAATCCTTCTATTCAGGGACTGAAAAAATGATCGGGTCAACCTGACTTGGGCTTTCAGGCTCCTGACCTGAATCTTGTTTTCCTGTGGCATACAGAAGGCAATTAATAGATGCTTGTCAATTGCCTGGTCAATCTTCAGGGTTCAAGTGGCTTTGACCCTGGACCCACTGGAGGTGGCAAACTCTGAAGGAAACCTCAGATTGGATTTATGACAGAAGAAACACACTGGATCTGAAAGCAGATTGCCAAGGCATAAGGCCCAGCTCTGCTAACTGCCGGCTCTGGGATATTGAGCAAGGGATCTAAATTCTCTGTTTCTGCATATGAATAAAAAAATGGTGGCAATAACAGAGCTGGGCTTTGAGGTTGGCCCAGTGTCACATCCAGGATCTCCTCTGGGCCCTGAAACAACTCTCCAAAGTTAGTAGTGTAGATAGGATTAAGCCCATTTTGCAAATTAGGAAACAGACTGAGAGAGCATGTGACTTGCCCAGGGTCACACAGGTAGTTGTATCAGAAGTGGGATTGGAACTCAGGTCTTGCTTCCTGTGATGCCAGCCTATGTCTCAATAATACTTGTACTATCTACCTTACAGGGCTTTGGGGGTTATTACATAAAACAGTATCAACAACAATGAGCTTTGATCTAATGCCTTAAAGTTTAAAGCTCTCTGCATACGTCATCTCTTTGGTCTCCAGGACAACCCTGGGAGGCAGGTACAGCTCCTACTCTGATCCTCAATTGACAGATAAGGGAACTGGTTGAAATGACTTGCTCAAGGTCAGCTCTCTGGTAATTATCAGGGGCAGGATTTGAACCAGCCTTTCTGACTGTCTCCAGTGCTCACACCTGCACACATGTTCAATGTTCTTGAAAATACTAGGTGTTCAATAAGTATTTAACTGTCAAATGTGTGTTTTTGTAATTCAGTGTAGGCAAATCAATATTATTTGGCACCAGAGTATTCAGAATCAGGAAAAGGAGTCAAAATTCTTCTTCCCCATGATAGAAATAATAATCTTAATTAACAGGTCCCCTTCTATCAGCAATAGACGATGTCCTAAGCTCGTACTGAGAAGGGAGGCCATACTGTGTCAAGCAGGATTGGAACCCAGGACTCTGGGCTCTTCGCTCAGCATTCCTGCCCCTAGAGAATACTGCCTCCATTTCCCTATCTGCAAAATGAGGGGGCTGGGATAAATGATCTCCAAGGCCCCCTTGCAGCTCCCACATTCTATCCTCCTAGAGTATGAGTCCTGTGACAGCCCCAGCCTGGCCGAATTCACCGCTCCTCACCAGTCTGGCTCCAGAGGGAGATGGACTTTTAGCCACAATTACTCCTGCAGTCTGTGCATTGAAGGGCAGAGGGGCTTTTCTCTGTATCAGAAGACACTCCCAATTGGGTGAGGTCATAGATTCATGATGCAACATCTGTCCTTTAATCAATTAACAAACATTTATTAAGTACTTACTTTGTGCCATATATGTTTGGGGTAATTTGGGGGATAGAAACTGGCAGTTATGAAGATTAGAACAGGCCTCATTTGGGAATGACGGTAGAGTCAGCTAGAAGCAAAGTGGAGGGCACGGGACTCAGATGCACCAAGGCAAACAGGTGGAGTGTTGTGTGTGAGAAGCAGAAAAGAGGCAGCTTTGGCCAGACCATCAAATGAATGAAGGAGAGGGCTAGGTGAGAGAACTGGAGGTAGAGTGGGCCCAGGTTGTGTATTTGATCATAGAGGTGCCAGGAAGCCATGGCAGCTTATTAGGAAGTAGATGCTAAGAACACTGTGCCCCTTCTGGCTGGAATCCCATTCACAAAGATTGACAGCCTCAGTTTCTTTGTTTATCATTTGGAATATGTGCCCCTAAAGCATTGTCAGGAAATTATCTCAAATTTAAAAAAGAAAAGAAAAAAACAACTTGACTGGAGTGGGGAGAGGGAGACCAGGGAACCCAATTCTGATAGCAATATGAGATTGGCCAATTCCCAAAGGCCAAGCACACGATCGTCGAGAGCTAGCTATGGGCACACAGCAGTGACAAAAAGGAAATCTAGAGAGGAGAAATGCCCCCAGATCCTAGTATTGCTCACCTTATGGGCGGGGGGGGGGGCGGGGGGGGGGGGGCTCGGTCATTGCCAATGAGCTTCAGCCACAGAAGCTGGGAGCAAGGCTGAGCTGCTTGGTCATTCTTCTTGCAACAGAACATATTCTCATCCTTTCCATGACCGCTCATTTCCTCCTGTCTTCCTTAAGTTTTGCCAATGACTCCTGCAGCACTTTAAGGACCCCACTGTGAATGCCATTGTCTGCGGGAAGGAGGCTGCTGGGAAGAGGGAGACAGCTTCATGTACTTAGAGAGAGAGTAGTGGAGCCTCTCTGTGGGATCTGTGAAAGTGCTGATGTTTCATGCCTCAGGAGAGGGAGGGTTCTGGGAATTACCATGGAAGCCTCAAAGGGGCTTGCTGGATGGGCTCCTTTAGGGATCTCCTGGATAGACCCCTTCTTCATCCAGTGAGGGCCCATTTTAGAACCTCCTTGATACTGGAGTTCCCAGAGTCCCCAAATCTCTCAGAGTCCTGAACAGCACAACTAAAGGCAGGAGATCCTAGAAAGGTGTTTCTATTGATTTTAACATAAAGAGAAACATATGGTGATGTAGTGTTGTGCAGAGAATAAGAGCGAGCCAAGACCTGGGTCCAAGGCAAAATTGAAGTGTGGATTTATTGATTAAGCAAGTGACTACCCAGAGGTAAATTCAAATTGGGTAGCAGTCTTTTGGGGGCACAGACTTGATTACATAGGCTAAAACCGCACAAACCACAATCAGGGAGGGGAACTAGCAGAAGCCATGATGCACAAAAGCAAAGAACAGCCATTGGTTAGACCTATAGCTCAGGGCTAATTTGGGAATATGGCGCAAGGGTACAAGGGTGCAACCTTCCTGTGACCTGGGGGTCCCTCCTAGAACAGGGTGGAGAGCACAAAATAGAGGGCCATAGCAGGGTGGGGGGTCATGGGGTAAAGGGGACTGGAATTCCCCAGAACACGCTAGGGTCATGTTCTGGGCAAAGAGGGTGGGGGCCCTGCTTGGTCACTGGGACAAGACAGGGTGGTCCCCAGATAAGATCCTTGCACCATAATGAACCTCATAACTAGAATGATTCAAGGAGAATATATAAAATGCTTATTAGCGAAGGAGGGGTCAGGGAACTTGGCCTTGAGCAATATGCCCAGACATGCCTTAAACAGTTTTCAAGCTATGACAAAATGTAGGATAAAAATATAAAAGGGACTTAATGGTTGACCACTAATCAGGTGGTATGAGAGTGGCCTGGGACTTGGGTTTGGGTACAACAGTAGCATCTCAAACACTGAAGTGTGTTGAGCAGATTCATTTATCTGCTCTTTAAAATTACCACTATCAGTCTTAATTGGGACTATTTCTAGGAGTAGTAACCACCTCCTACAGCAGGCAGGGATTAGAAAGTGGCATTCCTCCCTTAAGCAGCAGACCCAGAGCGTAAGTAATAATGGAGATAATCAAGATAGTGACCATGACAAAAACAGTACATTTAGGAGTAAACTTACTTTACTGATCAACTTTAAAAGATTCTGTAAATCTTTGGTTTTATCGATGAGAGTAAAACCAGCCATTCCATGACCTTGACCAAACAAACCTCCCTATGCCTCAGTTTCCTTATCTGTAAAGTGAAGGGTTGAGGGGGCAGCTAAGTGGCACCATGGTGCATAGAGCCCTGGCCTGGAGTCAGGAAAACCCATTCAAATCTGGCCTCAGACGCCTACCAGCTGTGTGACTCTGGGAAAGTCACTTAACCCCAACTGCCTCGATTTCCTCATCTGTAAGATGAGCTGTAAGATGGAAAACTGCACCAGCATCTTTGCCAAGAAGGAATAACAACATGAGTGGAACTCTGGCCTTAGGGTCCTAATCACAGGAGTCCAATCAAACAAATACTCTTGCCTTCAGTTCTAATATTTTGATATTATCTTCTTTTTCCAACAACTTGATGATAAACTTCTCCAAAGTCTTTTGCTGTTGAAGTAACGATGCTTATGTTTGTGTCATGTTTTTAAAGTTCATGAGGCACTGGACAGGCATCTCATTTTAATATCTAAACAACCCTGTGCACCAGGTGCTGCTGGGGCTGTTCTCTGTTGTTTTACAGCAGAGGAAACTGAGTCTCACAGAAGCTAAGTGATTTGCTAATGATTCTACCTCTGGTCGGGACTGGGAAAGGATTTAACCCAGATCTTTCTGATTCTATGTATATATATATACACATACACACATATATATATACATACACACATATATATACATATATAGTGTGTGTGTACTGTTTTATACATACATGTTATAATTGTAGATGCAAATTCTCATATTCACTAAATCAATATAAGCTGATGTTCTTATCTTCATTTGGTCCCAGATTATGGGCAGTCTAGGAAAGGTTGCTGACATTTCCCCCTAGTCTTTTTGAACAAATTAAGACTGTAATAAATGGGTCTCCTTCTTGGCTTCCATACATAAGCCAAGCAACTAATTCAGAACAGAGAGGTTAAGCGACTTCTCCAGGTCACACAGACAGTCAGGATTCGAGCCCGCATCTTCCTGATCCCAAGCCCAGGACCCTAGACCCTGGGCCACACTGCCTCTGGTAAAGAGGAGCTAGCCCAAAGAAACTGTCAGGACTCCAAAGGAGCAGCAGGAATATAGGAAAATAGCAAAAGACTGCTATGGCAGCATGTCATTGCATGAATGTTGGCAATCGCTCTTTTGAGCCCTTCAACCCCCGAAGTCCTTTTCTAGCTTCTGCATCCCATTTCTTGGGCCACCCCATCCCTGTAGGACCCAGCCAGGTCCTGCTCACCAGAGCCCAGATCAGCCAAGAGCCCAAAGTTCTGTGACACAGTCTCCCTCTGCTGGCCTGCTGACTTCATAACAACAAGCACAGAACTGGCCAGGCTTCTGGACGTGTGAGCTGGGGCACAGGGCAGAAGACGGGCATTGGGAGGAACCTGGGAAATCCACAGGTGAGCTGGCCTCATGTTACAGAACAGAAAGTGAGGCATCCCAGAGAAGTGAGGGGACTCAAAGTCAGTTCCTCGGTCTCCAGTTTTTCTATTCAAAATGTTTCTGTGAATATTCTGGGAGGTACAGGGCTTGTCTTTCTACCTTTGACCTCTTTGGGGGTATATGCTTAATAATGAGACACCTGACACAAAGGAGATTAGCAGCTTAGTGAATTTTTTGCATAATTTCAATTTTGTTCCCAGGATAATATCAGTTAAGAGCTCCATCAATATGGATCTGAGTTTACCTATCTTCCCAAAGCCTCTCCAGCACAAACCTGAGTTATTTTAAAGGGATCATTTGTCCAAAAAGTTTAAAAGAATAAGTTCTCAACTCTCCAGAAATAGTTCTTTCCAGAACCTCTCCTCTCCAAAGAGTTCTTCTGAATGGTTGGTGTCTTGTTATAATGAAATAACAGCTGTGGTTTAAGTCAACACATTAATCAACAATATGAATTACTGCTCTTCCAAGGCAAATTCTTCCGTTTCTTCTTTCTTGTTCTTGTTCTAGTAAAGAGACCAGTACTCTCGCCTCTATTTGGGTCTTTTCACTGGCAAAACTTTGACTGTATAGATAGAAGTTTAGTAGCTAAAAGGGCACCTCTTGGTGCCAAAAGGTTTCTTTCCTTTAAACCTTCAAGAGAATGTGAAGTTGAGCATTCTTGGCAACGAGCACTGCTGAGTACCTGGGAGCACCAGAAATGGTGATGGTGATGATGATGGCGATGATGGTGATGGTGATGGTGATGATGATGATGGTGATGATGATGGTGGTGATGGTGATGATGATGGTGATGATGATGATGATG
>CM053599.1:7442554-7469199 GCA_028646575.1 Pseudocheirus occidentalis | reverse complement strand
GACAAATATCATCCAGGTTACTTTGGTAAAGTGGGTATGAGGCATTACCGCTTGAAGAAGAACCAAAGCTACTGTCCAACTGTCAACCTTGATAAGCTATGGACACTGGTCAGTGAGCAGACCAGGATTAATGCTGCCAAAAACAAGGAGGGCCTTGCCCCTGTCATCGATGTTGTGTGGTCAGGCTACTACAAAGTCCTAGGAAAAGGGAAACTCCCCAAGCAGCCAGTCATCGTGAAGGCAAAGTTCTTCAGCAGGCGAGCAGAGGAAAAAGTCAAAGATGTTGGTGGAGCTTGCGTCCTTGTGGCATAAAAATCCAACGTTATCAAATAAAACAAATACCTTTATTAAAAAAAAGCAAAAAACCCCAAACAAACAAATAAACAAAAATCCTTAGAGGCATAGCTAATGTGTTTGGTGAGACATTTTCAATGCAAAAAAAAAAATACCCAGAGGCTAGAACAATAGGCTAAATCTGACAAAATAAAATTCAAATGAGATCATTTTAAATACCTGCACTTAGGTTAAAAAAAGAAACAACAACTTTGCAAATGGAAGACACACCTGTGTCTTGAGACATGACTTGACAACAATTTATGCAGGAAAAAATATCTACTGATTTCCATTGACTATGAACTCAGTTTGGCTCCACAGTGGGATAAAAAAAAAAGCAGTATACATACTCTTGGGCTCTTATTAATAATAATAATTCAATGTATATAATACTTTGAATTTTATAAAACATTACCCTCAGAGGAATTCTGTGAAATGAGTCGTATGAGTTTTGTTTATACTCTTTTTACAGATGAAGAAACTGAGTCTCAGAGAGGTCACATGGCTATTAGGTGGGAGAGTTAGGACTTGAAACTCCAAATCCAATGTTCTTTTTTTTAAACCACACCATAGGACCTCTCCATACCGCACAGAAGTGGTCCATCGTTAGTGGATAGAAGTCTTCTACATTCCCTCCTAATTCTAAAATTCTAACATCTTAATAATTGACTTTCCAGAGAACAAAAGCACATCTCTCTGATTTAGCCATGATCACAATTAACATCATTAAAGATTCAGCTAATGAGTTGCTGACATTCTTCAGTCTGGCACCACTTGCTCTTAAGTTGTATAACTCAGTGACCATTTTCATTTATCACTAAAATTGGATGTCCCTTCTCTCCTTTTTCTTCCCTGTCCAAATTTTTCCAACTTGGATTGGAGACCCTTTGAAGATAACAAGAAGGTAATCAAGGGTCAGAGTGAATTTTTTCATTCATCTAGTGTCCAGATCAGCTTTGTTTTAAGACCCGGAAGACTAGAGTATTTCCCTTTAATGAAAGCTCAAAAACACAACTCAAAAAAAAAAAAAAGAATTGTGTTCCGTTAAGCTCACCATTTGTGAAGGACTTTGCCAATCCAGAGGTGGATACTCAAGAAAGGGAGGGAAGTTGAAACCATGCTCTATGAAGGTCAGGAAGGAATGAGGCTGTTTAGCCTAGACAGACCACAGACAGATGACTCAAGAGCTTAGTACTCCCTGAGAAATTAAAGGAAAGAGAAAATGGCCTCCAGTGAATAGGTAGAGCCTATTTTGTGGCTTTATGCAAAAACTTAGACAAGAGTGACACAGAGGAAGAAGAGATGGCTTGTGAATCATCTAGCAGTACCTGGTTGGTTCTTAGCAACTGGAATTCCACACGAGCCTACCAAATGTAGAGGGCTCAGACAGAGAAAACACACACACACACACACACACACACACACACACAGAGCCCTTCAGCTAGGTCAGAACCTAGCACAGCATAACAGGATTTCCCCTCCTGCTCAACTAATATTCTTAGTTATCTTCATTCTTCTATTTTCACATCACAAATTACAGAACTTATCTGAGATGGATTTTGTGCTGCTTCTCTGCCCAGATTGCTAGTTACAGGTGTGGTGAATTGTGCGGGAGGAGCAGACAACATAGTAACCAATTACCTTCTTCTCTAAAATTACCCTATATCTGGTGTATGTGTGTGTGTGTATACATCCATAAACACATACATATACACATGCATATACACACACCCACAGATATATTTTTGTGTGTCGTCTTCCTACTTAGACGTGAGCTCCTTGAGGGCAGACAATATGCTTTTGTCTTTGTGCTCCCAGTACTTAGCACAGTGCCTGACATAGGGAGGATGCTTAATAAATGCTTGTTAACTGATTGATTGGTGCATACGTTACAGAGTCAAGTCCTGTGCCTTACATTTTGCAGGACAACAAACAAAAGCTAGGTGAATTGAATTGTCAAATTGAGTGGTGGAAGATCTCTTCAAGCCCTGGATTAGTGGGAAAGTGGGAGAGTATGGAAGGAGGGGCAGGCATAGGACTGAATGTTGTTTTAGGTCAAATCATCTAATCATGTTCCTGATGAAGTGCAAAGGGGAGTCAAACACTCTGGGAAGCAGCTCCACATGAGGAGAAAACGGCTGACAGTGTGCATATCAGTTAACATCAGGATCCCAGACTGGCCCCAGCTCATGTTTCCCTTTGTTCTCTCTATAATATGGGAAGCTCTTTCTGGGTCAACAGAAATCCCAGGGCTGGTCTCACCAGCATATGGAGCATTTTTTCTACTTTTACTTTGTGGAAATTGCTGCTTGTTTGTTTTTTAAATAAAAGGGGGAAAGATAAAGGGTCACTTCAACCTCAATATAGTCATTCTAGTTAATATCATTGATGCATTATTTACAGTACAGCTCAAAGGAAATGCAGGATGTGCAAACTTAGAGTATCCACCCACAAATATCCACACAGACTGTGCCCGAGCTGTGGGAGAGCATTCCACAGCTTTGTATTGTATTGTATTGGTCTGATCGGCCAGTCAGACACATCGAAATTTGACTTTAGCATGGCATTTTTGGTCCTCTCCAAGAATGAAGGGCAACTACCAACCAGCCAACTCAAGTACTAGCTCTCATGCTGGTGAAATTCCCAGACCAAAGTCGACTTTTCCTACTTCCACCCTGTTTCCACTTTGGTCTGCCTCCTCATGTCAAATCCTCCTTAAAGGTTCTTGTGGGAATGTTTCCCCAGCATGTTGAGGGCATGGTAGAAGTGGGATGAAGCCATACTCTGATTCTTGATTATCTTGCAACTATTTGGTCTAGTTTTTCTGCCCTAGACCTTGTTCTACTTTCTATAGAGAGATGGAATGTCATGTGGGGAACAACAGATAGGACAGCATGACTGGGTTATAGAAGGACACAGAGGGGGAAGAATACATAGCAAATATGGATAGATAGGAAGGGGTCATATTGGGAAAGTCCTTGAATACCAAACAAAAGAACTTATATTTGGTCCCAGAGGCAATAGGGAGTCATTGAGATTTATTGAGGAGGAGGTAGTCTATACTTAAAGAAAATCATCTTGTCAGTTATTTCAAGGATGGATTAAAGTGGGAAGAGACTTGAGATAAGGGTTCGTTAGATTTTTTTTTTACAATTTTGAAATGAGGAATAATGAGGGCTTGAATTAAAATGGTGACTAAGTTGAGAAAAGAGGATGTGGGTTAAGATGTTAGAGAGAAAGACAAGACAGTATTTAGTGATCTATTGGATATGTTATTGAGTAAGAGTAAAGGTAAGTGAGGCTAGTGGGATCTTCAATAGAAATGAGCATTCTGGAGGTTTACAGAGTTTTACAGAGAAATATAGTCAGTTTTGTTTTAGACATATTCAGATTCTTACAGAGCATCCAGTGTGAGAGGCCCCAAAGGCAGGTACACAGAGAGGAGTATAGCTCAGCAGAAAAACAAAGGCTAGTTATAGAAATCTGAGCATAATCTTCCTCAAGGTGATAATTGAACCCATGGAAGCTAATGAGATCAGCAAGATACCATAGAGTGAAAAGAGAAGAATAGCTGGGATAGAGCCTTGGTGGATATAGGCAGTTAATGGATGGAACACAGATGAAAATCTAACACAGAAGAGTGATAGCAAGTAGACAGACAGATCAAAGGAGAACCAAGAGAGAGCAGAGTAAGGGAAACCAGAGGGGAGAGAGTATAATCCAGAAGAAGGTGGTCAGCATTTCAAATGCTGCGGAAAGGTCAAGAAGGAAAAAAAATTGAGAAAAGTCATTATGCTGGTGCTTAAGAGATCATTGTTAACTCTGAAGAGAACAGTTTCAACTGAAAGATGAAGTTAGAAGATGGATTGTAGAGGGAGAGAGGAAGGAGTGGAGGCACCAAATTTTGATGGCTTTTCAAAGAGAAGAGTAGAGGTAATAATGAGAAGAATATCATTTTTAGTTACTTAAGGTTTGCAAAGCACTTTGTATTTTATTTTATTCTCACAATAGCCTTGGGAAGGCAGATGCTATGATTATCCCCATTTTACAGATGAGGACACAGAGACAGATTGAAGTTTAGTGACTTCCCTAGGATCACATAGCTAGTAAATATCTCAAGCAAGATTTCAATTCTGGTCTTCCTGACTCCAAGTCTGTGCATTATCTACTTTGAGGTAGCTAGATGGCACGGTCAAATCAAATGAGGTTTTTTTTTAAGATGAGAGACACTTTAGTGCATTTGTAGGCAGGAGGGAAGGAGTCAGTAGTTAAGGAGAGCTAAAGATTAAAGAGGGAGTGGGAATGTAGTGGTGGCAGTCTGCTGGAGAGTATGGGATAGAATGGAATGATATGTGGAGCCATTTTCCTTGGCAAGGAGAAGGACAACCTCATCATTAGGAGTGGAGTGGAAGAGGAGAGAGAGAGACAGAGACAGAGAGAGACAGAGAGAGACAGAGACAGAGAGAGAGACAGAGAGAGACAGAGACAGAGAGACAGAGAGAGACAGAGAGAGAGACAGAGACAGAGAGAGACAGAGAGAGAGACAGAGACAGAGAGAGACAGAGAGAGAGAGAGACAGAGACAGAGACAGAGACAGAGACAGAGAGACAGAGAGAGAGGGAGAGAGAATGTGATATCAGAGGAGTGTGAGATAAGATTGAGGTGGAAAGAGGAATCTGGGGGGGTGGCCTCAAATTATAGGTGATGTATGATGGGAGGTCCTTAGTGAAGGAGGTGGAAAAGAGGGTGCTTTGGGAGTCTTAAGAAGAAAAGAGGTTTGGAATAGTCTCTGTGGTAAATAAAAGAGAAACTCAGTTAAGGAGTAATGGTAGGATTGCCAAAGAGAGTATGCAATGGGGTGGAGAGGAAAATTGTAAACTCAATACTGAATTCATTGATAAATGAGGGAGAATGCCTTAGAGGTTGGTAGATAACCACTACCAGAATTTGAATTGTGTAATGAATTAGGATTCCCTGGATCTCAAAGAAAGAAATGCTTCTGCATGATGACAGTGGAAGAGAGTTGGAAGAGACAGTGAGGAACAAGGACTATTATACCTCCCCCAACATGACCTGTGTCCTGTGTGTGTGTGTGTGTGTGTGTGTGTGTGTGTGTGTGTGTGTGTGCATGCGTGTGTGTTGAGGGGAGGAATGATATGCTAGAGTAGGCTTGGTCTGGCTTTCAAGAGCTGATTGTTAAATTTTCAGGAATTTTGTGAGCAGGCTGTTAAAGTCAGTGCTCAGTTCAGTCAGCTCTTCCACTAGTGATGCTTTTTGTTGCTTTAAAAGAAATGGTGCCAAACCCAGACAAGTGTATCTTCAATATGGTACTACCTACTTTCAATAATTGTGGTTTTAATAATGAATATTTGAAAGCAAACTTAATCACATTTTATTCTGATGGTGCTAATATGTTGCTGGGAAGAAAGTCTGGAGTAGCTACGAAACTGTTAGAAAATTTTCCTAAAATATCATTTGATACTTTAAATAATGAATTGCAATTATCACTTGGTAATTCAATATATGAAATAAAACAATTTAATGATTTAAAAGTATTTCTGGACAAAATTTATTCTATTTCTCATTAATCTAATAAGAGTCATGCTGAACTAGGAGCTTTAGCTAAAGCACATGCAATTGAAATGAAAATTGATTGAGTTCTGGGAAGGTGATGGGCAGCATGTAGTTTACGAGCTGCCACACCGCTCTGGAGGGGATGTCGTGCATCACATACGCATTTCTTTTATTCTTCTTCCTGTCTGGGGTTTAGAAAAGAGATTACCCAACATTAATTCTTGCAAGATCTTTCTTTAATGATTGAAATTTTTGAAGAACTTTTATTACTTTCATCTGCATTGCAGTCAAGATGAACTAATATCCAGAAAGTGCACAAATTAATCAAATACACCATAAGAGTTTTGAAAATTTTAAAGATTGGTATCGGAAAGATGAATGTCATGGTGAAGATTTTATTAAGTCAGATAAGTTCAAAGACATTCCATTTAATAAAAAAAATAAACTTAATATTCTTCCAAGGAATAAGTTGCTAAAAATCTAATAAAACAATGTATTTATTTATGTTTTCTCTTGGGCAGAAACAATTACAAAATCATTTTTAATTATTTTGATTTATTAAAACCATTTATTTGGCCTTATGAAGAATTAACTTTACCATAGATAACTGTTGGGGGAAAATTGTATGACTTAGTGAAATTTTAAAACCTGCAATTGATTTAAATGATTTTCAGGGCCCTATAGATAACAACATTGACGCAAACAATCCCTAGAACTATTCAAAAAGGTAAAAACGTAGTTAGTGCTACTATTACTAGTATAGATGAAGCTGAGAGAAGTTTGAATTTAAGGAAAACAATTTGTGCCACGTGAGAAATAATTTAACAATAGCTCACACATCATGTTTAAAGATAATAACTTATTGGGAAAAGAGTTAGCAAGTTGGGACGATGCTCCATAGGTCAAATCATTGTCCAATTGCAAACATAAAGTGGCAAGATTTTGGCAAAAATCAACAAAATCTTTCCATGAGAATTGCTTGACTATATGGGATTCCCAATAAATAGTATTCACATCTTGCATTATTATTTGTAAATTGTGTGCTGTACATTCTTTAAATCAATAAAAAATCATAATAAACATATGCATGCACATATATGCATATTTTGCCTCCACTCTACCTTTTGAGAGAGCTGATTGTTAAATATTTACCAGCAAACCCCTAGGGGTAGGAGTATGGAAGAAATTATAGCCAGTCTTTGAAAGGGTGGTGAGGGAAGCAGAGTCATCAGGAGGGAGCCAGCTGTCAGTGAGAGCCAGAAGATGGAAGGACCAAGAGAAGAAGTGTGTAAGATGAAATAAAGCTTGTGAATTATGGAAGAGGCTTTCTTCCAGAGGACATGGTGGAAAGGGGAGCAGGTCCAGAGTTGGGTATTCAGGGAATATGGGAGGATAGGGCTGAGGTGAATGGGATCGAAATTTTCCAAACTTTCCAAGTAATTCATATATTATATAGACTGAATGTACAGAAAGAAAACATGCTACTTAAGTCTTTTCTATGAAGCAAAGAGGTTTTTAATCCCCAAACCTGTCACATTTAACTGGTGAAAACAACTATGGTTAATATCATTAAGGCATATTGATGAAAAAAATATCAAACATTGTGCTGGCAACTAGGACAAAACAATATATCAACCATTTTTAAAACCAACTAGGATTTATACCAAGAACATAAACATAACTTAATATTAGTAATACTCTGAATAAATCTTATTAATGAGAAAAATGATAAAATTAGACAGTGATCTCAATAAATGCAGAATCAGTCCTTGATGAAACACAGAATTTCTTTCTTTTGGGGACGAGGCCTGAACCTGAAATTTCACTGATGAAGGAAACTCCAGCTCGGGAAACTCCCTCTACTAATGTATATCTGTACCTGTGATCTCCAGGGGTCCAGAGTGGCCCAGAGCCCTGAGAGCTTCAATCATTGGCTCAGAGACTTATTACTATATGTTAGAGGCAGGGATTGAACCCAAGGCTTCCTGGCTTTGAGGTCAGCTCTTTATCCATTAGACCATTTGGTCTTTCAGATTTTATGTTAAAAATACTTATTTTTTTAAAAAAGAGTAAGCAAAACCCTCTTACAAATGCTAAAAAAACAAAGAAATAAAAAACCTGTTCAACAGAAACCGTAATAAATATGGGACAAAGCAAGACAAGTAAAAATGAAGAACAGTGAAAGAAGGAAAAAAAGAGTAAGAGCAAGATTTCTCTGTAAAGTGGTTCCAGTAAAGTCCTTCTCTGAAGTCTTTATGAGCTGGGCTTGTTTGGGCTCTGGGTCATTGTAGGGAGTGTCCTCACCAATGAAATCACGAGCCTTGGGAAGAAGGGAACTAAGTAGCCACCAGGAGTCACCCTTGTGCCAGATGGAGAAGTAGCGGCATTATTCCCACTAAAAACAGGGGTGAAGCTGGCTAGTGAACCTCTTCTAACTGACCTAGTTTATATATGTTAATAAAAGTAATGGGTTAGTAAATAAAAGAAATTTAAATGAATCTTACTCTTTGCTGAAAACTTTTCTGCTTCAGTTTCATCTCTAAATATATAACAATCGTCATAGCTAACGTTGTGCCAGACACTGTGCTACAGGTTTCATTATTCTCTCATTTGCTACATTGTGCTCATGATCACCTCATTTGATTGGCTATGCTTCCTAGTTCTTCTCCCCTTCCAAGAGAGTGGTGATGACTCTTGTAATGATGAGGGGAAACAGAGAGAAAAAAGCAATACAATAAAAATGACCAAGGCAGCAGCCTTGTTTAACAGTATCTGTGATGTTCAATTAGCCAGACAGCAAGTAATTATTAAGTACCTACTCTGTGCCAGCCTCTATGCTAAGTACTGGAAATACAAAGGAAGGTAAAAAAAGCAGCCCTTGATCTCAAGGATCTCTCAGTTTAATGAGGGACACAATATGCCAACAATTATATCCTAAGAGATTCATAATGGAAGTTGCTAGTATTAAAGGGGATCCAAAAAGGCTTCTTGTAGAAGGGGAGATCTGAGCTGAGGCTTGCAGGAAGCCAGGAGGGGGACCATTCTGGGTGCAGGGGACAACTAGATCAAGTCTCAGAGTAGCAAGGGACATGTAGTTTCTTACATCTTCTCCAGACTCATGTTTGTTTACTACAGTCACACTGCTTTCAGTATAAAAAAGGAAAACGAAGGGATTATGCATCAGTAGTGGAGAGGTTAAAGATTCTCTAGTTGCAGATGGCATGCGTGTCTGTTTTGAAAATCCCCAAACCTCTGGGAGGTAGCTGATTGGTGACTTGATTTTAGTGACCTAGTAAGATGTGAGATATTCTTAACTCTCAAATATAGTATTAGAGAAATCCCCAAACTCATCTCCATTTATTTATGTTTTTAATAAAAATCAGGAAAAACATTAGAAAGACAAGAATCATTTGCAGTAATTACATTCTATAAAAGATATTGGCATTATCCTGAGAAATACCAGAGATGGATAGGAAGGAAACTGTAAAATCATTTTGACAGATTTAAATGCTTGACCTTTACATAATAGCTGGAGGCTGATAAGGCCTCTCATTGCAATGATCCTCTGAGGTATATGTGGGGAATCTAAGGATGGAAGAGATGGAGTCATGTCCAAGTGGTAGTTGGAGACTTAGAATTTGTATCTCCTAACTCCATGGATAATACTTGTTCAACTATGTTGCATTAATCTCAGAAAAGGACAGTTGGAGGGACGTACCTTGCACTAGGGATTGGGACTATACCTAGGATTTCATTGGTATAAGGGATTTCCAGGCGAGGGACTCTGTTTTCTGATATAGTCAACACTTTCTAGTTTAGAGTTTTCTAGAATTGCTTAGAGGCCTGGGGTCACACAGTCAGTCTGGGTCAGATGAAGGACTTGAACCTTTGAGACTTTGAACCTCTGCCTTTGAGACCAGCTCTCTCTCCACTACACCACAATGTCTTTGCATATAACTACTTCAAACCATGATAGTAAAAATATCAATACTTCCCAAATAGATTTGTGGATTTTATCAGAATTAGATAAAATGTGTAGAAGGGGAAAAAGCCAAATATCAGGCAAAAATTCCAGGGGAAATTATAGAGGGAAATTTTTGAAGGAGTACTTGGTCTGGTAGGTTTCAAAATAGCCTCTAAAGCAGCAATTATCATGACTAACTAAGCCTGGGTAAAAATAGGGGGGAGGGAATGGATCAATGGAAAGGAAGAGACAGTCCAGAAAAGCAGACAAAAGCAGACGAGGCAATGTTTGAGAAGACCAGAATGAAAAAACACTGAAGAAAGGAATCATTATTCCATAAAAACTGTTTAGAAGATTGATGTTCATAGCAGAAAAGGTGATTAGACTTACCTTCCACAAATGCCCATCCCATATCATATATGAAAATAAAGCATAATTGTTCCAGTGGCAAATGTATGTGCTTGTGTATGTGTATATTTACACATAGATAGATGGATAGATAGATAGATAGATAGATAGGTAGGTAGATAGGTAGGTAGATAGATGGATAGACGGATGGATGGATGGATGGATGGATGGATGGATAGATAGAGAGATAGATGGATATATACATATATATGTATGTATGTGTGTATATATATATGCACATGTATATGTATGTGACATTACCCTACAAAACACCAGACTGATATGCAAGTTTTGAAATTATTGTGGCAGATATAAATGACTAACCTTTATATAACAGCATATATATGTATGTATTTTAAAATACTTTAAAAAGGGAAAGGAAAGGGAATAATATATTTATCTCAGTTGTAGCAAAGAGAAATGTTTTTAATCTATTCAAAAGTGGAAGAAATGACTAGTGAGAAATGCATAAATTTGATTATGGAAAAATAAAAAAAATCACAACAAAAATCGATTTATCCCAAAGAAAAGGACTGGGGAAAATATTGTGATAAATGTTTCTAATAAAAAACAGATATCCAGAGTCTAAATGGATTGATTCAGTGTTACAAGCGTAGCAATGATGGAGGTTCTCATGACTGAGAGAGAGGGTTTGTCCCTCTCAACTACAAATCCCAGGTGTCACCAGTCAGTAAACTGTTTCCCAAACCTTATTATACAAATGATATTATTATTAATTATAATTAATAATGATGATCAATAACAACATACAAAGGTAATATATATTTATAAGGAAATAAGTGTTAATCATCTTAAAAATTGTTCAAAGTCCCTAGTTATCTGAGAAGTGAAAATTAAAACCTCTCTTAATTTAAAATGTGGACAATGCTAATTAGAATGATCAAATTCCATTTTGACTGGACTGTGGGGAACAGGCACACGCTGCCATGATATTAGGCACTAGGAGCTTTAATTTGGTGCAATCTTTCTGGTAACATAAGATAGACAAACACAGGAAACTGAGCAGTGCCTCTGATCCATTGATCCTGGGAATAGAACTATGTCTTAAGAAGGTTCTTAAAAGGAAAGAAAAGACCTCAACGTTGATAGCTGTTCAACTTGTGGTCATGAAAACTGGAAGCGCCTATTGATTAGCATGGCTGAATTAATCTCTGGTTCTCAATGAGCATCAGTGTTGCATGGTGGATACAAAGCTGGCCTTGGAGTTAGGAAAGACCAGGTCCGAGCCTCTTCTCTGCCCCTGTCTTCCTGGTGGTGTGACCAAAGGCAAGTTGCTTCCCTCCTTTGAAGCACAGCATTTATTTGGTGTTTTAAGGTTCAGAAAGGGCTTTACAAATATGTCATTTGATTGTCACAACAACGCTGAGAGGTAGGTTCTGTTACTCTCTCCATCTTAGGGATGAGGACAGAGGTAAATCGGGTCAAGTGACTTGCCCAGGCTCACACAGCTAGTAAGTGCCTGAGGCTGAATTTGAACACAAGTCTTCCTGATTTCCCATTCAGCACTCTATGCACTATGGCACCACGTAGCTGCCCATTTTGTCTCAGTGCTGCAGGTACACACATGTACAAGTGCATATATCTATGTGCACACACACACAGATTCATGCACTCATTGCCTACACTGTGATGTACGCACATATCCATACAGACCAATACATAAAAACACAGCCACATATACACACACATACATAGATTCACATATCAAATATCATTTCTCTGTTTGGCTTTTAAACCGTTCATGGCATTACCCTTTCTGCCTTTCCAATCTCCTTACACCTTCCTCCCCTCCACATTGGCTGGGATCTAGGGCACTGGCCTCCTTGCTGGTCTTTACACAAGCCTCTCCATCACCCAACTCTGGACATTTTCTCTGAGTCCCCCCATGCCTGGGCTGTTCCTCCTCCTTCTCCTCCTCCTGACTTCCTCTCTTTCCTTCTTGCTGTGGACCAACTCCCACTTTATGGAATGCACTTTTCCCAATCCCCCTTAATGCTAGTCCTGTCTTTTTGCTGATTTCTCCAATTCATTCTCTGTAAAGTTTGCTCGTTATCTGCCCAATTAGACTGAGTTGCTTGAGAATAGAAAATGTCTTTTGCAATTTTTGTATCCCCAGCATTTGTCACAATATCTGACCCATAGTAGGCGCTTTATAAATGTTGACATATGTACACACAGCCAAAGACATATGCATGCATCCATCCACATACATGTACAGGCATGCCCATACATCCATAGAGCATATAGACTCGGCGGGGAAGCAGCTGGGCTCTTCGCTCCATGCTATTTGAGGATTTGGGGTCTACCATCATGTTGTTTAAGAAAACAATCCCCAGACTTTCAGGTTTGAGAGAAACATCAGGAGGGCATGATTTTAGCCTTGTGGGTACTCACTTAGAGGGTGGTCACTTAGAAAAGAAGGTAGATTTGTTGCAGAGAGCTGGGTTTCCACTATGAGCCAGGGAGAGTGCCCTGGCAATGATATCTGCCCACCAGAGGACCAGGCTGCCTGGCCAGGTGGGTGACTTCATCAGCCCTAGTCATTTTCAAGCAGAGGTGAGATGAGAACTGGCCAAGTCTCCTGCTCAGGAGCACTGGATGAGATGGCCTCCGAGGTCCCTCTGAGCTCTGTCCTCCTGGGATTGGGGGATTGCCACTCTCGGTCAGGGACAGATACCCCAAAGCTTGCACGGCTTATGCTGATGTGACTGAGCTCCCAGCAACTTCCACCAAGAGGATCTGCATGTTTACTGCAAGCACAGGGCCAAAGACCCAGCTGTGACTATGCTAGGCTGTTTTAAAAATGTCTGGCATGGAAGGCCTTGCTTCTGCCTGATGCCTTAGCATGCCACATCTTCCCTTCCCCTCCTTTGCCCCAACCCCCCAAGCTCCAGATGCCCAGGAGAGACAACTTTCTACGTCATCCTGGGCTCACTGCCACTGTTTTTCAGTTAACATTTTTTGCCAAGTCTGTGTCTGATAGTCACTTATGTGGTGGGATTTGGGACAGCAAATGTTTCCACAGCTCCCATTTTATTTAGTCATTCTGGACGTGTATTTCTTTTCTACTATATTCAAATAACTTTTTTCTTGTGGTGGAGCCTTGTGTCAGAGATATTTAGATAAACTCTGGATAATTTTGTGATTTGTATTGCCTCAGGTGCTCCTGACTCAGGAAAGCTGGGAAAATGTCTATCCCAACCCAGTGTTACCTAAAACTCTTAATGAAAGAAGAAAAATAATCAAGAACAGATAAGTATGGATCCCAAAGGCTTAGGGTACCCCCTAGAGTCACAGGCCCAAAATGAGGATGCCTCTACCCAAGGCTCCCCAAAGTTGGGTGAGGTGGCTTCTGGCATCCTGTGTAACTCTGAGAATCAGAGATTCTATCATCATGGGCCTGGTCAAGGCTTGGCACAAAGATCTTGCTTGCTATTAATAATTGATGATTCAGTTTAAAGGATGTTGAATCTGAGATTCAGGCAGAGACTCAGAGGGTCCTAGTCTGAGAGCCAGGAGGAGCAGAACAAGCCATCTTAGCTAAGACCTTTATTTTTATAGATGAGGGAACTGAGGCCCAGAAAGGTTCAAGGCTTTGTCCAAGGTCACAGATAGCAAGTGTCAGTACCCAGATTTCAATCTAGGCCCTCTGATTTCAAAGCAAGTACCACTTCTATTCTACCATGACATATGTGCAAATCTCAGCTCTACCTCTATGTACCCTTGCTGGTTCTTAAATTCCCATGAGCCTCGGTTTCCCAACCTTGAAAATGAAGAGCTATTTCCCAAGCTTCCTCAGCTTTATAACTTGCTTGTTCCTTCTTTAGAAGGTCATAGACTCAGCAGTAAAAGACTTTAGAGGCCATTTGTTCCAACTGCCTCATTTTTCATATGGGGAAACCACAGAGGTGAGATGACATGTCCACCATCATACAAGTCATGTAGCAAAACTGAGATTGGAGCCCCAGAGCTTTGAATCCACATTCAGCTCCCCAGTCTGTGTGCGTGCTCTCCATCTTCACTCACTATGCTCTCAGTGTTAAATTAAAGGGTCTTTCATCAGCATTCTTGTTGCTCCCTGAGCTCCTCCCTCCCTGGGGCTATGCCAATCAGTAGGGCCACCCACTACTTGCCTCTGACCTGCATGGAGTCTAGCAAGAAAAGCCATTTACTTGAGTCACTTTGTGGGCATGGATGACAAAAAGGGAGAGCAACAGAAGCACAGGGCTTGGAGATATGATCATAGAAGACTAATGAACAGAACACAAGAAGGGAGTGCTTAGTCACTTAGCTTCATAGGGTCAAGGAGAAGCTCATCTGACGTTTGCTTCTGTGAGAGAGGCTACAGTTTCCTAGGAATGAAGATAAGGTAGCTGTATGTTCCAGGAATGGGAGACATTCTTTGTGAGGGAAAGCAATTTTAATGGTAATAAAATCTGGATCAACAAAATTGGATGAGGTTGATAGTAAGTTATCCAGCACACCCTTCCCATTCTTTCCACAAACATAAAACTAGCAAAGTGCATGATCACTTGTACTTACGCTTTAATAGTTGACAGAAAAGAATCACATCCATTCCTTTCCATTGCTTTACCTAACTGTTTTTATGGTATGTATTTTGTTGGGAATTTAATTGGGACTCAGTATTAAAAGGAAAACTGTCAGTAACAATTGAAAAAATTTAAATATGATTATTGCCAAATTGTGGTTTGTTTCACTTACATCTCCCTTTAAATCCACCCCCAAGACTTTAAGAACAGAATTCATTTTTCCTCTCTATGCGTAATTTCTCTTGTGGAGCACTGCATTCATCAAAAATATCAGTCTTGGACCAAACTGAGGCTCAGGAGCTCCATTTAAAAGGTGTAAATGAGGGCGCAGCTTGGTGGTGGAGTGGATAGAGCACCAGCCCTGGAGTCAGGAGGACTTGAGTTCAAATTTAGCCTCAGACACTTAGTAACTATGTTACCCTTGGCAATTTACCTAATCCTGATTGCCTCAAAAAAGGGGCAGGGAGAGAAAAAGAATAGGTACAAATGAAAAATCTGGAACCTGAGAATCTCAGAGCCTGAAATCCAGAGTCAGTAAGTTTTGCCTTTAATGAGTAAGAGACAGGGACTGGAGTTAGAAGCATTGCTACTCTGGTCATAAAGCTTTGAAAACATTATTTAGTTCAGTTTCATCTTATTCTCTGAAGATGATTAAAAGAATAAAACCATAGAAACTTCATTCCAGAGCATCCGTCCAATGATGAAGACAGTGATCAGTGAAAAGGTGAAGTGAGGTTCTTCGTTTTTATCTTTTGATCCCAGGCACTCAGCACCATGCCTTTGCAAAGATGAGGCACTTTCTGAATACCTGTGGAACTGATATTCAAAATAGGGAATATAGAGATGTACCCACAAAGGCTCAGAAGGGGACACCAAACAAATGCTTATGTTATTAGAATTTGCATAGTTAAATTTTCTCTAATCAAAATAGTTCTTAAAGTTTTATTTGGAGTTTGGCTGTATTACATCATGCATTTAGTATGTGTGGTGAGCATGCTGACTTTGTTTATTCCCTTCACAAAGCCCTTCTGTGAAGCATCATGTGACATGGAAGGGACCTTGTGCTCTCAAACATATGCCACCAGAGCATAAGCCTTAGCAAGGTGGAAAGGTACAGCCCAGTTATGCCCATCGTCCACAACCTACTCTCAGAGGAAGATAGTGGGTCCCCTGTTAGGAGAATTTTTTAACAAAAGGCTGGACAGAAACTCACTGGACATGTAATAATGGGGATACTTATACAATCACAGCTGTGACTTGAAGACCATGGAGAGTTCCCATCCAGCTCTGTGATTCAGGGCTTCCAGTATGGAAAGTAGGTCAGCCCAAGCCCTTGACCATTGTTTGTTCAAACAGTGCTGTCAAGGCCACTTGGTGTTCATAGTATAACAATGCCTGGTATTTTGTTCCTTGTGTGAATTAATACTTTACTGATTGTCTCCCCCATTGCCGGCTCATCAGACCCTTTGCCCTCCCTTCCATTGTCCCTAGTGAGGTATTTTCTCTTTTTATTTTCTCTCTATTAGAAATAGGGAGGACAGGGCCAGTAGGGACAGGGGGTTTTCTGGTCAAAAAGAAGTTTGAAACCTGTGGGCCCTGTCAATGGCCTAGTCTGTATGGCCTCTGTACACATTTACTGTTTGCTGTGCATAGTTAATGCTAGGCCAGGGAAAACTGTTTAGTTCCCCAGATGCTTTTGTAGAGCACTGTTAGGTCTATGGGAGGGAAAAGGAGGCCAGCAAAAGGGAGGGATTGTACTCTGCTGCACAGAAACGCATCTGGATGGGGCTCCTAAGCTCTGCAGACCCATCTGTCCAGATCAGCCCAATAGGCTTACAATGAAGGAGAGGACGAGGAATGAGAGAGAAGCCCTTTGCTTGGTGTGGATGGGATGAGAATAACCCACATGAGAGGGAAGGCAGAGTCATTCAACTCTCATTATGCTCCTGTTTTCTCTGCAAAGGAGAAAGACTTTTGCATTGAAAAGGAAAGAACAGAAGAAGAGTAAACAGGAAGTTAAAAATCAAGATAATAAGTAAGAATAAGGAATAAGTAAGAAAACAAACAGCTAAGTGGTCGCAGTGACTAGATTCTGGACTTGAGTTCAGGAAAACCTGAATTCAAATCTGGCCTCAGATACTTGTTAGCTGTGTGACCCTGGGTAAGTCACTTAATCAGTTTACCTCAATCTCCTCATCTGTAAAATAAGCTGGAGAAGGAAATGGCAAACCACTTCAGTATCTCTGCCAAGAAAACCCCAAATGGGGTCAGGAGGAGTTAAATACAAATGAAAATGACTTAACAACAATTTAGTAAGCACCTACTATATACTATATACTATATACTAGGCACTGTGCCAGGAGTTAGGAATTCAAGGACAAAAAAATGGGGGAAAATCCCTAGTCTCAAGTATCTTACATTTCTTTTAGGAGAAAATAGCATGGACCTATAGAATTATAATAAATAAATAAGCATAATAAATATATAAAAGTATACATAAGCAAGTATAATAAATAAGTAAATATACACTAGAAAATACAAAATAAACCCAATGGAGTTAATTAAAGTGGGGGGGAGGGCACTAACATCTGTAGGGGAGGGATCAGGAAAGACATGGAGAAGGTGGTGCTGGAGTTTCATCTTGAAAGAAGAGGGATTCTATGAGACAAAGGAAAGGAGGGAATTCACTTCATGGAATGGCCAGTGTAAAGGCGCAAAGATGGAAGAGAGAGTATTATGTTTGAGGGACAGAGAAAAAGCATGTTGTCCTCAACAAAACAGGGAAGATTTGACAGAGGCACTTGGGAGGAATGATAGTGAATTCTGTCCTAGATGTTTTGAGTTTGAGATAATGCTGGAACATCCAGTCTGAAATGTCCAGTGGGCAACAGGTCAGGTAGGACTGGGGCTGTATATATAGATCTAGGAGTCATCTGCCTAGAGAGAAGTCAAGTCAACAAGTATTGATTAAGGGCCTGCTGTGTTCCAGGCCCTGTACCACACTCCCCTAGATGTAGCTTAAGTGAGGTGGAGAAACAGGTCATGAGCAATATAGGAAGTGGAGGTATTTATAGGTGAGGATGTTTAAGAGACTATCCACATGCTTGTTGAAATCCCCTAATATGAAGGCAGGGATTGGGGAAGAGAGGCACTGAGATGGCTGAAGAAAAAAGGACAGGGTCTAGAAGGTCAGTAGATCATAGCCATTGAATGGGATGAGAAATATGTATTGAATGAACTTGAAAAGAGAGAGGTCCCTGAGTGATGGAGGGAGAAGAAGAAACTGGAAGTGTCCATGGGGAGCAAGGAGTATTCTAGCTCTTACTACTTGCCATGGGAGTTGGGGGAGAGATGGGGAGTAATTTGTGAGAGTACAACCAGTGCCTGGGAGGGTGACTGGGTCATCAGGAAGCAGCCAGGTCTCAGAGTACAAGAAAAGGGAAGGGGTGGGAAAGTAAAAGATTTAAATGAAATCATCTTACTATCTATGGGAGAGGCAGGGTCTAAAGGGTAGGTAGAAGTTGAGTTGGGTTGAGAGAAATGGCAACTGGGAAACAGGCAGTAGGGTGGAGAATAGGGTGTGAACAATAATGGTTGAAGACTAACAGTCACTGTGAAGGGGAAGTATGGTGATGGCAGGGGGAGGGGGGGGAGAGAGTGTGTTAACCATAAAGAAAAAATTCAAATAGATTATCATTTCTATAAGGGTTTGGCCTATAGCTGTCCGATCCAATAGATATGTGTTAAGCACCTACTATGTGCCAAGCACTGTGTGAAGTGTGGGGGATACAACAAAAAGGCAGTCCCTGCCCTCAGGGAACTTGCAGTCTGAAGGAGGAGACAACACACACAAAAAGGCAGGAAAGTGGGAGGGGCCACCAAGGGGCACTAAATACAAAGTCATCTTGTTCCATGGAGTTGCAACCAGGCAGTGCAGTAGATGCAAAGTGGAGTGCCCTATTCAGGGCATCAGGAAGCTGTGTGCAGCCAGAAAGTGAAGGTTAGGAGGAGTGCCCACACAGAAGCAAGCTGTACGAGGCTGGAGAGAGTGCCTGGAGCTCTTGGTCTTCCAAGACGCTGTATTTCTTGTGAGGCACATCAGGCACTTGGACTTGGAATCAAGAAATGCTGAATTTCAATTCTGCCTTAGACACTTGCTACCTGAAGAAAACCCTCTTTCTTCATCTGGAAAATGGACATCATCATCATCATCACCACCACCATCATCATCATCATCATCATCATCACCATCACCACCACCATCATCATCACCATCGTCATCATCATCATCATCATCATCATCATCACCATCATCATTATCATCATCATCACCATCACCATCACCATCATCATCATCATCACCATCATCATCATCATCATCACCATCACCATCATCATCATCATCACCATCATCACCATCATCATCATCACCATCACCATCACATCATCATCATCATCACTATCATCATCATCATCATCATCATCATCACCATCATCATCATCATCACCACCATCATCATCATCATCATCATCATCACCATCATCATCATCATCATCACCACCACCATCATCATCATCATCATCATCATCATCATCCAAGCTCCTGACTTAATGACGTTCTAGTGAGAATCAAACCAGAGACTATAGATCAAGTGCCTTGGCACCCTCAAAGCTTAACATAAAGGATGGCTATTCTCACTGCTGCCTCTTCCCATAGTTTTACCTGTTATTATTGTGCTTGTGACCTCAACAGAGCTCATTGTGCAGAAGAAAGAGTCTAGATGAATATAATTCTTGAACAAATTCAAGAGGATGAATCCCTTTCTGTAGCCTATTACTAAGAAAACCTCTCCTCACCAATAGCAAACACCCCAAACTTCAAGACACTATTTACTATGATTTGGACAATTTGCCTTGAGTCGGGCTTTTTCTTCATACTGTGTATGCTGAAGTTAATGGGAAATGTACCTTGGAATTCATGAATCAAATTTAGCCTCTTGGGAAATGGCAGTTCAGACCCTATCATAAACACTGAAAACGTGAAGATGCATCCAGATGTGAAGGGAAGGTTATTAGGAATCTTGAGCCACCATTTTGGAAACCAATTTTCTTTCAGTAGCCAGGGGCTACTGGTACTCATTTTTATATATTGCCATAATTCAGTGGACTTGCAGATTTTTCTACCTCCCATTGCTGTGCCTTGCTTGGCCCAGGCTGTCCTCTCATGCCTGGAATGCCTTCCCTCCTCACCTCTGCCTCTTAGAATCCCTAGCTTCTGACAGGGGTCAGCTCAAGGGTTACCTGCTCTAGGAAGATTTTATTCAACCTCAGTTTCTAGTCTCTTCCAAAAAATTTTTTTAGTCTTTTTTTTTTTTGGCTTTTTGGAAGGGGGAAGTCAGGGCAACTGGGGCTAAGTGACTTGCCCAAAATCAAACTGCTAGTAAGTGTTAAGTGTCTGAGGTAAGATTTGAACTCAGGTCCTCCTGACTTCAGGGCTGGTGCTCTATTCACTGTGCCACCTAGCTGACCCCTTCCCAAATAATTATTTCGTATTTTGCTTTCCTCCAGGAGAACGGAAACTCCTTGAGGCTGATAGTGGGTTTTTTATATTTGCTTTTGTCTCTCAAGGGCTTTGCACAATCTCTGGCACAGAGGAGGTCCCTTAATAAATGTTAGTTTACCCACTGAATGGATGAAGAAATAAAGTGAAGAAATTGATATTAGGCACTTATTCCTCTGGTACAACTCCTCACTCATCTGTGCCCTCCATTTCCTACTGCACAGGCATTTGGGAGTTGAAAGGGAAGTCAGAGGCCATGCAGGTCAAATCAAATCTACACATAAATCCTCACTATCACTCCCTAACCCGTGGTCTGCTTGATGGCCTCTAAGGAGGGGGACTCGCCACCTCTGGAATTAGCCTTCTGCCTTTTGGACAGCTCTCATTGTTAGGAAGTGCTTCTTGACTGCAAACCTAAATTTGACCGCTTGCATCTCCCAGTGCCCTTGGTTCCTCCCTCTGGTGCCAAACAGAATAATTGAATCCTTCCTCCATTTATTAGCCCTTCCAATGTATGATACAGGTGTTATACTTCCCCCAACCCTGTCCTGCCTTCTCTTCTCTAGAACATGCCTTATTCCTTCATTTGATTATCCTGCATGATTCTTATCCATGTCCCTATAAATTCTTTGAAGAAGATCTGCTCACCTTTGACACAAAAATACCACTTGTAGGGCTGTATCCCAAAGAGATCATACAAGTGGGAAAAGGACCCATGTGAACAAAGATATTTATAGCGCCTCTTTTTGTGCTGGCAAAGAATTGGAAATCAAGGGGATGCCCATCAATTGGGGATTGGCTAAACAAGTTGTGGTATATGAATGCAATGGAATACTACCATGCTATAAGAAATGAGAAGCAGATGGACTTCATAATAACCTGGAGAGACTTATATAAACTGATGCTGAGTGAGGAGAGCAGAACCAGGAGAACATTGTACACAATTACAGACACTTCATGTCTGGGATGATTGACTTTGATAGACTGGGTTCCCCTCAGCAATCCAAAAGACTCATGATGGAACAGGCTATCCACATCCAGAAAAAGAATTATAGAGTCTGAATGCAGATTGAAGCAAACTACTTTTTCTCTTTCTCTCTCTCTCTTTTTCATTTTGTTTTGTTTCTTCTTTCTCATTATACATTCCATTGTTTATAATTCTTATTTACAAATTGACTAATGTTTAATGTGAAGATATTTGTAGAGCCTATATTGGATTGCATGCCACCATGGGGAGGAACGGGGAAGGGAGAAAATTTGGAACTCAAAAACTTGTGGAACTGAATGTTGCAAACTAATAAAATTATTTCAAAATAAATTTTCAAAAAAGATCTGCTCGTATGCTGGAGGGCAGTGAATTTTCTTCAAACTGGATTCTGTGAACTCCATTTGTTGGTCTTCTTTCCTATGCTGGCATGGAGTTAGTTATTTTAAAAGTATTAATAAAACTGCTGGTGCCAGAACAATTGAATTAGTTACTAAAAGGCCTAGTGACACTGAGAAGAGATGAGTTTTAAAAATAAAATCCATAAAATAGGAACAAGCTATTCGTGGTTTCTTGTGTGTGTGGTTCAGTGATTATTTTATTTATTAATATTTGAAAAGCTTTTCATTATGATAAAGAGAACTATTTGGTCCAATGCTCGCCTTTTAGCTCTAGGTTACTATTTTTTGGATCACATATCAATGATTTCAATTTAAATTCCAAAAAACTGATCAGGTCGCAGTTTCTTTTAATTGCCTATTCCTTCCTAGGACGGTTACCCAGGGAACAAAAAGAGTAAGACCACCTTTTGCTACTGTCTGGGCACCAGGCTTATGTGAATGGTTTGTAAGTTTTGGAAGGGGACTGGTGTTTAGAAATGGCATGCTCTCTGCTGCAGCCAGACAGTCTGGGCCTAGCTACCAGCTGAGAAAAATAAAGAGAAAGTGAGAGAAAGCTTCCAGCTGAATAAGAAAAGGGGGAGAGAGAGAGATGGGGATGTATTCCATAGTCTGTTTGCTGCAGAACCATTTCACACAGAGCCAACAATACAAGAAAATCATAGAGCTTATATTCCTTATTGCAGGGATGACTACGTGACTTGGGCCTTGCCTTTCCCCGACCCCAGCCCAAGGCTAATCATTCATTAAGATCTTTATCCTAGAACCACCTCAGGAGGCACAACAAACCGGGAGTCCCAATCAGGAATTGCAAATTAACTTTCAGTACATTCTTTAGATATTCACAAAACCAATGAGAGCATCTACCCAACAAAGATTATATTTTCCTTACGTATCTGCCTAATGACCTTTTAGAATGGGGGAGCTAGTGTGCCACGACCCCAGAAAGTCTTGGCCCCCAACAGCTCTCCAGATGGCCAATGGTACTTGGAACAACCAGAGGCTGTTGGAACAGAAGTCACACTGGCCACCTCTTAGCAATGGCTACACACCAACGCTTGTCAGTTGTGGTGAGCGGGGTAGCCGCTGAGAAGTCGGCACGTTGAGAAGGGAAATCAACCAACGCTTCCTTATTGGACCATCCTATCTACAAGCGTGAGAAAATATAACTAAGGCAAAAACTTAGGCAATTGGAACAAATTGAGATGATGAACTCATGACCATCTCAGTGACTAAACCAGAGTCTATTTCATTATATTTTGCTGTAAAAGAGATTCATCACAATTCTCCCTGTTAGTTCCCTTCAGCATAGGAGAAGACAGGCATGCTGGTGATCCCTGGTGTCCGCATAAGCATGGAAAGAACAGGCAGTAGCGATGTTAAAATCCCCTGGGGTGGTGGGTAAGAGAGCTTAGAAGATAGGAGAATGGGTTTCTCTGCTTGGCAGCAATTACCTCAGCTTCCCCTTAAGAGAGTCCTGACAGCAGAGTTATGGAGGGACAGTAATTCTATTCCGGATTTCTTGCCGTCTGTCCTCCAGGCTTCTCCCCTTGAATGGCACGTCCCGACCTGATTTCCAACACCCATTCCTCTCCTAAGTAAGTTAATCCTCTCAGTTCTACAACTCAGGCCTGGAGCTGGGCTGTCCTGGTGGGTGACTGAATGCGCTCAACCTGACCACATCCAATCTCTCTAGCCAGCCCTAAACCATGCTCCAAACCCTCTCCATCTATTCATTCATCCCACTCTTCACTCTGCTCCAAACCTCTTCTTTTAGGAACAGTAATCGCATGCATGTTGTCATGTAGATCTATTATCTAATTGTTCTGCTGGCTGTCTCTGTGACTCTCCCTTCCTTGTGCAGGTTCCTCTATAGGTATGCTTTTCCACTGCTAAAATATAAGCTTCTTGAGGGCAGGAAGGCAAAAAAAAAAAGAAATGTTTGTATTTTTATTCCCAGAGTCTAACATAGTACTGGCACATCTCTAAAATTAGAAGGTGATTAATAGATGATTATTCATTCATTCATTCATTCATTCATTCAATCATTCATTCATTCATTCATTCATTCATTCATTCATTCATTCATTCATCATTATCAGTCAGAAGACCTAATTCTAAGTATGACTTTACCACTGGTATTTCGAGTTTAGGGTAAATTATTTAACTCCATTCTGCTTGAACTACATTTGTCAAAAGAATGTCTTGTTCTCATGATGATAAGCAATGTGGTGCATAGATGCAGAATCGTAGAGTATTGGAGCCGGGCGGGGCCTTTGTGATCACTGGGTCCAGCGTCTTCATTTCTGAGCCAAAGTAATTGAGGTCCAGAGTGTTTCAATGACACAAAGGGTCCAGGCTCACAACAGGCTACTGGCCCTCAGCGGGTCACAGAGCCCACATCAATGAGTCTCTGCCCAGTGGAGGCCAGCTCCACCCCTGCAAGGATCACTGACCCAGAGCCCAAGATCCATGTGGCAGAATAGTGATCGTCTGTCAGCTCAGACCTTTAAACCAGGGATTCCAATACTTAGAGATTTTAGAAAGCAAAAACCCAGGCTCCAAGATGGTTTCATTTTAGGGCTAGTACCTGATCTGGTATTAGAAAATGCATGGCTTTTAGGCAGGAGTCTACTTTTTCTAGGATTTATTCATAAGGAAGGAAAGGCTCCTTGGCTGCCTCAGTTTGTCTGAATGTCCAGTTTTGGAGCCCTCACCAGGCCCAGGTTCTGATTTCCACAATATTTCAAAGCCCAGAGCATTCGTGCAGGGCTCCTGATCCCCCACACCACTTTCCTCAGGCCCTGCCACGAGTGTTCACATCTGCCCTTCTAAGTTTCTGGACTGAAGCCATTGGTCTGTTTAAGTATCCCTACCATCTTTTAGCTCATTGAAGGAAAAGGGAATGAATTTAGAATCAAGAGATTTGGCTCCCCATATGGGAACTGTCCTTTATTTCCTAAGGGGCCTTGGACAGTCATGCCACCTCTGTGGCCTCAGTATCTTTGTCCTTAAAATGATGGAGTGGGGCTTGTTGATGTCCAGACTGATGAATTGCTTGGCCTAACGCTTTCCTTAACCTCCACCTCTGCTCCAGCCCCACTGCAAAGCCAAAGGGAAAAAATTTAACACCAGTTCCAAGGCAATACAGAGTTGTCTTGTTTCCCCCAAAGATGTGATGCTTCCTTCCAAATACTTACAGACACTCTGCATATCCCTAGTCTTTGGCTGCCCTCCCTCCTTAGAAGGTGGGCCTGAGTGGGGCCCATTGCTCTCCTTTCAGTTCTTTTGGTATCTTCTTTGCCTCTGCCCATCCACAGACCTGCAGGGGCTTCCCTCTGCCAACCCTGCCTCCAAACTGCCCTTGTGCCCTCTGTGAGGGTGTGAGAAGAGCACCCACGTTCCGTTCTTGTGTCATGTGGCATTTCAGCAGAGAAACTGAGGAAGAAAGAGTGTCAGGTACTTTCTTTCACTCCTGGGAATTTTCTGCAGTGAAGATAAACCCCTCCAGGAGGGAGCTGAGCCTTGGGTACCTTTTCAAGGTATCACCTAAGATAGTGCAGCACCTTCTGGTGACTGCACTGCAGTGTTAGCCAGAGGTTCAAGTTTCTGCTCCTCCTTCCATGGAGACAGATTGGTTGGGAGTAAGAGTATTGGACCCAAGGTCAGGAAGACATGACTTCAAGTTCCACCTCTAACCTTTGCAAACTGTGTGAACATGAAAAAATCACTTAATCTCCTTGTCAGACTTGGTTTCCTCACCTATAAAATGGAGATTTTTTTTTGTTGCTCACTTGTTTTTCAGTTCTGTCCAATTCTTTATGGCCCCATTTGGGGTTTTCTTGGTGAAGATACTGGAGTGATTTGCCATTCCCTCTCTAACTCATTTTACAGGTGAGGAAACTGAGGCAAACAGGGTTGAGTTGCCCAGTGTCACACAGAGGTCAAACTTGAACTTAGGAAGATGAGCCTTCCTGACTCCAGGGCCAAGGGTCTATCTACCGCACCACCTAGCTGTCCTGAAAAAGGGGGATAATGGCATTCATATCACAGGGTCATTGAAAGGTCTTGCTTTTAACTTATTTCATAATATCTAAAGCACTGTCAAAATGGCAGGCATAATGATTCTCGCTGCTTTCAATGAGATAACTACATCTGTTCATACAGATAGGAAGCCCTGCAGATATAAGTAACACCTTTGGATGCCAGATGGTCCAGTTTTAGAGAAGAAGAAGAAATTGGATGAGGGGAGGCCAGTTCTGGGAATGGCCTTTGATGGAGGAGTCTCTTGCTCTGTCCCTTGTGAAATGGGATTGAAGAGTAAGCCGGTAGTTAAAATGGAGGACGGCATGGTCTAGTGAAAAGGCCATAGGCTCTGGACTCAGAGGACGTAGGTTCGAATATCACCTTTGAGGCTTTGGTACTTCCTGCCTGTGTAACTTTGGGCAAATCCATTCACCTCTTTGGAACTTCATCATCTCTTTTCCAAAATGGAGGGCTGGCATTGTGTGGCCTCTGAGATTCCTTCTGCTTCTCAATATTTGATGAAGGATTGAGTCTTATGATGGATTGATAGTGTATCAATAATGAGATATTCACAACACCCATGATGGTTATGAATATGCTGGTATAGTTTTGGATCACAAAATGTAGCAAACTCTCCACATAGAAGGCAGAAGCAAGGTCTTTATTCAGAAACCATAACACTGAGTCCCAAAACCAGAAGGACAAGTCCCAAAACCAGAAAGCCAAAGTCATTATAATGGTCACAAAGTTGATGCACATAGTTAACGCAGTGGACACCCACATTCCCAAGCCTTCACAAATAGAACAGGATCCCTCAAGCAGGGAT
>CM053599.1:7394264-7424990 GCA_028646575.1 Pseudocheirus occidentalis | reverse complement strand
ATACAGTGTAGCTCCTCCCTGTTCAGCCCCTTCCTGTTAAGGTGTGAACTACTCCCAAGTAGCTCCTCCCTGTTCAACCCCTTCCTGTTAAGGTGTGAATTACTCCCAAGGAGTTAACTGGAAGTAAGGAGCTAAGCCTTTGAGGTGCTAAGTGCCTTTAGTAGGTGCCAATAGAAAGGGGCATGGAAGATCTTCTGATATCATTAACATTACAGATAGAAGGAAAGATTTGTCTCTTGTGAAACCAAGTGGTCATTCATGTGTGTCAGGGAGAATTATTCTGATTTTGGGGGTAATAGGGAAAAACTTCATGTGATTGTCCTTTTCATTTCCTCCTCTGCTGCTAAATCAGTTGAGTGTCTGCATGGTAATATGGGTGGCCCACCAAAGACTTACCCTTTAATGCTAGAGCTTCCTGGTATGCTAGAAGGCTCTGGAAATTGGATAACAGGACACTGAGGTTCATTTACCAACAGCAGATCATGGGAGCTGTCACCAAATTGTAATCATGATGCCTTTGGGAGAAGCCTGGGGCAATTTCAGCACTATGTAAGTGGTAATTATCATTAGCTTTTGTCTCATCAATAAAATTACATGGGACAACTTGTGTTCATGACTGACAATGGGTACCAATAATGAAGTTGTAGAGAAGGTGGGCAGCACAGGAAACAAGGAAGCATGAAGTTGTGGCATCAGGCTTCTGGTCTAGGGAGGAAAATTGGTCACTGTAGGCCTGGACCATTCTTATTAAGGATTAGGTGAGAAAATTTATTCCCCACAGCTATAATCTGACCAAGTCCTGTGAAGAAGGGCCTAACCACTTCCAAACTTCCAGTCAATTCCTACACACAAAAGCAGTCATGCCAGCCTATCTGAAGTAGCAAGGCACTCTGAGAAGATAGTATGTGGCAGAGAAGTCAAACCTTCACTACCACCTTGACCATGACGCATCTCCCTTAGGACCCTGAATTCAAGAGTCTAGGGAATAGCAATGCTTCCAGCCCACTACCATCAACCATCTCCCTGTGGAGATGCAGCCTAGCCACTGCTCCTGCAGGGACCCCCACAGCCATAGCTACTGAAGATCCAGAACAGGAAGTTTCTACCACCAAAGTCCTTGGCCCTGTTAAATGACTCAACATCAGAAACTGATCAGATTTTTATTAATGGAAATGCCATTGAAGAAGACACTTAAGCATCTACCTTTCTGCTTCACCCAAAGGTTCATGGGAATTTCCCACTTAACTGTTAGCTTAAGCCTTCTATATGTATTATCTCCCCCATGAGAATATAAACTCTTTGAGAGCAGGGCCTGGCTTACTTTTCTGCTACCTCATCATATGCTTTACATGTAGTAAATACTCACTCAATTCTTTGTTCACTCACTTATTACTACTTTTGGAATTGTCTAGTTGAATTTTCTATGAATTTCCAGTCACCTTAATATGCTATATTAATGAAGACTTATTCATTCCTTCTTTCATTTTGAAGTTTGGTATGATGACATCATTAAAACTGCTGTTCTGTGCTTTTTAAGGATTAACAAATGTTGTATTTAGGCAATGGTGGCCTCCAGACCATCACAATGTTCTCTTTTCAAAAGAGTTTATTGGTGGACTTGTCCAGGATATGTATATGGGGGAATTTTTTCTATTAGTGAAAGATATAGACTCATCTGTTTATAATGTATAAAACTCTAGCCACCAGGTCATGTCACACCAGGTATTCAGTACCCCCATTTTATAGATGAAGAAATTAAGGCCAATAGAGCCTAAGTCCAGGGTCATGCAGCGAGTAGGTGTCTAAATCTAGATCTGAACTCAGGTGTTCCTGATTTGAGACCCAGTTCTCTATCTATTATACTATCCTCTACTATACTTTATCCTTTAGACAAATCATAAAGATACATACTTGCCATATTGTCTAGGCAGAGGAAAAAGAAATTAGCAGGCAAATGTTTCAGTTACTGTATTCATGAAGACAATATTGAAAAAACTCTTGTCCTCAAGGAGCTTACAGTCTAGCCACTTAAGAAATGGTAGGCTAGAGCAGCTAGCACAGCTTTTGCCTTTGACTGCTTGGAAGTTCCATGAATACATCTCCCCCTCTACACACACACACACACACACACACACACACACACACACACACACAAAATCTCTTCACAGTTCACACAGTGGAATAAAAGAGTGAAACAGAAAAATGAAAAGTAAAATATCCTGGATGTTTTCTTAGCCATCATATGGAAATCCTAGAAATTCAGTGAGTGAGTGGGTGAGTGGTAGGGCTGGAGAATCTGTGAGGTTTTAAAAATTTTATTAGCAGTGTAGTATGGTGTAAAGAACCTCACCCCTGGAGCCAGAGGGTTAGAGTTAAAATCCTGCCTCTGACACAGACTATGTATGTGAGTTTACCCATGTTACTGGACCTTTCCCTCTTCAGCTGCCTTGTCTGAAAAATGAAGTCATTGGACTAGATGGCTTCTGGGGGTCTCTCAATATTCAGTCCCATGACATTTTAGTTAACCAGGTATAGATTTGTCATCACACCCCTGGAGAGTCTACATATTACAAGGAGTCTGTTAAATGATGAACTTTAATTGTTCCCAGAGGAGCATGTTTTAGTTGTGGTGAATGTGCTCTGTTGGCCTCCTGGCCACTCACGGGTGTGGACCGATAACTTCACCAAGGAGACTTAGTTTTGAAAAGCATTAGGGTAATTTTGAAACTGGCAATAGTTCTCTCAGCCCCAGAACCCTTGGGAAAGCTTATGAATATTAGTCCTTGGTGTTTGCTGAGTTAACCAGAATTGTTCTTGACATGGTGAATTACCATTTATGAGAAATACAAGACATTTGTTTAGTGATTTATTTCCAGGAGACCTGTGCCCTGACAAATGCAGGCAGCCTGCTTTTCAATTTGTGGAAAATTGCTTCCATTCTTAAATTTCCATAAAAAGCATGGGTCAGTGATGATTCACTCACACGCACGTAGAGGCACACACACATGCACACACAGGCATATATAGACATACAAGTCTCCTGATGACTTTAGAATTGAATTCAACCCGTTCATCATGGGTTTGTTGCCACATTCTTTCATAATTTGTCCCTTCATATTTCAAACTCCTATTCCTCCTTTCTGGACATCAACTAGTCCAATGTACTCCTCCTCTTGGTATCCATCTTCTACGTCAAATTTTCCTTTGTGTAGTCATCTCCTATGTCCAGATCAGAATTCCACTTATAAATTGCCTCCTTTTCACCACATTCTCCTCAAATTCTCCATATCCAGGATGGTAAAAGGTTTTTTTGTGAATTCCATGACGTGCATTGTATCTCCACTGATACAGATTACAACCTGTCTATGCCAATTCATCCTGGGCAACAACTCTCATATGGATCCATCATGGTGGGGGTGGTGTCCACCCAACATGCTAGAGGCCTTCCTCACATTCTCTTGTGTGAAGACAAGTAGAATACATAGGCTCTTTTTAGGGGTTGTATGTTTCTTGAATGATAGCCACTTCTGCTGTCATGATTTCTGGCTTGCGATGTGATGCATCCCATGTATGCCTTCCAGTATAGCTCTTTCGGTGATCCTCAGCCTCACTTCTCTGGAGCTCACAGTATTTCATGACCTGCAATCATTGGCATCATGGAGTGGACACTGGTATTTAAAAGGATAGGTCTTTGTTTCAGGGAGAAGCTTTGTGACATTTCCCAAAGGTCATCCAACCCTTCTTCCTCCTTGTGTTCAGTTCCAAGTTCCTTGCATTATTCATTTGCAATATCTGTCCAAGATGCATGTTCTGGTGATTTTCTGATCATAATATCATGGATTTAGAGCTAGAGGCACATGAGAGGTCTTGGAGTCCAACCTTATCATTTGAAGCAGGCAACAAGCTGTATTTTGTGTGGTCTTTCGAAGACATAGCAGACACACAGTCATTCAGTATTTGGGAACAATGGCCTAAATACCAAATGAAGGGCCTGTTGGTGTAATGGAAAGGTCACTTGACTAGAAAAGAGAATGCCTGGCTTTTAAAACTAGCTTCACTACTAACTAAAACTAGCTTCACTACTAACTAAATGTGTGTCCTTGGGTGTCACATGTCTCTCAGCCTCTGTTTCTTCATTTGTAAAATGGAATACTGGCCCCAGATAATTCGTTGTGAGACCCGAGTGAGATAGCTTGTCTGAAAGTGCTTGGAAACTAAAGAGTATTTTTTTTTCTAAAGAGGAAGGTGCTATGAGATTCTGCAGAAGTGACAGAACAGAAAAAAAGAGTACTTGAGATCAATATTTTGAGTAATAGCGATTCCCAGTTACTCAGAAGTGGGAGGGGAAGATGATCCAGTTATTCTGGCTGATCCAAATCCCTGCCATCCATGTCCTGGCCACCCAACCTTTGGCTCTGTGACTTCTTTCTTATACCAGGGGATAGGAAAGACAAACAGAAGGAGGCCAGATGAAGAGGAGTGTGCCACAGTGGAGAGAGTCAGGGATTCAGAATGGGAAGATCAGAGTTTGAGCCTGGTCTCCACCATTCACAGCTGTGTGACCTTGGACCAAGTCCCTTCAGTTCAGTTTAAAAATGAGCATTTCTCACACAAGTACCTGTCATGAGTCAGACAGTGGATCCTGGGAACACCGAGACTAACATGAAACAGTCCCTTCCATCAAGGAGCTTATGTTCTTTGGGGAGATACAACAGGTACCCAAGTAAATGACATAAAATAGACCCAAGACCACACAAAGTAATTCTGAGGAAAAGAGAACATTCATAGTCGAGGGGATCAGGAAGGATTTGTTGATCAAGGCTTTAATGGAAGTTAAGGATACAGTCAGTTCTACTATCACATGATATATATGTATTTCCAAAAAATCACTGTTCCATAAAAATTGAATGATAAAAACCACATGACTTATGGGAAAATAGCCCTATGGTCGTAACACTCAAAAACTTTATTGGTGGCACATAAATAAAGGATAGGATCCTCATTTAAAAGGTGGCAGAACATGCTAAACGGTTTCAACATTTGTTATCGTTCAGTTCTTCCAGTCGCGTCCGACTCTTTGTGATTCCGTCTGGGGTTTTCTTGACGGGGACGCTGGGACGGTTCCCCATTTCCTTCTCCAGCTTATTTGACAGATGAGGAACCGGGGCGAGTAGGGTTAAGTGACTCGCCCAGAGTCACACAACTAGAAAGTGCTCAACGCCGGATTTGAGCTCAGGAGCGTGAGTCTTCCTGATTGGCCAGTGCTCTATCCACTCTGCCCCCTCGCTACCCAGTTAAAAAAATACAGATTACCAAGATAAAGAGCGACAGTATCCGCTGGCTGCTGTTCAGCCTGTACCGCAGATCTCACAGGGCTGGACTGGCGAGTTAAAGGTTAGAGAGTAGCTTGGCGGGCCACAACCCCTCCTCTGTTCACAACTTCTCCCGCACTGGAAGATATAGAATAGACGTCGCCCTTTACCTTTAAAAACACTGAAAGTTGGCCCGTGGAAGTGAGCATTGGAAGAGTTACAACATGTGGGTTATTTCAAAGTAGTGTTTTCTGTATTCTAAATATTCCTCACAGATGGAATCACGACTGAGCAAACTCGAAATCACATTCTCATCTCTGTCCTGTCATATTCACATTATGTATGATATCCTGCAGCTCACTGACTCCAACCAAATGACTTTCCATTGTCCTCTGGGTGATTCAGAATTTGGATTCTTGGTGTGGGTTTCATCCCTGGCTGCTTTAAAGGCAGCATTTCTATGCCCTGAAAATCACAAGGCAGAGACTTGGATGTTCGTTGTGTTTCAGGTGGATTTTTTTCTTCTGTTGAGTCATGATGCCTTCACACATTTTCTCACCAATCCAAATCTGGCCTCTGGAGCTTAGGCTGTCATTCTGAACACTTAGTCATCCCTCTGAGAAGAGCTCTGATTTGTCCCTTGGACTTAGCCCCAGGGGGGAAAGATCTTTTGAGGCTCCTTTCATTTCCTCTCCTCCTTCCTGGTTGCTGAATAAATGAAGGACAATGAATATTTATGAGGTGGAGATGTCCTCTCTGTGTTCTCTTGGTTTGAAGTGGCATCATCCTAGTTTCATAAATGCCTCAAAATTCAGTACATTAATTAGAGATAGATTGGGCAAAACATGCCCATAGCCTTGCTTGGTTAGACCACCTAGATGAACTGTCTGCTGAGCCAGCTAATAAACCATAGAACACTTACAAGATGCTTGCTACTCTACTTGGTGCTGGCACCCAGAGATCTCCTGGTAGGATATAGACAATAATATGGAGTAGTGGGAAGGGTCCAGGATTCAAAATGATTCTGATACTTTCAGATGTGTAAACTTGGGCCCAGAGGACAAAGGGCTGGTCTTGGAATCAGGAAGAGCTGACTCCAAATCCTACCTCAGACATTTAATAACTCAATGAACCTGGGCAAGTCACTTGACTTCCCTAGACCTAAGTTTTCTTCTCCACAAAATGATGTCTATGACCCTTTCTACCTGTAAATGTAGGACACTATCATTTCACCTTTCTAGCTTCAGTTTGCTCGTTTGTAAAGGGGTTACACAAGATGATCTCCAAGGTCCCTGAATCGATCATCTGATGATGTTATGATGTGTAGACAGATCATTGGAATACAAGATGATGAAGGCAAGTAAAAAAAAACCATGAGTGTTTATTGCAAGCAGAGGAGGGAGTCAAAGTCCTACAAAGAAGATCATGGAGGAATCATGGTGGGGGCAGGGGGAAGGTTCAGGGAGGCAGTGGATCTTCAGCTGCATCTTAGAGGATTTCAGCCTTTCGGCAGAGTATTGGAAGGATCCTCTTCTAAGCATGGTGGCAGGGAGGCCACCAATGAGAAAGCATTGAGGTTTGAGGAGTCCAGTTTGGTTGGAACATGACTTGAAAGGGATGTTTTATATAGTGCTAGGAAAGCAAGTTGGAGTCATATTTACAAAGACTACAAAAGTCAGACTCAGGAGTGTATTTTATTTTAGAGGCAACAATGGGTCACTGAAGTGCTTGGAGCAGAGGAGTAGAATGATCAGACCTGACAGTTAGAAAGGTTATGGATATTTGTGCGAGAGTGAATTAGAGAGGTGAGGAAGAGGAGGCAGGGAGACCTCCTACAATTGGCCAGACCAATTACAGCAGTACAGGTAGGAAGTGAAGAGGGTGTGACTTAGGGTTGGACTAGTGACCAATGTGAAAGATAACTTGACAAAGGACTGGATGCAGGGATAAGGGAGAGGGAGGAGTCTGAGATGATTTTGAAGTTTGGAGCCTGTGAAATTAGAGGTTCCCACAACAAAGGCCAACTCAGGTGATGGCTGTTTTCTAGATCCTTTGTAAAACAAGGAGCAAGAACTTGCTGTGGGTGATCCAATCTAGACCTGGGACTATGGGGTGACTCCCTGAACTAGAATGTAGTCCTGTGAGTATAGAGAGGGATGCATGTAAAATGTGGCAGAGATGGCATTGAGATCCCTTGGTAACAAATTGGATATCAGAAGTGAGTGGAGAGCCAGGATAACTAGAAAGGTAGTGGCACCCTCATTAGAAATATCAAAGTGCAGAGGAGACAAAGATTTATAGAGAAGATTCTGAACTCTGCTTTGGATATATTGAGCTTGAAATGCCATTGATATAGGCCTAAAACTCAAGAGAGAGACTAGGCATGATTTATTGCTCAAATCGTTTGCCTAGAGAACAAAATGGAATCCATAGAAGCTGATGAGATTGATAATAGAGACTGGAGGAAGAGAAGAGAAGAGAGCTCAGGACAGAGATCTGGAGACAGCCTCAGCGGAAGGGCCAGCAATAAATGATGATCCAACAAATGAAACTGAAAAGATTCAGCCAGGCAGATGGGAGAAGGACCAGAGGCACAGTGTCTTGGAAGCCAGGGGAGGAGAGAATATCCAGGAGTGGGGCATGGAGGGAAGGATTCAATAGTAGCAAATAGTAGCAAAATGGCAAAGAACTCAAGAAAGATAAGAAATGAAAGAAGTGTGATGAAAAAAAGGAGAGGAGGAAGGGAATAAGGAGGGAGAGGGAGAGGATGAGATCAGGGAAAACAGGAGGCAAAGAAGCGGAAGGGAAGAGAATGAGGAGAATGATCAAAAAGGCAAATTCTTGGAGGAGATGGAAGGGATGAGATCAAAGACACAAACGTAAAGAGAAGGGCTTCCTTAACCCCCCTAGGACTGGAGGGAAGGAGAAGACAATAATGAATGCTGGTTGTGGTTGTGGTTGTTGCTGTTGTCAAATCATTTCTGAATCTTTGTGACTCTGTGGACCATACGGTCTATGGGATTTTCTTAGCGACAATACTGGAGTGGGGGCAGCTAGGTGACGCAGCGAATACAGGCAGGAGGACCTGTGCTCAAATTTGGCCTCAGAAACTTACATAGCTGTGTGACCTTGGGCAAGTCACTTAATACCAATTGCTTTGCCTTCCCCCCCCTCCAAAAAAAGATACAGGAGTGGTTTGCCACTTCCTTTTCTGGTAGATCAAGGCAAAGAGAGGGTAAATCTCTTTTCCAGCCTCATTTGAGGCTATATTTGAATCCAGGTATTCTTGGCTCCAGGCTCAGTGCTCTATCCACTGAGCCATCTAGCTGCCTTTGAATCTGATTGATGTGTATTAGGGAAGAAGAGGGAGTTTATGAAAAGCCTTTATTTTCTCAGCAAAGTAGGACATAAAGTGTTCTACTGACAAAAAGTGGGGAGAAGGTGGTGGGAAGTTGAAGAGAGGAGAGAAAATATGAAATAGCCACTATAGGTACTGGGATAAAGAATTGATTAGGGAAGACTAAAAGGGTTGCTGTGCTTTGGGGAGGACCCAGGTCTTTGTTCTGCTGTGCAATTTTCCTTAGGCACCAACCAATCGGTTGGTTTCAATAGGGGCCCCAGAAATGGGTTATGTGAGCCAGTCAAAGGGAGATGACTCAGTTTGATAATTATAGCCTGCAGGAGTTCCTAGAATCATAAAACCTGAGAGTTGCAGAAGACCTTAGGGACCTTCTAACTGAGCTGCCTTATTTCACAGATGAGGAACCTGGACCCCAGAGATCGGGCAGTGTGTTCCTAGCAAGCTTTTCTTTTTCTGTTTAATTAAAGAAAAATCTCATAATGGAAATGAAAAGTATTGGATAGGACAGCCTAGAGGATTGTTCCTACTTCTAACTAGAAATGGTTTCTAGCTATGTTAGACATTTTCTGTGAAATGTGGCAAAAAGAAAACTGAATCTGAATCAGAAGAACAAACTTTGAGTCCTACCATTAACATTTCCTAGATGTGTGACCTTGGACAAGTCCCTAAACTTCAGTTTGCTCATCTATAAAAAAGGGATGACAATCTCTCTACCATCTACCTCAAAATGCTGCTGTGAGGAATGTACATTACACATCTTACAGCACCGAATATGACATTTGTTATCATTTGAACTGTATAATTGGTAAATCACACAAATTGCCAACAAATTCTAGCCACTTGTACTTTCCAAAAAGAGAGTGTCAGCTGAGACTGGCAAAAGCTGAGAGTCTGATATCCTGGCAGGGGTAACTTTCCATAATAATTAGGGCTTTAGAAATATCCTGATCTGAACTATTAAAGAAGAGGCAGCAAAAATAACTCATGTGTTAATTCTGTGGGTTGTGTATAGTGATGCTTAGCATATTTATTAATCAGCAGCAATTTTTCTATCAAACTGTAATAATATAATGACAGCTTTTAAGGTGAAAGAAAGCTTCAGGCAGCTCTGTGTTCACATGCGATCCTGGCAACAACTTGACTGAAGCTGACAGGTGAATTTTCATTCTGATTGTTTTCCCGTCACCGCCTCTCTCCCTAGATCTTGGGCTGCTATGGGCAAAGCCAATAGACACTTCCAGTAGGTATCTGACGACCTCTTGTGAATCAAGGGCCCCATAGGTTTCTTGTTTCCATTCCTACACACCCCTAGGATTTCTCATGCCAGCTTTTGATATTTCACATTTGGAGATTACTTTCTTTGGTTTGTCAGTCAGTCTGTTAGTCAATCAGTTAATAATGTTTACTGACACCTACTGTATATCAGGCAGTATGCTAAACGCTGACAAAATAAGGCAAAAGACAACCCCTGCCTTCAAAGAGCTTATGTTCTAATTGGTAACACACAAAAAGGAAGCTAAAAAGGAGGGAGATTGGAGGTAAAGAGGGAGAGTTTCCAGCATGGGGCAGTCAGGTGCAAGGTGATGAGGTGACTGCCCTGGGAGCCTTCCCTATATGGAACATCTAGAAGGACCCCTGTGACTTCTAGTCTCCAGTCAGAGGGAAGAAAGGACCCCAGGTGGAGAGGGCACTAATGAGTGTCTTTATATCCTCTTAAAATTAGATATCCCTGGATTGGCTCAAGCATTGAGCCCAATCAATTGCTTATACTTTAGTGTGATTGAATTTGTAAAGTTTTTTTTTTCTAAATAGGAGGGTTTGAGAGGTGATGAGTAAACAGAACACAAGGATGAAATGAGACAATGTGGAAAATGCTTTGCAATATTTAAAATGCCATATATAGCCATAGGGGACATAAAGAAGGAGACGAGATGCTAAAGACAAACTGCCTGCTTCAGCATTTTTAAATGGTCCTGGGGACACCTGGGGGGATTTAAGTTTAACGTAATGGCCATTTATTGATGTGTAAGGCATTGGAGGAGCGATGGTAGTAGTTCCTGTGGAGTAAGGATCCTTCCTCTGATACTACCTGGGTGACGTTGGGCAAGTCACTCAGACTCCCTTGTTTCCTCATTTGTAAAATAAAGGAGCTTGTCTAGATGGTCTTGGGGTCCCTTTCAGTTCTAGATCTCCAGTCCTTCCACCACCATGTGGAAAGACAAGTGAAATACACTTAATTTTCTCCAGAAATGTATAATCTAGTGCAAGAGAGACCTACACAAATATTTGTGAGAAGTGGGGAGTGTTTGTAAGTGCTGTAGGAGAGGCCCAAACCAGCACTATGGGAGAGTTTTAGGGAACAGAGGAAGATGGGGTAGAATGTTCCAGCTCGGTCATTCTTGGGGAGGTTGCATCTTCAATGGATAACTCATTAGGGTCTAGCTCTTTGTAATGTTATCTTTCTCCTCTCTCCACCCACAACCTTAAACCAGCATAACAATTACAAGAAAAGATAATAATGAGTTGTGTCTGCAATTCCTTTGTTTATGAGGTTGGACCTTCTTGAGGAAAAAATGATCTTTCCTTCACAAGGGGAGTTATTTCCTCAAGGACCCTCTGAACCAATGCAGAGCTATTTAAATCCTAGAGTTTTGTTTTGATTTTTTGTATTACTAATGCTTTCTGCTGATCATCTATTTGTGTATTTAAATCATTAATACAAACTCTGAATATCATTAGGCCAAGCACAGATCCCTAGGGAATCCTACTGAAGTTTTCTTGTCTACTTTGCATTGAACTCATTGAAAATGGCTATTCTCTGAGTACACTCTACAAGATCCACATCCATGTCTCACCATCTTTGCCCAGAGAATAGCATGAAATACTCTTATCAAGTTCTTTGTTAAAATTTAGGTTAATATATATTTTTAATACTCCCCTTATCAACTGGTTGGGAAACCAAAAGCTTGTCAAAATAAGAAAATGAAGTTAATCTGGCTTGACATGGCTTGCAGAAGCCTTGGTGGTTCTTTCTTGAGCACTGCTTTCTTTTTTTTCATTTTTAAATGAAATTGTACTTTTTCTATTAATAAAAATCTTTTCTCTCCCTCCAACTCCACTAAGAAAACCCCTCTGCAATAGATATGTGCAATCAAGCAAAATAAATGATGGCATTGGCCAAAAAATATGTGTCTCACTGTACACTCTGAGTCCATGATCTTTTTTGGAGGTGGGGAGGGGGTCTCAACCTGAGTCCTTCATAGTCACGGTTCGTCATTGCATTGGTAAGAGTTCTTAAATCTGTCATTGCTGTATGTCTTTATCATGTTTTTGTTGGAATATAAATCATTCTCTTGGTTATGCTCACTTCATTCTGCATAATTTCATACCAGTCTTCCAGTCTTCTTTAGAACAGTCTCTTTCTTTATTTCTTACAGTACAGTGGTATTACATTGGATTCATATGCATAGCAAGAACTGTAACAATATTACATGTGTAGCAATATTATTATTATTATTATTTTATTACTATCTTCAGGTATACCCCAATTAATGGGCATCATTGTTGTTTCTAGTTTTTTTTTGACAATACATAAAGATCTGCTATAAATATTTTTACACATATTGGTTCTTTTCCTCTTTGTTTTATGTCTTTGATGTATAGATCTAATAGTGGAATTGATGGAGCAAAAAATATGTTTTTCATTCAGCGTAGCTTCCAAATTGCTTCCTAGAATGACCCCACCAACTATATATTATTATATTGATTTTCCTGTACAGCCCTGTTGGATTTCTCATTTGCTTTATTAAAAAAAAATGTCAACATTATAAGTATGAAACAGAACCGCAGAATTGCTTTAGTCTCCATTTTTTACACTATTAATTATTTGGAGCATATTTTCACATAGACAAGATATCTCATAGATATCTTGGATCCCTTCCTTTGAAAACTACCTATCCATATCTTTTGTTGTTGTTGTTGTTGTTCAGTTGTTTCAGTTGTGTCTGACTTTTTGTAACCCTATTTGGGGTTTTCTTGGCAAAGATACTGGAGTGGTTTGCAATTTCCTTCTCCATCTCATTTTACAGATAAGGAAACTGAAGCAAACAGGATTCAGTGACTTGCTGAGGGTCTTATAGTTGATAACTATCTGAGGTCAGATTAGAAACCAGGTTTTTCTGATTTCAGGCACAGTGCAGTTAGGTCATATCTTACCAATTGTGGAATGATTCCTATTCTTATAAATTTGAATTGATTCCTTATATATCTTAGAAACGAGACATCAGAGAAATTTACTGTAAATGTTTTTTTCCAGGTCTCCTGCTTCTCAATTAACTTTAGATGCATTGGTTTTGCTTATGCAAAATCTTTTCAGTTTTGTGTAATAAAAATGGTTTGTTGGCTCTTCTGCAAAGTCCTCTTAGTTTGACCATGGATTCTCCCCATATTCATACATCTGGAAGACATTTTCTTCCATTTGTGATGTCACCACTTATGTTTTCCATGTACCTAGTTGGAACTTATTTTGGTATATGGAGAGAGACACTGACCTACAGCAAGTGTCTGCTAGTCTGCTTTGTAGTTCTCTCAGTAAGTATTGTTGAAAAATGAGTTCTTGCCTCAGTAGCTGGGATCTTTGTGTTTATCAAACACCAGACTTCTATCTATACTCGCTGAGTTCTATATTCTTGTTTGATTCTTGTTTAGTTATATATTATGTACCTTCTCTGCTGATTGACTTCTCTACTTCTTAACCAGTACCAAATCATTTTCGTATATACTATGTATTTCATATTATAGTATATTACTGATTTAGAGCCATTTCTTCCCACTTTTTCCCCAATACTTCTTTTGAGAGTCTTGATATTTTGTTTCTCCAGATGAAATTTGTTATATTTTTCTATCTCTATAAAGTAACCTTTTGGTAGTTTGATTGATATAGTACTGAATAAATAAATTAATTTAGGTAGTGTCATCATCTTTATTATTTTAGATCAGATTATCCATGAGCAAGTGATACATTTCCAATTATTTAGATCTGTCTCTAGTTGTATAAAGAAAGCTTTATAGTTGTATTCATATAGCTATTTATTCATATTCATATCCTTGGTTTTACTGGCAAGATGCAAAAATGCTGATGATTTATGTGGGTTTATTTTTTATCTTATATCATTTTTGAAGTTATTGCTTAAATTAATTTTAGTTGACTGTGGTTCTCTAAATAAACCTGAAAAAATTATGATCTTGTTTCCTTCCCCCACCCCCAATCTATGCTTATTCTCTAAATTTCTTTCTCTTGACTTATTGCTGTAGTTATTATTTCAAGGTCTATGTAAAATAGTAATGATTATAATGACATGCTTGAAACTCCTGCATTCCATTTAAAGTACATTCCTCCTTGGTCCCCCACCCCCACCTACATAGGATTATATTCCACTTTTTTTCTGGGAAAGTTATTCTTGAATGTAAAACTGTGTCTTTTACCTTTTGGAATATCATTCCTAACTCTCAGTTCTTTTATAGTGGTGACTGCTAAATCTTGTGTAATATTGACTTTGGCTCCTTAATACTTGAATCCTTCTTTCCTGCTGCTTCCTTGACCTGGATGCTCTAGAGTTTTAGTTATAATCTTCCTGAGATTTTTTTACTTGGGTGTTCTTTCAAGACCTTGCCAGTGAATTTTTTTTTCTGTTTTCACTTTGCCCTTTGGTTCTAGGAAATCTGGATGATTTTATTTTATGATTTTTTGAAATATGATGTCTAGGCTATTTGGGGTATTGTGGCTTTCAGGTAGTCCCAATAATTCTTAACTTAGCTTTCCTTGATATATTTTCTAGGTCAGCCTTCTAGTTATTTTTTATCTGTGATACTTAATATCTTCTTTCATTTTAACCTTTTGATTTTGTTTTAATATTCATTTTTGTTTTATTGAGTCACTGACTTCTATTTGGTCCATCCTAATTTTCAAGGAATTTGTTGTTTAAGTAAGGTTTTATACTTTAAGTAAGGTTTTATACTTTTATACTTTTATACAAAATGAGTTTCCATACTGTGCTAAGCTGTTAATTCTCTTTCTAATTATTTTCTCCATAGCTCACTATTCTTTTCCAATTATTTCATTCATTTCTCTCATTTCCTAGCTAGGATGGCTATGAAGGTTCAGGGAAATAGAACTACTATATTCCCTTTGGTCCTAGTTACCTGCCCTATGCATTCTTCCCTTGATTGAGAATGCTTTGAAGAATGGATATGAGTCTTCTCTCTACTCCTGCTGCTCACTTTTGTTCCTGCTGTTTAACAAGTACAGAACCTTGGGTCTGAAACCAGTTCTTGTCCTGTACTGACTTCCCTAGGTTCAAGTTCCCATAATCCCTCTGTGGCCTGGTCTTTAACCCCTAGTAACAGGTCCCTTCTTTAGTCTGTACTGGATCTGTGAGCCAGGTACGCAGTATGAGTGACAGGTCTGCCTGATGCCATGCCTTCCTACCCCATGCACAAGATAAACCCTATCTGCACTATACCTGGTACTTCTTCTGACCCTAGTACCCAACTAAAGGCTCTCATTCAGTCCCTGTTCTGGAAGGCTCCATGTAGTTCCCATCTCTAGAATCTGTAAACACTCATGTCTTTCTCCCTATGTTTACTTGGGCTGGAAAAAGACTTGCTGATTGTTTTTCTTGAATTTCTCAGTCCAGACTCAGTGTGGTGTTTGTAGGTCTTGATGGAGCCAGGGCATCTAGGCAGTAGGGCTTCCTCCTCCTCTGCAATCTTGGCTGGTTTTTCTCATTGCTTCCTTTTCTAGATATTCTCAACTACCTGTTTCATAAGGCTATCAGATTATTCCACAGTTAAGATCAATCACCTAGAATTTGAGACCCTTTTCTCTTAGTTTTTTGAGAATCAGATCTATGTTAGCCTTTTTCTAGCCCTATGAAACATCTCTCCTTTTCTGTAATTTTACAAAATCACTTATAGTTAGAACAGCATATCTGCCACTGTTTTTAGTACCCAATAATTGATCTGGATTATGCAACCTCAATTCCTTTTTAAGTTAACTTGTTTATTTTTAGTTTTCAACATTTGCTTCCATAAGTTTTAAACTTTCCCTCCCCCCTCCCCAAGACAACATGCAATTTGATATGGGCTCTACACATACATTCCTATTAAAAATATTTTCACATTAGTCATGGTCAAATTTGACTCTTAAAGGAAAGCTATGTGCTCTCTTAAAACCTCCCTACTTGCACTGGGTATTAATTCCTAGAAGAAAAGCATGGCACCATGGAGAGAAAGCCAGTCTGAGAATCAGTAAGATCTGAGTTCAAGAACTGCCTCTGACACATACTAGCTATGGCACCCTGGACTAATCTCTTCACCTTTCAGTGACATAAACAACTGTTAAAACCACCAAATTACCAATCTGATATGCATTGACAGAAGATGTTCTTCTCCATGAGCTCTGTAAACCAGTGAAATCACAGATCTGGTAAATAGGAAAAAAACATAGCTGATTGGGCATTTATGTTCTGCCCTTTCCCTCCTAGGGGTTATTCTTGGCAGAATCCTCTTGTTATTCTTCTGATTGCAGCTCTAGCACCTAGCAGAGTATCTGGCACTGAGCATGTGCTAAATTAATGCTTGTTGATTGGCCAAGAAAACTGAAACAAAATGAGTTTCCAGTGACTCTTCCTTCTCTCCTTTGAGTTTTTGTTTTTTGCATCTGCCCAGAGCAGCAGCCATAATCCTCCCGTGAGGTGCCTCCTTTTCCTTTCTCCTTTGAAGTGTTGTGGTGGTGGGCACTCACAGCAATATAACTAAAAACACTTTTTTGTTGCTTACCTTTCCTTGCCAGCCTCAGTATGTTCTGAGCTTCAACACTCTTGTCTTAAGTCTAAGTACTGTGCCACACTTGGTGGATTCCCCCTCTGTTACCTGTCCTTGCCTTGGCCTTCTGCACATAGCTTTTTCAAATTCATCTTACTTGGTGAATTCTCTGTGCATCCCTTTAATCTCCGCAGATACTCTCATTTTCCTCCTCATCAGAATTATTTTCCTTTGTGTCTTGAGTGTTTTATTCCTGCCTGTTTTCCATCTCTTCTCATCTGATTTCCTAAGTAGAATTTTAGTCGACATAAACCTATGTATTTTTCCTCTGAATATTTTGAAATTTGCTCTCCTAAAATAGAAAGTGTGTGTAAGAATATGCTGCCACCTTCCTTCTCCAGTGATACACACCTTCCTTCTCCTTCTCTCTGGATAGACTCCAGACAGGGCACTGTGGTCATTTCTCTCCAAGGTCTCCCATGTCAGCAATAGCATCCATTTCTTTCCTCTGTATGAAAAGCAGATCTAGACTGTAATGTTTCCCTTCTTAATCCTTCCAACTTCAGAAGGATGAAAATATCATTATTATTATTCAGAAAGTTATTAGCTGCATTGTTTGGGGGAAAGAGCAAGCTACAGCAGGTATCTGGATAACTATTTCCCACCATTGCTATGACAGCATCTATCTGTGCCAGGCTTAGAAGGTATGTTTCCCAAATTCTTTGTCTGTTTGTTCTTTCTTCAAGGTAGTCAGTACTATGCTCTGCTGGGAAAAAAAAATATTTCTATTAGTTCCTTCCTTCGTCTTTACCCAAAGGTTTTCCTTTACATTGCCCTCATTCTGGTGCTGAAATTTCCTCAAATGAGCCCCTACACACACACACACACACACACACACACACACACACACACTCCTTTTATTTTTTGTTTCTTTGGAAGAAGGTATACTTACCCAGAACCCTATCCCAGTCATTCTCTTCATCATTTTCGTTCTTTCCCCAAATCTCAGTAATATCTGTGAGGTCACATTTGCTTCCTTGTATGACAGTCTTGAGTTCATCTTTGGTTGCTGCACGTATACACATTTAGGGATATGTTTTTTCCCACTCTTGGCCCCTCTCTTGTACTTTTTCTTCTGTAAACCTGGTTTTCTCACATATTATTCTCCATCTATACTATAGGCATATTAAGGTTGGGAACAAACTCGCAATTTCGCAGAGGGAGAAATTGAGGCACCAAAACGTTAAATGACTTTCTCAAAGACATATAATTGGTTGTGGAAGCAGAATTTGAACTCAGGTTTCTGGACCTCGGGGCCATCATTTTTCTACCACATTGCCTCTCTCTGTGTTTTGTTGCTTGGGTAGAAATGATTTTCAAGGCACTTTCTGCTGTAAAATCCTGATTAAGTTCGTGAACCTCAATGCCATAGGGAATATGTCATCTCTTTCTTTCATGCATGCCAGCATCAATGTACCTTTCTTTGCCTTAAGACAGTTCCAAAATACTAGGGAAATGAGATCACTTTTACTTTGTTATTTTGGGAACTTTGCTATGAGGGATCCAGCAGGATCTCTGAGCACAAGAATCCCATTGGCTGACTCAGCATGATGTTTTAAAATGACACCTGGAGTCTGGAGACATGCAATTATATCCTAGCTCAGACATGTATTAGCTGTAAGACCACAGGAAAGTCACTTAACCTTTTGAGCCCCAGTGCTCTCAGTTGTCAATAGGACAATAATACTCACAGGAATGTTGTGAGAAAAGTGATTAATCTCTAACTCACTCCAGAAATGTGAGGTGAGGAGGTAAATGGTACCCGAGGCAGCTGAGGCCCAGTCAGGGCTCCTCTGTCAAACTCTGAGCATTGTTGGCGGGAGCCCTTCTCATTTACTATCTTCTTTGAAGTACCTTTTGTACCCGGCTTCAATCTGCTTTTGTGGGCAGAATGTCAGTAATAAGCAACTCCCAGAAGTCTTTAGGTTGCTTTCTCAGTTGCTATCTGGCAATCTGGAGATTAGAGAGAATTCAAGGAACACAGGATGACATCCCAACCTGGTTTCTGTACCACTTCAGTTGCTCCTTGTGCCACATTACAAAACGCTGGCAGCTGGCATGTGCCATATTGAATACCTCACAGGAGCTGTGAAGTTTGGAAAACATATGAATTACACTGTCTGACAATAGAAACACAGAAAGAGCATCCCCTCGGTGACTTTACATTTTTCATTAAACAAATTGTTTTTTCCTTCACAATAGACCTCTTTCTGTGTCTCTCTTTTGTCTCTCTGTCTCTGTCTCTCTCTTTGTGTCTCTCCCTCTTGAGATTTTGCTAGCACTAGTGTTAGTAAATGGGTAACAGAGCATCACAGAATCTTAGAGGTTCAAGGTATACTTGAAAATATTCCTCATCTAGCCTTTACTTGAAGGCTTCCAGTGATTCAGAATTCATAAGATCACAGAATTTGGGAATTGGAAGGAACTTTCTTGGCCATCTAGCCCAATCCATCCACAGGAGGAATCCCCATAACAACATGCCCAACAAGTGATCCTCCATTCTCAACTTGGGGTCTTGCCAGCTGGGAGTCCATAACCTGGAGAGGCAGCCCATTACCCTGGGGGATGTGGACAGCTCTCATTAAGCCTAAGGCAACCTCTTTCCAATGCCCACTCATTGCTCCTAGACAGGAATTTTAGAATCAAGGAAAACAAATGTAATTCTTTGATGTAACAGACTTGCTAATACTTGAAGACAGTTAGCACTTCACCTTAAATATTTTATTTTCCAAACTAAATATGACCAGCTCCTGCAACTGATCCTCACATAGCATGGAGTCAAAGGGCCTTCTCTATCCCGTTGCCCTTCTCTGAACATTCTTAGGATAAATCAGTGTCTGAAAACTGTGGCACCCAGAACTAACCACAATACTCCTAATGAGGGCAGAGTACAGGGGGCTCTCATCTCTGTAATCCTGGAAAGTACACCTCTTAATGCAGTCCAAGATAACATTTGCTGTTTTGGCTCCCACATCATACTGCTGACTCAGCCTTTCAAAGCAGGCTGTTCCATTTTGGGATGGCTCTAATTGTTGGGGTGATTTTCCTTATGTTCAGCTGAAATCTGCTTCTCAGCAACTTCTGCCTATTGGTTCTACTCCACCAACCAGGAACAAGACTAATCTCCTTTCCATGTGACAACCCTTCAAAGGCTTAGAGAGAGTTATGATGTCATCACTAAAACTGATTTCCAGTCAATCAAAGTAATCAACAAGGATATATCAAGTAATTAGTAGGTAACAGGCACTGTGCTAATCCTGAGAATGCAAAGACAAGAGTGAAACATTCTCTAACCTTGAGAAAGATCATAATTTAGATAGAAGAGATACTGTTGTATCAATGTTGTATGTTCTGTGTACATACAAAATTTATAAAAATGAGTACAAGATATCTGGCAGGGGAAGGCACTAGCAGCTAGGGGGAGTGGGAAAGACCACAAAGATCTCTTGTAGAAAGTGGCACCTGAATTGAGTCATAATGGAAGTTAGCTTGGTGTGGTTTTGAGTCACCTCCAAAAACTTACCATCATCCTTTGGAACCACTTCAGCTTGCCACTATCTTCAAAAGATATCCCTCCTTCCTCAGTTGCTCAGAGATCCACTTTCTGTTATAAAGAATGAAAAAGAGAAAGAAAATTGGTTTAGGAAAACTAGCCAATATATCAACTAAGTTTGACAGTATTTGCAATATTCTGAATCCATCATCCCTCACCTTTGAAAAGATGGGAAGACAGTACAATTCTGCCTCTCTCCCTCAGGGCCAGGCTTAGGCATTGTAATTACATGGCATGGAAGGCCGTTCATAATTTCTTTTTCTTCCTTACATTAGCATCTTTGTAGTCATTGTTCATATTGTTTTCTTTATTAGTCATTTAGCTAACTAACATTTATCAAAAGCTGACTATATGCCAAGCATTTTGTTAAGCATTAGTAATACAAATAGAAGAGCAACATCTTTCCTCAAGGAACTTGTATTCTAATGGGGGAAGACAGAAAAGGAAGCTGAAAATGGATGGGGGCAGGAGACAAAGGTCCCCAGTTTGGGACATAATAGAGGAAGTTGTGAGTATATCCTGCAGAGGAGTGAGGCTGACTGGCTTGGGTGTATTCCTTAAATGAAGGTGGTTAGAAGAACCATCAGCTCAGATGGAAAGGCTGCAGGGGCAGGTAATACTTCCAAAGTTTGGAGTATGGAGGGCTGGAGTGAGGCTTTGGGATGAATATCTGGGGCAAAGTACTACTTATTTCCCTTTGCACCTGTTCATATGTCTTCCTATGTTTCTCCATATTCATCCTTTCTATAACACAGTATAATTCTATTACACTCATGTACCACAATTTGTGTAGCCATTCCTCAAATATTGGAAATCTAATTTGTTTCCAATTCTTGGCTACCACTGAAAGTGCTGCTATACTCTGGTGTATGTGAAACTTTTCTATCTTTTATTTTTTTGTGACTAATGACCAGCAAGAGCATCTCTGGGGTAAAGGGTTATGGACTTAGTAACTTTATGATAAAGCTTTTTCATTACAGATTTACCCCTTCTCAAAACACTAACACTTTGCTATGTAGGGTTAGTAATATGTGTTTTTTAACAGGACACTAGATGCCCACAGGAGGAATATCTAGAAATACACACTACTCTCCCAAAGTGGCCCCCAATATGGTTAGCGCCCTAGGCAAGATACCTAGAAACATGCCCAATATCACAAAGCAATGCAGCCGTGTCTTTTCTTAGTTCCAAAGTTTTACCTGGGTCTCAGCCTATGTATAATCTAAAATACCAAAAGACACCAAAGTCCATTAGTCTGCTTAAATCTATCAGCACTAATAATGACCCCTTTCCTTACTTGAATACCCTGGGATAATGGAACCCTGGGAACCATTATTGAGCCGCATCACATTGCATCTGCATCTATCCATGGTGCTGACCATTTGTTAGCATGTTAAGAGCTACTAGCCCAATAAATATCTCAGAAAAGACAGTGAGATTAATTTGGCAAGAGTAATTCCTGTTTAATTTTCTGGCTTCAAAAAAAGGAGCACGAAAGATGAACTCCTTAATGTGCAGTGTCTTCTGAATGTTGCCAACACTTAGAAATCATAAAGGGTTCTGTTTCCTTTCATTGATCTAATGGATAAAAATGAGCATTATCTCAAACTACACAGCTTTATCTATGAAGAGTGCATCAGATAGAAAGAAGCCCACTAGCATATTTTAAAGGAGCATCCATTAATATTTAAGCATTCTCATTTAACATTCTATTTCTCATCTTTTAGCCTTAAACTTTCGGCATATATTCCATTTTGAAACTCATGGCTTGTTCAGCTAGATGTACTTCAAGAATGAATTCTATCCTGCTCCTACACATCATCTTTCTTTTCTTTATGCCACCCCCATAGAAAATAATGCTTAAATGTGCTTTGTTTAAAATTCTGTTTTCAAATATTTAATCTGAGAAGAGTTGAGCGATGAAGATAACTGTACTAGACCCAACATATTTCTGAATCCTGATCAAGCTAACAATGGCCTGGGTACTGACTGGAGAGCTCTGTGATTGCATTGATATAGATTTCCTGATATTTGTGCAAATTGCATCCCAGGTGTGGGTTCTCTTCTTGTGGGATTATTGTACAGTTTTTCTACACAAAGAGATCTTGGCATAATGGATAGGGAGCTGAGTTCCAGTCCCACTCTTGAAACTTAATGGCTATTTGAACCTGGGAAATTCACTTAAACTCTTAGTGCTCTAAGCAGTTCTTTAAGACCATGTTGCTGGAGAAGGAAATGGCAAACCACTCTGGTATCTTGGCTAAGAAAATCCCAGTGGGTCACAAAGTGTTGGACATGACTGAAACAACTGCATTAGATCCGATGAGGCCAGGGTCTTCCCTGGTGTGACGCATTAGAGAAGGCTCCATGGAGGAGGTAGCCTTTGAGTTGATCTTTGAAGTATAGGGAACAATAATGGGAATATTTACATGGGATATACATTTTTCAAGAATAGAGAAAGTCTCATGCAATTTTTTCTTACTTTCTATCAAAGTGTTTATCACAGTGCCTGGCACATAGTAGGTGCTTAATAAGATTGTTGATTGATTAAAGTAGCCACTTTAAAATTTGACACCCTTGAAGGGTTGACAAAGTAAGCATTAGAAAGTATTTTCCTTCCAGCAATCTGGAGGGGGTGAATAATGTCCTTGTGAGGGAGTAAAGTAGTTGGAACTGAGCAGATAAAAAGAGGACAGAGGGCATTCCCAGAACAACACCCAGCTTGAGTGAAAACACAGCTCTGGTAGGAAGTTTTACTCATTGCATACTTAGGGGACACAGAAAAATGATCCATTATAGCCTCTGTTGTTCTGAGTGACCATGGAGCCCACATTCTCACACTGGGTGGGATGAGTCAACATTCACCTCAGCCAAAGGTTGCGGCATCATAGTACATATTTCCCTGGTGGATGCTGGGCTTTTAATTTTAAGCCTCCAGGAAGGATGTCCATGAAATTATCAAATGGATACAGTGGGATACTGGGGGTGTTAGGAGAAATTGGGCTCTACTGAACCCAGTAGGCTGTATAGAACCATCTCTGGCCAGTACAGAAGGCTCTCATTAAAGCTTGGTATTTGAAAATGAAAAGAAAAATGAAAAGGGAAAATAAACAAGATTGTTTAGGGCTAAGAGCCCCGTCCCTAGCTGTAGTGAAACATCCTCTAGGGCTTCATTCCCTGGCTTTGGAGGCAGATTGTTATAGTGGGGAGAGCACTAGTTCAGAAAACCTGGGCTTCAATCTTACCTCTGATGCTTGTTACCTCTGTGACTATGGGCTACTCCTTTAACCTCCTTTGGTCTTATTTTCCTCATTTGTAAAATGAAGAGGGTGGATTAGTTGACTTTTGAGGTCCTTTCCAGCTCTATTTAAAAAAAATTATTCACATTTTATGAATGAAGAAATCAAAGTAAACAGAGGTTAAGTGACTCGCCAAATATCATATAGTTAATAAGTCTGAGATAGAATTTGAACTCAGGTCTTCCTGACTGCAAGTCTAGTACTCCACACACTACTTTGGCATACCTGACAAGCCCTTATCTAGTTTAAGAACCCCCTTGTCATGAAAAAGATCCCCTTCCCTCCCATAGCTGCACCTCCCACATTGGGACAGTATTCATTACTGCTTATTTTCCTGACAAGTCAAAATTAGCCTTCCTATATGTTGATTTCATTGCCCCTTGTTCTGTCCTCTGGAGTCCAAGCAGAATGAATATCTGATCTTCCTTTCACATGACAGACTTCCAAAAACTATTCAACAGAGCTCCCTGTATCTGCTCTCCTGACCTCCCAGGTCTGTTGAGATCAGGTGATAAATTTTATATAAATATAAGCCACCCGCTTCTCCCACCAATCTGACTTGTAGAAAGCCCAAGTATTGTGGTGTTAGGTTTTCATACAATCCCCCTGGAAAGCCCCCATGAAGCTTCAGGGGCAGTACTTGTATGTTCTCCTCCAATCTGGCCTGTCCTGGACCCACCTGTGGCTGGAGCCCTTGCTGCTAGGGGCAGAGGAAGGCAGGCTGACTTGGCTTGTGTTTGCTCTGTATCTCTCCCTGGAATCTCTTCAGGTTCTGCCCTCACTGCCCCAGAGCTTGAGAGATAACTGCAAATCTATTAATGTTCATTCCCTCTCTCTTCTATGTCCTTAAGCCTGGGGATGTCATCTAGGTAATAGTAGTACGTGATACCAGGGAGGCTTACTGCCCAAAGTCTTGGGAGGTCATCTCATGGCCAGGGTTCTCTACCACCAATTTGTGTGGAGGAGACCAAGAAACTCATGCTCTCAACCTCAAATGAGTTGTAAAGGAATCTGTGAATTAGAAGGGACTTCAGGGACTGTAGATCCAATCTAGACCCAAACAGGGAGCCCCCTTTACCACATACACAACAACAATTCACCCAGTCTTAGCTTGAAAACTTGAGACAAATCCAGTCAACCCATTCAGAGTGGAAAATGGGTGGGCAAAGGAGGCAAAGGTAGTGGTTATCATGGATAGAAAGGTTTCCAATTTTTGGAAATGAGGAGTTATCTTAGGAGTTGAATGACCAAAAAAATTAGCCTCTTCCTCAGTCATAACAAGCTTGTTAAAGTAAGTACAGCACCATAGAAAGAGGTTATGAAGTCAGAGGATCTGGGTTCATGTCCTGACTCTATCATTTACTATCTCTGTAACATTGGGAGGGAGCTGGGTTAGGTAGTCTCTGAAGTCTCTGCCAGCTCTAGATATAGAATCCTATGTGTGACTTTGGGTAAATCTATTAGCATCTCTGGGCCTCAGTTTCCCCATCTGTAAAGTGAGGGGGTTGGGCTGGATAACTTATGAGGTGTTATTCTGGTTCTAGATCTATAATCTTATTGCCATCCTGGAAATGTTACTTAAGTGTTCTTTGCCTCAGTTTCCCCATCTGTAAAATGAAGGGTTGGAATAGATCCCGGCCATCCTTCTATCCCTAGTTGGAGTTCCTATAGATATGTTTCCTAAAATTTTATACCTATTACATACCCTTTCTCAAAAAAATACCCACTCATTCTTTCTCTCTCCTCCTTCTTCCTTCCCTCCACACTCCACCTGAGTTCAAATCCCACTTCTGATCCTTACTGGCTATGTTAACTTGGGTAAAAATGTCACCTCTCTGGGCTCAGTTTCCTCATCCATAAAATGGGGTGACCTGACCTGGTTCTTGTGAAGATCCAAGGAGACAGTGCCTGTAACATTCTTTCCAAACTTCAGAGCGCTATTGAAATGTTATTAGGGAATCTCTTTTTTACCTAGTGTGGTTCATCTGGGAACAGCAGACAGCACAGACAGCACTGACCAATGAGATGGCTGGCTCTGGATGTGGTTGCTGCCGGCCTCGTCTGAGTCCTGTGCTCCTGGCAGACCCTCACATTAGTGCCAGATTGAATTGGCTTGAAAGTGGACTCGGGGGGCCGTTTAAAGAGTCTGTTCTATTTTTGATGCCAATACCAGGCAGGGTGTATGGAAGACTTTTTTTTTCCTCAAAGGTGCTTTAAGCACTTTGCAGATGCTTCCCTTCCCCCTACTCATTCTGTTGTCTCCAGGAGGTAGGAAGAAGGGAGATATTATTAGTCGTTATTTTACCAAGGGAACAAGGTAAGCAGAAAGTGTGACCTGCCAAGGTCACAGGACAGCAGCAGCCCTCGGGTTTTTCTGCTGAACAGCTCTTCCCCGTGGATGTTGCTGCTCTATGCTTCAATTTTGCTTGATTCTTTAAGCCTTTATTAAGCAAATTCGGATCCCAGACTCATAGGTTAAGAGTTGGGAGCAGCATCAGAGGCACATCATTTAATATCTTCATTCTACAAAGGAGAAAACTGAGACTCAGAAGGAAAGTGAGTCGTGCATATTTACACAGCCAGGATTTGAACTCAGGTTCTCTGGACTTCAAATTCAGCATGTTTTCCACTTTGCTAGGCTACCTCTTACAGAACAGATGGCTAGAATTACAGTTAGCAAAATGTGTTCAAATATTCTTTAGGAGAGCTGAAGCTGTTAAACGGTAGAAAAAGTCCTGGATTTGGGGTCAAAGAACTTGGGTTTGAAGTAAGCTATTTACTACCTTGTGATATCAAGCAAATTATTAAACATCCTGAGGAGTGAGCTACCTCATCTGTAAAATCTGGGGGTTGTCCTGAATCCAGTGCTTTAGAGGAGCTCTACGCTCTTGTAACCCCATGCCTTTCTGCTAGAACCACAGCTGTGTGTGAGTCCCTTGGATCTCAGTGAAATGAGAGGCTTGAATTCAACGGTCTCTGATGCTCCCTCTAGCTCAGAGTCATTTCCCTCCTCTGAAACACAATTTCCTCACTTATAGAAATTCCTGCAGCCCTTACCTTGATGGGATCTTGTTAGATTGTCTGTAAAGTGTTACAAACCTTGAATCTACGTACACATGAATGGCAGTTCTTAACCTTCTCGGCATTATTATTTCCTAATTTACTGTTACTTTGTGCAGAGAGCACTGAACTAAGCCATCATGGGGATACAAAGTTTAGGAGAGAATATCTCCCAGTGCTAACCAGGAACCTGAGATTCATGTACAGAGAGACTGAAGTGAAGGAAAGTCAGATTGATCTTGGCGTGAGCCGAGCCATACTTCCTCAGCTCCATGGGCACAGAGCCCTCTGCAGGGTGCACTGGGGAGTGTACTGCGGCAGGCCTTCTGGTTGGAGACATGGCCCCTCCTGCTGACCTAAATGCCTCTTCCCAGAAGAAATATGGCCTTCGGCAAAGGAGCAAAGAGTAGGAGCAGAGAGATGTGTGTCCTGGCCTGCAGGCTTCATTTGGGATTTCTGGAAATGCAGAGAACCAACTTTGGGTTATACCGAGGATTCCATCTAAGTGCCATAAGTGCATTTAGCAAAGCTCTGATGAGTGAGGGATGCCACTTTGGCACTTCAGTCTCCTCCTCCTGGTTCTTCCTCTGAGCCCAATCAGAGTAAATGGAATCTTTCCTCTTTTTACACAAGTCCTTTAAGTATTTGGAGACGTCTTGTGTTACCCCCTTATGTCTTCTCCCCTCCAAGTTAAGTAACCCCAGATCCTCAACCAGTTCACCTTTAAGATGGGATTAAGGCCCCCCAGTTCCATACCACCTCCCCTGAGGTGAGCTCTCTATCTTATCAGAACCTTTCTTAGAATGTACCCAGAACTGGGCCAGGGAAAAGTACAATGTGTCTATCGATTCCTTATTCTGCCTAAAGTTCTCTTTGGGCAGCTAGGTGGCACAGTGGAGAACACATTGGGCTTGGAATCAGGAAGCCTCATCTTCTTGAGCTCAACTCCAGCCTCAGGCACTGACTAGTAGTGTGACCCTGGGCAAGTCACTTAGCTCTGTTTGCCTTAGTTCCTCATCTGTAAAATGAGCTAGAGAAGGAAATGGAAAGCCACCCCAGTATCTATACCAAGAAAACCTCAGATGGGCTCCTAGTTAGACTTGACTGAATGTGACTGAATAACAAGGTTCTCTTACTTGACTGACTTTTTTTTTTAATCAGTCTTCTTTGTTGGATTCTCTTCTAGATTACTCCCATTAGCCATGGGTGTCCCCCAGTATTCAGTCTTAGGACCTCTTCTCTCCATTACTATATCATTTAATAATCTTATTAGCTTCTAGGAGTTCAGTTATCATATTTATAAAGATACTTCTCAAATCTTTATGTCCAGCCCTAACCTTCAGCTCTCCTGAGCTCCTGTCTTGCTGGCAACTTGAACTGGATTTCCCATAGGCATCTCAGACTCCACTTCGCCAAAAAAGAGCTCATGATCTTCTTCCTAAAATCTTCCCCTCTTCCAAACTTCCCTATTATTATCAAGGGCACCCCCATTCTACCCATTACCCAGGCTTACCTTTTTACTCTAATCACCTACTCACCCTCAATTCAGATATTCAGTCTGTTGTCAAGTTCTGACGTTTCTGCCTTCCCCAAATCTTTCATGTATGTACTTCCTCTCCACTCACAGAGCTGCTACCCTTATCTGTGCCCTTGTCACCTTGTGCTTGAACCTCTGCAACAGCCTACTACTCGTCTTCCTGCCTTGTCTCTACCCAATCCAGTCCATCTTCTCCTAAAATACGAGCCCAATTCCGTCACCTCGTGTCCAGTAAACGCTATCTCCAAGATTAAAAGCAAAATTCTCTATTTAGCATCTAAAGATCTTCACAATCTGTCTCTCCTACTTTCTAGTTTTCTTGTACTTTCCTCCCGTCCGTGTACTCCATGACCTAGTCACATTGGCCTAGTCATTTCTCAAATATTAGCCCACCACAAGTGCCTTACGCTCCCTAGACCTACGTCCAAAACGCTTCATTTGCATCTCCTGGCTTCTCTGAATTCTTTCAAGATTCTGCTCAAAACCTTTCCTAGGCCTTTTCTGGCCCTCTCCCGTGCTAGTGACTTCCCTTTGAGATTCCCACTGTTTGGGAATCTCCCACTAGAGAGATAGATATATAAATAGATAGATAGATAGACGGACAGGATTGAGGGATGGATGGATGGATGATGGATGGATGAATGGATGGATAGATAAATAGATAGATAGATAGATAGATAGATAGATAGATAGATAGATAGACAGACAGACAGAAAGACAGACAGACAGACAGAGACAGACAGACAGGATGGATGGATGGATGGATGGAGAGATAAATAGATAGATAGACAGATAGATAGATAGATAGATATTGATATATACATAGTATTTGGCATGTTTTCTTCCCCAGTAGACTGAGATCCTTAAGAGTGGGGATCATGTTTTGGATTTTATTTATTTCTCTAGCATTTAACACAGTACATGGCACATAGGGAGCACCTGAAAAATGTTTGTGGACTGCCTGGCCTAAGATCTCAGCAGCTTCTTTGACTGCCATGTCAGTCCCGCGGAGTTTGCAGGTTATTTGAATAGCGATCATGCTCGTGCTGCACATCTCAGTGTTGTACATTTTAAATTGATTTCTAAGCCTCAGTCTTAGATTTTATCTTATTCCCCACTGAATTTCATCTTATTGGATTTGACCCATTGAGATCTCATTGGATCTTAACTTTGCTATAGAACACAATAGGTATGACTTTCAGTTTATTGTCATCTGTAAACTGTCGCTTAAGCCAGTTAAGTGGTGCAATGGATAGAATCAGGAAGACGTGAATTTGAATCCTTCCTTAGCTATTTACTAGCTTACAACCTGGGCATGTCACTTAACCTCTTTAGGCCTCAGTTTTCTCATCTGTAAAATGGGAATGATAATAGTACCTGCCTGCCAAAGGTTTTGTGAGAATCAGGTGAGAAAACATGTGTAAACCTTAACACACTGCATGTGCTAGCTGCTCCTTGGCTTCTCATCCAATTCACTGATTAAAGTGAGTGTTGCAGTGAATACCTGTCTCCTCATTGACATTGAACCACTTGGATCCATTCATGCACCAGCTTCAAATCCACTTCTCTGCAGGATGGATGAGCTCATGTCTTTTCATCTCATTCATGAGTATCACATGAGAGACTGTGTCAAATGCTGTGCTAAAATCTAGATAAATCATGTCCCTGGCACTTCTCTGATCTACCAGTTTTGTTAGGCAGGAGAAAAAGGAAATAAGGCCATTCTGGCTCAGCCTGTTGGTGAAGCCATGCTGGTTTTTTGTGAGTGCTGCTTCTTCTTTTAGATGTTTGTATCTAAAAATATATTGCAGACTAATAATATCCTCTTGATTTTTGGCAGTAACAGAAATTAAACACAGCAGCCCTCAGGTCATAGATGGCACTCTAGCTTTCCTATTTAGAAACTCAGAATATATGACCTTCTCCAGCCCTGAAGCCCCTCTCCCATTCACTAGGGCCTTTGTTTCCTATTTTTATCAATTTTCTCTTTTTTTCACATGCTTTATTGATAGCTCTTGTCTTTCAGGTCACAATTATTTCCCATTATGTTCTTTCAGTCTTTCAAAGATCACTGGAAATTCCATAGTACCTACACTGGGCAATTCCTCCAAGTGCCCTGGGATGCAATTTGTGTGGGTCAGGCAATTCAAAATCATACCAGAAATCTAGGTGTCATCTTCTCCCATTTTTTTATTTCAATGAGCTCTTTTTCTCTTCTTTTCTAGTCCAAAGTTCATTCTCCTTGAGAGAGGAAACAGAGGCAAGAGAAAGAGCTTAGAAATAATAACAACCAGCATCATTTGGAAACTGTTTTTAACATTAGCAAACTTAACATGGTCTCTCAGGAGCTTCCTAACAACCCTGTGAGATGGGCCCTAGAGGTAGCGTTTTCACAGCCATTTTACAGGTAAGAAAACAAAGGCTCAGCAACTTAATCTTACTGGAATGGAGCCCAGGAGCAATCTGAACATAGTCCCTCCTGACAGTGAATCCAGAACTATTTGCAGTTCCCTCCTGCCTCTCACTCTGCCCCCTCTGAATTGTCTGTTGTGTTCATGCCATTCTCCACCAAGCTATGGCCGATCCTTTGATCCTTCTCTTTTCTGCCATGCTCTTCCTCATCAGTCTAAGCTCATTCTGTGCATTAGATTCTCTAACACTCTTAAAAGACCATGCCACCAATTGCTACCTGTCCTTGCTTTTGTCTTCTTTTTTTTTTT
>CM053599.1:7323786-7385096 GCA_028646575.1 Pseudocheirus occidentalis | reverse complement strand
AGTCACTTAACAAATCCCTCCTACCTTTTTAATATTCACAATTTCTGTTGTATAATCAGCATGATCATTACACTATACAGTCAGTCACCTGTGTTGTCTTACTAAGTTGCAGATTCCTCTTGGAACTTCACCCACTTCTGAGGGGCGTCAATTCTCAACAAAGTCTGTACTTGGACTAGAGGTGGTCTGAGCCCCACAACATATCATGAAACTGCAACATTAGCATTACAGATCTAGATCTGGAAGGGACCTTAGAAGTCGTCCCATCCAACCACCTCCTTTCACAAATGAGGAAACGAGACCAGGGAGGTTAAACACCATGAGGGTCATGCAAGCAGGACACATGGCTGAGGCCAAATTCAATTCCAGGTCTTACTGACCATATCCCCTAGAGCACATTGCTCTGCTCCCTCCCCTGCACCAAGCCCAAGTTGTAAAGAGCTTGAAGGCCAAGTGCTGTTGGTGTTGTTTAGTAGGAAATCATTAGAGTTTATTGAGCCCAGGGGATGACACAGACTCATGCTTTAGAAAGATCTCTTTGAGGGTGTGGAGGATGGATTAAAGTGAGGGGTAGCCTGAGCAGATGTGGTGTGTCATCTTTTCTTATTTAATATCCTAGCCTGTCCTGTCCCACCCCATCCCACCCCATCCCATCCCATCCCATCCTACCCTGTCTTGTCCTGTCCTGTCCTTCTCTGTCCTACCATCACATCACAAGAGGCAGCCATCATAAGGCAGGCAGAACATTGATCTTAGAATCAAAGCGTTGAGCTCAAAGTCTGGAGCTACAATTGAATTTGCTGAGCTAGCTGACCTCTCTGAGCCACAGCAGTCAGAAGAGCCCAGCATAGAGAGGAGCAGAGTAGCAAAGAGGTGGTGCTGAGAGCCCGTAGGACATGAAGGCGGAATGCCTAGCAGTGAGCAAGGCCAGTGAGAGGCAAGGACATTCCTGGAAAAGCCTGGCAACTCTCCAGTGTCCGAGATAATATTGTACATTCCACCTAAGTGCCCTTCACATTCATGCCCTTCTCCTCAGTGCTGTAGAAAGAGTGCTTCAGTAGGATTTGGGCAGACCTAGGCTCGCATCCCACCTTAGAGGATTAACTGTGACTCTGGACAAATCACTTGACCTTTTGGAGCTTCATTTTCCTCATCTGTAAAATGGAGCTAACTAACATTCACTGTACTATCTACCTCATAGGAGTGTTAAGCCTGTGCATTGTTACAATCTGAAGAACAGTTATAGAATCTGGAAGCATTTACCTGGTAAAATATATATCATATATGCCAGGGAAGACCTGGCACCAGGCAGAGTACACCTGCATAAGAGATGCTGCCAGCACATAAGAGGACCTGGGGAAGAGAATGGTGGGAAAAAGGTTTTTTTTAATGGCAACCAACTGGATACAGTTCACTCTTCATTCATCCCTCCCCCTGAAGTTAGCTTTCAAAGGAACTCTGGCAGCAGGCAAGAGTACCTTTTTCTGTGGTGAAGCCCAGGTCTAAGGAGGCAGAGATATAAAGAGAAGATTGTTGCAAAATGAGGGAACCAAGATTGCCTGTTCAGCGTCTGGTGCTACCTTGCTGGCTTGAAGCACATTGTTCTCAGAAGAGGTTCCTAAGGTATTCTGAATTTCCTGAATGGGATCAATGGGAAATAGCTGCTGAAAGCACAGACTTTATGGGTGAAAAAAAAACAACCCTTTTACTAAGTTCCTAAATGGGAGCCATAGAGAATGGAATTTCTAGGTTAGCTTTCCTCCCAGACTGGGAGGTGGTCAACAAATGTTAACCCCCAAAGGGTTTCTATCTTCAGGAGGGGCTGGGGCTGAAGACTGAATGGAATTTACTATCAGTGTCTATGTCTTACCATCAATGTGAAATGCAAGGAATACCTTAGATTCATAATGATTTAATTTGATTAAATGCTTATTTATTTATGATCTGAGAAGAAATGAATCCGTGAAGTCCTAAGATAAGGTAGGATGATAGGGAGGAGTTTCCCTGATTATGATGCCATGATCTGATTGATGGAAACACCACCCATAACCCTAGATATAAATGACTATTTACCTTCAGAGGGACAGAGCTAAAGACTGACTGGCAGCCTGTTGTTTTGAGAGTAGAAGGTAAGCTCTTTGAGGGCAGAGGCTTGTTGATTTCTTCTTTGTACTGTCACCATCAACCACAGTGCTTGGTACATGATAGGACTTAATGAATGCTTATTGAACTGAATGAAAGAACCACAGTTGGAACTTCTCCCAGAGTGCCCTCTGGTGTTGAGTAGTGCACATAACAGATAGGGTTTAGTATTGTATAGCTACTTTCCTAGGGACCTTGCTGTAATAGGACCAAGCACTGATCATAGAGTTCTTTATGACTCAAACAGAAGAAAGAAGTAGACAGAAGAACTTCAAATATGTAAAGTGTGCAACAGTATGTGAAAGGTAGAGTCATTCTGCTTAATACTAGATGACAAAATTAGTGCTTATGTGAAAGGTATTGGGTCACATCCTGGGAATACAAAAAAAATCAAATGACAGCACCTTCTTTCAAGGAGCATATACTTTAAGGGCAGGTAAAGTAGTAGAAATTTTAGGGAGATGAATTTGAGCTCAATAAAGGCTCCCCCAAATTTGAATGAGTCCCCCTCTGAGATAATGAGCTCTCCAGCACCATAAAAGTGTTTAAGTAGGGACTAAATGACTACTTTCAGAGATGTTTTAGTTAGGACAGATAAAATTGGTTTCGTGAAGACACAAATAACAAATAGTCTTCTATCAGTGGAGAGAAGAGAGGGAGAAAGAGGAAAGAGGAAAAATACAAGAAGCTGCTGAAAGTGTAGGGGTTTTTTCCAGATCATATTGCAGATAATTGTCTTAATAACTACTGTATCAAGACATTTCTGAGTTTGAGCTATGTTTGTGTTTCTTCCAGAGACAGTCAATAACTATAGGTACACAAAATGCAAGTTGATCCCCTTGCTTACAAGATCAAGTCACGAATTCCTCTCCATACATGAGTTTATTGGTGAATGCAAAGTGTTACTTGAAGGAATAGAAGAAATGTTTTAAGTAGAAAGCAAAGAGAAAAAGACATCTAGGAATCAGAGAGTCCACTGAAGAGTTTCATAATAGGAAGGGACCTCATATTTTCAATTGAATGGAATCTCCTCTACAATGCCCTGACTAGTGTTGATGTAGTTTTTTCTAGAAACTCTCAAGTGAAGGATGACGCCCTCTCTGATATTCCACACTGGAACAGCTCTGATGATCAAGAATGTCTTCCTGACATTAAGCCCAAATCTGCCTCTTTGCAGCCAACTTCTATCCATTGCTCCTTTTTCTGCTCTCTTGGACCAAATATTGAAGTCAGTTATTATGCTTTGCTCTAACCCCAACCCTGATTCTTCTCTTCTCTAGGCTAAACAACTACAAGTCCTTCCCCTAATTCTCATACACTCTAAGTTTGAGACCCTTCATCACCCTGGGTTCCCTTCTATGAGTGCTGTCCAATTTATCAATATGTCCTTCCTAAAATGTGGCCTCCAGAATGGAATATGATATTCCCTAAATGCTCTGCCCAGAACAGAGCCATCTCTTAATGAAACCCAAGTTTTCATCAGTTTCCTTGACTGTCCTTCCACAATGTAGTCTGAAATTTAACTTGAGATCCATTAAAATGCTTAGGTTTTTCCCTAATTACTACCTACCCACACCCTCACCATCTTGTATGTGGAAGTTGATTCGTTGAGTCTGTGTGAAAGACTTCATATTTATTCTGATTGTATATAATATTCTTATATTCGGTCTGATATCCTACCTTGTCAACATCTTTTAACTTCTGAATTTGTTATACAGTGTGGAGTTAACCCTTCCAGGTTTGTGTCACTTGTAAATTTGATAACTCTGCTATCTGTGTCTGTGCCTTCTTCTAAGTCAGCAGTTCTCAACCTGTGGGTTGCTACCCCTTTGAGGGTCAAATGACTCTTTCACAGGGGTCGCCTAAGGCCATTGGAAAACGTATTTCCGATGGTCTTAGGAACCAAGACACTGCTCCTTTATCTGTCTCCAGGTGGGTCTGCCCACATGCAGATACACCCACATATGAGTATTAAAGGGTCACAGCATTAGGAAGGTTGAGAACCACTGTTCTAAGTCATTGACAGATACTAATGAGCACAAGGCCTTCAATCATAGATCCCTGATTTGCTGCCCTGGAGATTTTCTTCCGTGTCAACATTGAATCATTAATGATTACTCTTTATAAATGGATATTCAATCTGTTGCAACATCAACCAGTTGTACTATTAACTTCTCTCCATCTTTTCCATGGAATAACATGGAAAATGTAGCATAATGCTTTGCTGAAATATGTTAGATTCTATCTATGAAGGCAGATAGGTGCACAGTGGCTACAGTGCTGAACCCAGAGGCAGAAAAACTCAAGTTCAAATCATGTCTTGGATACTTCTTAGATGTACAGCTTTGGGCAAGTCACAACCTCTTTGTGACTCAGTTTCCCCATATGTAAAATTAAGGCAATAATAGTACCTACTTATGAGGGTTGTTGTGAGGCTCAAATGAGACAGTGTATAGAATAAACTTTGAAAACTTTATTGTTATTATTATTATTTCATATGCCGGCCCCATTAGTTTAATATCCTTTGATTTTGAATAGGGTAATAAAATTAGTCTGACCTGATCTGTTCTTGATAAAACCATGTTTCCTCTTTGGGACGATTGCTTCCTTTTGTATAAGTTCATTAGCCATCACTTTAATAATCTGTTTTAAATTTTTCAAGGAATGGAATCTCATTGACCTGTAGCCTTCAGTCTCCACTCTCTTCCTTCTTTTAATAGCTGGGACATTTGTCCTTCTCCAGTGCCTTTCCTGACATGGTTAACAAATTCATCAATATGAAAAGTCTGCTCATTTGCCTGTGTCTGTCTGTTGTTAGTACAAATGAGAAAAGGGTTCTTTTATCATCCTCAACTCCCATTTTGCATGGAATACAATATCTTCATTTAGTATGGATGATGTTTAGGAAATAGTCACCACAGAAACACAGTCTTACCACCAGTTTTTGTTTTTATGGGAATTGCACTGATTTTTTAGTTGTCAGGGGAAAAATCTGTTTGTAGCTAAAAATGTTCACCCTTCATCAGCTAGCCAGTTTCAGAGCTTTTCCTCTGTATATTTTAGCAGTGTCTGCAACCTGGCTTAGAAGCTAAGACATCCTCAAATCCCAGAAGCCAAGATTGTGGAAAGGGACCTCAGATAGGATCTAATATTCCCCATGATGTCTCTGAGAAGTGGTCTTCTAGCCTGTGCTGGCAGATTTCCAATTGAGAGGAGGCCAGTGCTTCCTGAGGGAGTTCATTCCACTTTTGAAAAACTCTAATTAGAAATTCTGGTCTTTTATCAGGATTAATCTTCTTCTTCACAACTTCTGCCCATTGCACTCTGGTTCTCTAAGCTACATTTCCATTATAGTACTCCAATGTGCCGTGGTTCTTTGGGGCTCTTTCAAACTCTGACCTCCTAAACTCTAGACTGAGGGGATATAATCTGGTTCTCCCTTGGCTGACCTTCCCTTCACTTTGGGGACTGAATTGTTGGGTTGTGACATGATGGGGTCATAGATTCTGAATGCCAAGAGTGTCTTGTTCAACAAAAGATCCCTCTGTTCTATCCAATATCCATGTTTCACACTGGAAGGACCCTTAAAACTCATCTAGTCCAACCTTTCATTTGATCAACAGTGCCAATAGCTACAACAGGATCAAGTAGGATGAAGATTAAGAATAAAGCATAGATTTCAGAGTCAAGAAAACCTGGTTCTAGTCCTGCCTCTGACATTTACTAGCAGTGTGACCTTAGGCAAGTCACCTAACCTCTTTGGATCTCAATTGACTTACACTTAAACTGAAGGGATTGAATCCTCCAACTTCTAAGGTCCCCTCCAGCTCCAAGTCTGTGATCCTATGAATTTGGGTCTCCTTACTCTCAGTCTAGGGCTATCTCTACAACCCCATGATGCTTCTCTCCTTTTACTCTTAGTTTAGCTTGATGACTTTTCAATAAACAACTGTTTATTGGGCATGTTATATATCCCCAGTCCTGTGCTAAATGCTACTTTGGGAGAGAGGAAATACAAAAGAAACAGAAGACACAACACTATTTACCTCAGGGAACATCCATTCTTGTTAGAGACAAGAAATACACACTTGGAATTGTCAGAGGACAAACAAGGATCATGGGCTGGGTGCTGAGCTGTGTGGCAAGGTAACTCAGCATGAGTTTGGAGAAAGGAGAAGTGCAGGTGGGACAGGCTAGTAAGGTGTGACTGTTTAGCAGAACAGAGAATTGAGGGGAGATGTGAAATCTGAAGACTGGGGGGCCAGTAAGCAATTTCCTCTCTTTTCTTTTAATGTGTATCCTGGGGCATTACTCTACTTTGCTACAGCATTCTCCATCACCTTAAGGAAGCCAGATGGAAAAGAAAATGAGACAAAATCTAATTGCATGATAAATGTAATTTGTCTAACTATATACTGGTCCAAGTGGTCTTTGAAAACTGCAGGCTGTTGTCTCCCATAGAGCTGAAACTAGCAAATCTTTACACCTCAGCTGAGCCCAAAACACAGTCAAGGAAAGAAGCATGAAATGTGCTAATGGATGTTGCTAGGGAACTTGCCATGAGTGGGCTAGGGAAATACTCGGGTAATGTTGTCACCAAAGATGCCACTAGTAGCTTACTGTTTTATTATTTTAGGTGTCAAACTCAGGTTGCTACAAGTTCTGTAAGTGACTTCTTCATTTAACCAACCTGAGAAAAAGCCCCAGTCACCATAACCTAGTTACAGCTTTGCTCTCCAGAGAAGATTGCCCTCCTTCATGAACAGAGCAAAGGGTTTTAAACCAGCAAGTTCTTTAATTTAGTAGTAGAGGTATGGCCTTAGGTGAGTCATATAACCTCTTCCCTCATCCAGGAAATGGGCTAATTTAACCATGATCTGCCTTAAAGAATCATATGAGGATGGAATGAGATAAAGTATGTGGAAATTATTTGCAGTGTGATTCTGAGTTCTGTTAATTCCATTCAAAAGTGTGAACTAGAACTATCAAATACTGATAAAAAGAATGTCATAGTCAACAAAAAGTACCAATATTTATTTATTCTTTTTAGAGGCAGAATGTTTCAAAGTACTCTAATGTTTCCCAGAAAGCAGGCATTTAGCCGGGTGTGGAGTGTGTGTGAGGGAGTGGGGGATGGGGGGGTAAGATCCATAAGTAATTTATATTCAGTTTTCAGAGAATAGGGAGAGAATAGAGAGACTGGTGCTAGTTATTAAAAATCCCATCAGAGAGTTTGCAGATGTGGCTGCAAAGGGCTAGCCACGAATATATCAACTTTATCCAATATTTCCCAAACATAGCAGATGTATCAGGAATAAGATTTGCATAAAAATGCACATCAGAATTTGTGAGATACATGGTAGTTAAACACTCGCCCTTTCAGTTCTGACACTAGTCTTTCAGTAAAATTCATTATACTGAAATTTTCTCCAAATGGGGCCTTGGGAATTACATGGTAAGAATGGTAATTGTGCCAGCTACGACTGTAAGCCCCAAAGCAAAAGAATTGTTTTTACGAATACACCCAGATGTAGAGGTTCTCACTTATCCGGGTCATGATGGTGGTTCTTTTGCCTTACTAGAGGATCTTATTTATTTTAAATAGAGTCTATTTAGGGCAGCTGGGCAATGCCATAGTGCACAGAGTTCTGGGCTCCTCTTCTCCAGTTTAAATCTGGCCTCACATATTAACTAGCAATGTGACTCTGGCCAAGTTACTTAATGCGTTTCCTTTAGTTTCCTCATATGCAAAATGTGGCAGAGAAGGAAATGACACCACACCAAGAAAACTCCAAATGAGGTCACAAAGTTGTACACAACTGATTAACAATAAAGTCAGCTAATGTGAGGAGCTGTCCGTCCTAAAGGTACTGAAGACTCATTCTCTGTTAACCCTGTCCCAGGAAGATAAACTTGCAGTCATCTACTGACCCCTTTTCTTGAAGCTATTCTTCTGCATCAGGGAGAGAGAGAGAGAGAGAAAGAGAGAGAGAGAGAGAGAGAGAGAGAGAGAGAGAGAGAGAGAGAGAGAGAGAAAGAGAGAGAGAGAGAGATTGGTTTAGGATAACAGTTAGTCCACACAACTCACTGTAAGAGCAACACACATATGTCTGATCTGTAAAGCCTGAAATTTCATCTAAGTTAAAATCCTAACAGCACACATCACTAATCAAAAGTCTATTGAACCTAATGCCCAAGAGTTTAGCTTCCTTTACTGAATTTCTCAGCCTTCATTTATGGACTATATCCCAGTGGACAGAGTTATTTTTTCTGTGTATGAGGCCCTGGATTTGATTCTCTAAATCTATGTCATCTTATGCACTATTTATTTATTATTAAATTTAATTTAATTTCTTCAGTTGATGAAAATCAACCTTTTCTCCCTCTCATCTCCCATTTCATGTTGAAAAAGAAAGAAAATAAGCATCTCTGTAACAAATGTCCATAGTGAAACAATACAAATTCTTACACTGGCCATATCTAAAACCTATATGTCTCATTCTGCAGCACTTCTCCATGAAGATACGGTAACATATTTCATTATAAGTCTTCTGAAATTGTGGTTGGCTCTTGTATTGACCAGAGTACTTAAGTCTTTCAAGGTCACTTATCTTACAACACTGGTGTTTCATTGTATAAGTGATTCCTCTGGTTCTCATCTCATTCTACATCAGTTCACATGTCTCCCCAGTTTTATCTGAAACTACCCCCTTTATCATTTTTAGAGCATAATAGTAGAACTTCATCATATTCATACACTTATAATTTGCTCAGCCCTTCCCTAATTCACAGACACTCCTTGCTCCTCTCAGCTTCCTGTTCATGCCACTACAAACAGAGTCACTATAAATATTTGTCTGCAGGCATGATTTTTAGTTGTTCAGTCCTTTCGGTCACATCCAGTTCTTTTGAACTAGGTAGTGCAGTGGATAAAGCACCAGACCTGGAGTCAGGAAACCTGAGTTCAAAGCTGACATCAGATACTAGTTTTGTGACCCTGTTTGCCTCAGTTTCCTCATCTGTAAAATAAGCTTGAGAAAGAAATGGCAAACTCCTCCAGTGTCTTTGCCAAGAAAACCCTAAATGAGGCCACAAAGAGTCAGACACAATTGAAATGATTGAACAACAAATGCATGATCTTCCTCTTTCTTTGGTCTCTTTGGAGTATATAAATAGTGGTAGTATTACATGGTCAAAAACTTTGCATCCATTCAGTAATTTTTAGGACATGGTTCAACATTGCTTTTTGTAATAGCTAGCCCAGTTTGTAGCTGCCCTATGAATAGTGTCCCCCTCAAACATTCCATTTGTCTTTTGAGGTCATTTTTGACAATCTGACGAATATGAGGTAGAACTTAGAAACTTGCTTTAATTTGCATTTGTGTAATAACTAGCACTTTAAAGTATTTTTCATATGTCTATAGTTTGAATTCTTCCTCTTAAAAATGTTTGTCATATCCTTTAATCATTTATCAATGGGCGAATGGCTCTTATTCTTAGAAATTTGAATCAGTTTCCTGTATATCTTGGAAATAAAATTTTGTCAGAGAAACATGTTGCATTTACCCATTTATCTATTTTTTCTTTTCATTTTATCTATTTTTTTCATTGTATGGGGCAGAAACTGCATTGATTTTATCTAATCAAAAAGGTTGATTTTACCTTCTGTGATCATCTTCCAATGATTTAACAGGTAATATATTCCTTAACTTCTCTAATTTATTTATGATCTCTCTTATTCCCCTTTATGTTTGTCATGTACCCATTAGGAGCATTTTTGGTAACCAGTGTGGGATGTAGACCTATACATAGCTTCTGCCCAGTTGCTTTCTGATATTCCCAGAAGTTCTTTCGGCAAATAATAAGTTTTTAATCCCAATAGGTGGGATCTTTCACTTAAATTCTGTTTGTTTTCCTCATCCTCCACTTGGTATGGGCATAGTAGAAGTAACCACCTCAGGTTTGTTATGAGTATCAAATGACATAATGTTTGTGAAATGCCTAAGACAGTGCCTGGCATGTAGTGGGTGCTTAATAAAGGCTTCTTTCCTTCCTTCCTTCCTATGTGTATTCTCTTTCTTTTTCATGTCTTATTGACATAGCTAGACTTTCCAGTACTATAACAAATAGTCACGGAGACAATGGAGGTCATTTCTTAACCTTGTTCTACTGGTTGCATTGGAGTAGGACTCTTTGGTCTGGGTCTGTGATTTTTATCTCTATAGCAATTCCATGGTGTGGAGACTCTGTGCACCAATGCTGCTCATAATTGCTCTCAGACTTAGCATCTAGGATGACAGAGCCCATATGTGTTTTCCTGACTCTAAGGATGAATCTCTATTTGCTATCTTTCAAAGGATTATATAGGTGAATACACACACATACATATATATGACAGTCATGTAGCACTTTAAGATATGCAAATAATATATTTCTAATATGTGCACACATACTTACATAAGGCCTCCCAGCATGAAGTAGTAGAAAAATAATTTATTCAATGACTATAAAGAGGTTATTCAAAACAACACTCAAGGCAACAGAACTCTTGTCAATGCAGTGACCCATTCAGACTTCCAAGGACTGACAATGAAAGACCTCTGTTCTCTGAGCAGAGAGGTGGAAAATGATATATATGGAATAAATCATACATTCTCAGATGATCACTTGATCCTTTAAACAACCCTAGGTTAAATATAGGTGCTATTATTATATCAGAATCTGAGAGTTGGAAGGCACCTGTGCCACCATCTAATCCATGATATACACCCTAGGATGCTCCCTCCAAAAACAGAACAAGTGGTCATCCAACTCTTCATCAAGACCCTCACAGAGGGGAGCCCACTACCTCTCAGGGAAACTATATTTTAGGAAGCTTTTTCTTGATATTAAACTTGAATTTGCCTCTCGGCTCTTTTTTTCCCTTGCTCCTGACTCTGCCCTCTGGGACCAAACAGAACAAATCTATTCCCTACTGTACAAGACAGCACTTCACTACCTGAAGACAGTTATCATGAATCCCTTTTTCTCCAGTTTTAATCTGCCAAGTTGCTTCAACATATCTTCATATTTCAGGTACTCAAAGCCCTTTCCTATCCTGGTTGCCTTCTGAATATTCTCCAGTTTTTCAATGGTTTTAAGCAATGATGCACAAAGCTAAGTCTGATACTTCAGATGAGATCTAATGAAGACAGAATACAATAGGACCATCACCTCTCTATTCCTGGAAACTGCCTCTTATTATAGTCCAAGATGACATTAGCTTTTCTTTCCCTCATCTCATCACCCTGGTAACACCTCCTGAGTTTGTTATCCATTAAAACTCTCCAGATATTTTCAAAATATCTGCTATCTCTAACCATGCATGGCCCATCTTATACTTTGGAAAGTCTTATATTTACTCAAGTACAAGACTTAATGTTGATTCTTACTGAATTTCATCTTGTTACTTTTGGCTCAGTGTTCTAGCTTGCCAAGATCCTCTGGAATCCTGTTTTCTTTCATCCAACGTTTTAGTTCTTCTCACATTTCTACATCATAAACAAATTCAATGAGCACCATATCCATCCCTTTATCCAAGTCATTGATAAAAGGACTAAACAAAATATAATCAAGAACAGATCCCTACGATGACCCATCATAAATCTCAATGTATTCAGCTCACAACTGTTTTTCTGTGGCTGGACATCAGACCAGGTTTGAATCAATCTGATCATATTATGATAAAATTTGTTTCTTCACCTCCCCCACAAGAATCACATGATATATTTTATCAAAAACTTTGCTCAAGTTTGGGTAAAAAAATGCTTAACATTTTAGGGAGAGAGTGGTGAGGTAGAGAGGGAGATAATTTAGAACTCAAAAAATTTTAAATGAATGTTTAAAAATGTCTTTACATATAATTAGAAAAAATACCATTAAAATAAAGTCTAGATGAAGTATATTCACAATATTTCTCTAATCTACTAGCTTAGTAATACTGAGAACACAACACAACACAAAATATAATGGTCAGTCCTAAATGACCTGTTCTTGATAAGCCAAGCTGACTTATTAGAACATCTTTCTAGATGTTTACCAAGCACCTCTCTTCTCTACTGATCTTTTCTAGAGTGTTTCTAGGAATCAAAGCCTAGCTCACTGAGATATAGTTGGTAGGCTTTTCCTTTTTTAATAACAGGACAATATTTTCCCATCTTCAATCTTGTTGAAACACTCCCATTTTCCATGGTTTTTCAAATATTGACAGAGGCTCCACAATAGCAGCTCTTATCACCACCAATATCATCATCACCACCATCATCATCATCATTGCCACCATCATCATCATCGCCACCATCATCATCATCGCCACCATCATCATCATCGCCACCATCATCATCATTGCCACCATCATCATCATCGCCACCATCATCACCATCACCATCATCATCACCATCATCATCATCATCACTACCATCATCACCACCATCATCATCATCACCACCATCATCATCATCATCACTGCCATCATCATCATTGCCACCATCATTATTAGCATTTATTAAGCATTTAATGTTTGCAAAGTGCTTTACAAACATCTCATTTGATCCTCACAACAACCTTGTGAAGTAGGTGCTATTATTACCCCCATTTTACAGATGGAGAAACTGAGACTGGGAAAGGCAGTCAAATATTACAGTGGACAGAGTACTGACCTTGGAGCCAGGAAGATGTGAGGTAAAATCCTGCCTCTGTCACTGTTTAGTGACGCTGGACCTGTCCCTTAACTTCTCGCAGTATCAATTTTTTCATCTATAGAATGAAAGGGTTGGACTTGTTGGCCTTTAAGGCCTCTTCTACCTCCAAAACTATGATGCTAAGTGACTTGTCTAGGTCATACAAATATTAAGTGTCTGACGTCACTTCTACATTCAGCTTCTTCTGCCTTCAAGGCTAACATTTTACCTACCTTGCTATCTCAATGATGACTAGGAATAAGAGACATGTCCTCTCTGCAGTGATGGGCTAAAGCCTCAGCTTCTAGAATGACCATCTCCAAAATATAACAGAAAATGTGACATAAAGCTGAGATGCTGACACACTGAGATTGTGCAGATTGAGAAGGGGAGAAGGGGAGCTTATCATTTCTCGAGGCTCTGCTGCCATTGAGCTGTTGGGAATGGTGACCTTCTTAATGTAATCGATGACAATTGTAAGAAATAGCTTAGATCTTATCTAAGCATTTCAGCTGCTCTTCTGCTTAGTGTGATGGGGGAATCATCACTCTCATATATAGACACCCAGGCTGGGCCATGATCTAATAGTCAGATTAGAAACAGCTTGACAGTATTAAGGCATCTCAGCCTCCCTCGGGAGGGAGGTAGCTGTTTTTGTACATTAGTCCCAGGAGACTCTATTCGTGCGGGAGGCCAAGATAACTCAGATGAGAAAGACCAGTCAATAAGATCAGTGTCAAGCCTTGGGAAAAGCAATATCATGTGCCCAGAGCTTTATCTGGAAGCAAAAATCTTAAAGAAAATTCCTTGGAGGTATTTTTCTGTCTTTCCATGGGCTCCAGATAATTTACTTTTTAAAAAAAATTGTTTATTTTCAGTTTTCAACATTCATTTCCACAAGATTTTCAGTTATAAATTTCTCCCTGTCTTACCCCTACCCCCACCCCAAAATAGCGGTCCCACTGAATACCCCTTCCCTAATCTGCTCTCTCTTATATCCTTCCCCACCCTCCACCTAGCTTTCTAGTAGGGCAAGATGGATTTCTATACCCTGGTGCCTGTATATCTTATTTCCCAGTTGCATGTTAAACAAAACCATAACATTTTTTAAAACATTTCTTTTTAAAACTTTGATTTCCAGATTCTTTCCCTTCTTCCCTCATCACCCACCCCTACTGGGAAGAGAAGCAATTCAATATAGGTTGTACATGTGTAGTTACACAAAACAAAATGTTTTCATAGTAGATATATCATGAAAGACTGACTATATTTCCCTCTATCCTATTCCACCACACTGGCACACCTGAGGACCAGTGCCCAAGACAGCAACCCAGATCCAAGTACGTTAAAGCAAGAGAGATTACCCTCTGAATGGTTGCTTGATCCCCCTATGATCTGTAGGCCAGGAGCTCTGGAGGCAGCCACATGCTGCAGGCATCATGCCTCTGCCACTTCTCATCCCAGGGGCAGGGGCTGCACAGTGTTCTTTCTTCACCCCTGTTCTGACAGAGTTCCCCACTAACCTTTTACTTTGCCTTTGGCGTCTATGGGTTGAGAAGTCTGGAAACTGCCACAGCTGCTGGTTACTCACTGTCCTGAAGTCTGCTCTGGCCACCGCTGGTTGGGGATGCCTGGGGGCCAGAACCATGTGGCTCCTGTGGGACTGAGCTCAGCTCCCAGAGCACTGCAATAGATCCCTCCTGTTTTCCTGCCAGGCTGCCTTCAGTAGGAGATTTGTTTCTCTCTGTCCCTTTAAGGGTTCTGTGCCTCTAAAATTTGTTTAGAGTCATATTTTACAGGTATTGGAGGTGGTTGTGGGGGGAGATCATAGAATTTCCTGTTTCTACTCAACCACCTTGGCTCTGCTCCCCTTTTAATTTATCTTTAAGTTTAAGCTTTTGAAATCAAGTTACAAAATCACAGAATCACAGTCTCAGAGGACATAGGGAGAGAGAGAAAGGGAGGTAACTCAGAAAACATCCAATCCAACTTGTACCTAGGAATTTTCTCGTCAATTTACCAGACAAGAAGAAACTCAGCCCCTGCTTGAATACATCCAGACAAAGGGAAACCATCATCTCTGGAGACAGCCTAGCCCCCAGCAGACAGCTAGGATTATTGGCAGGTTTCTGCCAAATCTGCCTTTTTGTAACTTCTGCTCACAGCTTCTACTTCTGTCCTCTTTCATGAGACTATTCTTCATATATAGCCAGTTCTCATGTGCTCCCAGGACCTTCTCTTCTTGAGGCTAAACTTCTCAATCCAGCTACCCATTTAAATCAGTTTACCCAAGTAAATAGTGTGGAAAAGAAACAAAATAGGCAAGCTAGTGAAGAAGTCCTTGGGAGTATCCCATGATACCTTCTCAACAGGCTAAATGAACAGAGGTATAAATGCTAATATTCCTCACAAAGAACTGTCCTTGTAAGTCAGACAGAAAGTCAAATAGATCAGCCTTAGTCTCACTCAGTCACCTCAGTGGATCCATCCATATTTCTTATGTTGGATTTCAGAGCTGCTATTTTCTTTAACTTAGTGATATAATGTAAGTGAGAGGGAGGGAAAAAGGGAGGGAGAAGGAGAGAAGGAGAAGAGGGAAGGAGGGAAGGAGAGAGAGAGAGAGAGGTTGAATTACAATGTTATACTCATCCAGAGATGCAGTGATACAATGGGGATAGTACTACATGTAAGTTCAATGCTCTTCAACCAGCATTATTAGCTCCTATTAGGTATCAGGCACGGTGTTAGTCATTGGTGATATGACAGCAGGCATAAAAAATCTCCTTCCCTCAAGGAGCTTATATTTTTTAGTTCTTCTTCAATATTTCAGTATTTGTGATATCACATACTTGTGGATTATCCTTCTACAGGCCTGAGTTACAACCCCCAACACACCTCAAGTCTTCATAAATTGATGTGGTCAAAAATATCTCTCACCTCATGACCCTTTCCTTTCTTTTTTTATTAATTGATTTGTTGTAATGTTAATGGAATCAGAAGATCTTCCATGCCCCTTTCTATTGGCATTTAGTAAACAGGCACTTAGCACCTCACTTCGAGTTAACTCCTTGAGAGTAACAGGAAGGGACAGAACAGGGAGGAGTTATACTGTATATAAGGAAGAGAATCAGCAGATCTGGAGACTGCACCTTTTTGCTGAGATCCTCCTTCTGCAACTTTTATTGAGAACTTCCAAGAACCAGGTTGAGGAGCTATAGTGAGTCTGAGAGGGATCCCTGCTTGAGGGAGCCTGTTCTATTGTGAAGGCTTCGGAATGTGGATGTTTACTGCATTAGCCATGTGTAGCAACTTCGTGACTACTATAATGACTTTGGCTTTCTGGTTCTGGGACTCGGTTTTCTGGTTTCTGAATAAAGAGTTTGGTTCTGCCCTCCATGTGGAGAATTTGCTACATTTTCTGATTCACAACTATACCAGCATACTCATAACCACCATGGGTGTTGTGAATATTGCATTATTGATACATTTGTTTATTTACTTTGAGTTTACAAGATCCAGCTCCACAATCACTTGAGTTTCAAATTTTCTCCCCTTCCTCTCCCCGCCCACCCATGGTGGCATGCAATCAAGTGTAGGATCTGCAAATACTTTCACTTTGGACATTAGTCTGGTTGTATAGAAGGGTTGTAACCAATGGAGTGAACAATGGGAAAAAAAGAAACAAAACTAAACATGGGAAAGAACCATAGCATGTAGATTGCTTCAGTTTGCATTTAAACTCTTCTTTCTAGATTTTTCTCTGAATGTAGACATCTCCTTCCATCCTGAGTCTTTTAGAGTTGTCTTATTACCTTGCATTGCTGAGAAGAGTCCAGTCTATCAAAGTTGGTTATCACACAGATGTTGTGTCTGTCATTGTGTACAAATTTCTCCTGGTTCTGCTCTTCTCACTTAGCATCAGTTTGAATAAGCATCTCCAGGTAAATATGAAGTCTGTCTGCTCTTCATTTCTTTTAGCACAATAGCATTTCATTACATTCATATACCACAACTTGTTCAGCCATTCCCCAGTTGATGAGCATCCCCTTAATTTCCAATTCTTTGCCACCCCAAAGAGAGCTGCAATAAATATTTTTGTATGTATGGGTCTTCCTCCAACTTCTATGATCTCTTTGGGATACAACCCCAGAAGTGGTATTACTGGATCAAAGGGTAGGCAATGATTTATAGCCCTTTGGGCCTAGTTCCAGATTGCTCTCCAGAATGGTTGTATCAGTTCACAGCTCCAATGCATTGGTGCTCCAATTTTTCCACATCCTCTCCAGCATTTGTCGTTTTCCTGTTTTGTCATCTTAGTCAATATGACTGGTGAGATGTGGTACCTCAAAGTTGTTTTGATTTGCATTTCTCAAGTCAATAGTGATTTAGAGCATTTTTTCATATGCTTATAGATATCTTTATTTTCTACCTCTGAAAATTGCCTGTTCATATCCTTTGACCATTTATCAATTGGGAAATGGCTTGTATTCTATAGATTTGACTTAATTCTTTGTACATTTTAGAAATGAGGCCTTTATCAGAGACACTGATTGTGAAAATTCTTTCTGAATTCCCTACTTCCCTCTTAATCTTGGTTACATTGGCTTTGTTTGTATAGAAACTTTTCAATTTAATACAATCAAGATTATCCATTTTGCATTTTATAATGCTCTCCAGCTCTTCTTTGGTCATAAAGTCTTCTCTACTCTGTAAATCTGACGGATAAGCTGTTCCTTGCTTCCCCAGATTACTTAGAATTTTAGCCTTTATTCCTAGATCGTGCACACATTTAGACTTGATTTTGGTGTATGGCGTTAGATGATGGTCTATGTCCAGTTTCGGCCATACTATATTCCAATTTTCCCAGCAGTTTTTGTCAAATAGTGAGTTATTATTCCCAAAACTGGGGTCTTTGGGCTTATCAAACAGTATATTACTATAATCATTGACTACTGAGTCTTTTGTACCCAATCTATTCCATTGATCCACTACTCTATTCCTCAGCCAGTACCAAGCACTTTTGAGGACTGCTGCTTTATAATACAGATTAAAATCTGTATGGCTAGGCCGCATTCCCTGGCATTTCTTTTCATTAATTGCCTTGGTATTCTGGACCTTTTGTTCTTCCAAATGAATTTTGTCACTATTTTTTCTAGTTCTATGAAGTAATTGTTTGGTAGATTAATTGGTATGGCACTAAATATGTAATTTAATTTAGGCAAAATTGTCATTTTTATTATATTAGCTTGACCTAGCCACGAGCAACTGATGGTTTTCCAATAAGTTAGATCTGATTTTATTTGTGTGAAAAGCGTTTTGTAGTTCTGTTCATTAAGGTACTGGATTTGTTTTGGCAGGTAGATTCCCAAATATTTCATAATGTCTACAGTAACTTTAAATGGGGTTTCTCTTACTATCTCTTGCTGTTGGACCTCATTGGAAATATGTAGGAATGCTGAGGATTTATGTGGGTTTATTTTATAACCTGCAACTTTGCTAAATTTATTTGTTGTCTCCAAAAGTTTTTTATTTGAGTCTCTAGGATTCTCCAAATATATCATCATGTCATCTGCATAGAGTGATAGCTTAGTCTCTTCTTGGTCTAATTGGATTCCTTTGATTTCTTTTTCTTCTCTAATTGCTACTGCTAACGTTTTTAGTACCAGATTGAATAAGAGGGGTGATAGTGGACATACTTGTTTCGTGACCCTTTTCTTGGTGATAAGCCTCTCCAAATACTGCCAGGACAGTTCTCAGATGTTCTGGGTTGGACCTGTCAGACATTTGAAGGCCTAGTCCCAGACACATTGAGAGTTTTCAGTGATAGATTTGGGCAACATTTACATAAGCCTACATACGTTGTACCTTCCAAGGTAAAATATTATCATTGCTACTCTGAGGAATTATCAAGTCCAGTCCTTATCTCCATTTTGCAGGTGGAGAAATGAAGGCGCACATTTGTCCAAGATCACACAATTGAAGGCATAATTTGATCCCAGGCCCTCCAAACTCCAAGATCAGCGGCATATCCACTGGGCAACACTGCTTCTCAAAGAAGGCAACTTGTATTTCTTTTTGTAGATGTGGCTTTTTTTTGCTCATTCTTTTCCTCTTGTGACCATTAATGGGACTATTTGCACATTGCCTGGAAAATAGTAGGCACTCAGTAAATGCCTCTTGATCAGTTAACTATTGGAAAAATGGCTGGGTTCGATGTACAATAATCCCTTAGAAATCGAAGTTAAACGCCTACTTTTAGACCAAAATCAAATTCAAAGAGATGACCATAGTCACAATGATTAGACCAGGGCCACCCATGGGATTCCATCTGCTAGAGAACGCTGGATCTAAATAGTCGTCTGTTTCCATGGAAGTTTGCTGAACACGCCCTCCCCCCTCCCCCGGAAAATGATCAGAAACCATGGGGAAAAGGAAGAATACTAGCTCTGAAATACTAAGTATAAACGTAGTAGGAATTCCCACCCACGGAGGATCAGGTCAAGTCAACAAACATTTATTAAGTGCCTACTGTGTGCCAGGACCTGTCAGGCACTGGGGATACAAAGGAAGATAAAAATACTCCCTGCTGTCAATGTGCCCGTAGTCTGTTGGGGGACACATTGTCACGTTGACTAATGTCACATTGTCACGGCACCAATCCAACAGCTTTTAAGTTCCTAGTATATTCCCGGTAGCTGCTGGATACTGGCAATACAAAGACGAAAGCTGAAGAGCCTTTGCCCTAAGCGAATTTCCATTCCACTGGAGCTGGAGCTACAAATCAATCCACCAACCGAGCTTCCACTAAGTAGCAGGCGCGCATCTAGGCACTGGAGACACGGAGACAAAAGTGAGATTATTCTTGCCTTCACTAAGACTACGGCATCTGCCCAGAAAGGCAAACGCGAAGCTCATGGAATTTCAGGAGCTCACTCTATTGACTGAGAGGGATGAAGAACTAGGAGGAAGCAAAGAATAGGATGTCATCAAAGAAATCGATAAGTGGGGAAGAATGGACCAGTCATGGGGTAAGAACAAAGGATAAACATTAGACTGTCTACTCCACACTTATCCTCATAACACCAAGGTAAAATGAAGGATACTCTCAGCATGTTAGTTAGACCACTCTACCTGCCTGCCATGGCACTCTTAGGGAAGGACATGGACAAGGGATAGGTGGGGACTTTCATCCCTGGAAATCAGCAAAATCACAGCCATGTGAGTTTTTGAAGACAAATTCACCGTGGCATCTAGCAATATCCAAATTGGAGTTCCTCAATAGGGAGCTTTTTCAGGACCCAGGAAATTGGAGTTGGAATTGAACTGTTGTCTGAAGACGGGGGATGGGTCACACCATCATTTCCTATTCCAGTAGAAATATCAATGGGTCTCACAACAACAAAATGAGATTCACTTTGCTCAAGGGCAGTAGACTTCCAAGGGAAAAAGTTTTATCTTTCGATTCCATAGTTCTATGGATGGAATTCTAACAAAGCAAGAAAAATGAGTCATCTGAGGCAGTTAAATTTGGGCTCTATTGGTTCTTCCCTCTATACCCAGGCTCCTGATTAGACTGATTAATAAACTTAATACATATTTGTTGAATGAATACCTAGATTGGTTTTGGATTTTAAGTTAGGTGGTGCATGGATAGATGCTCTACCTGGAATAAGAAAGACCTGAGTTCAAATCCCACCTCACACATTTACTAGCTGTGTGATCCTGGACAAGTCCATTGAATCAGACTCATTTTTCTGAAACCTTCTGTCCTAGAAGAGGCTGAATATGGCAGGGCAGCAGAATATAACCCATAGCCACCACAGGAAGAAGTATAAGATGTTGTAGTTATATTAGGAAAATGGAATACTATAACTAGGAATTCAAGCTAAGTCAATGCTCATTGCAAGAGCAGGGATTTTATCATATGAATCATCCGACAAATTAATTCAGGATCCAATTTTGAGGAGGCAAAGAGGGACTGAATGGATGAAATTCAGATGACTATAAAGAGTTTAAAATGTAGTCATCAAAACAACCAGGCTTTGATAACTTTGTGTCACTGGAATTCATCTAAAATTCTCCCCAGAAGAAGAAAATTATTGTGTTTCTAAATAATGCTCTCCCAGAAAGCAATTTGAAACTATGCCCAAAGGGCTATAAAACAGTTCATACCTTTTAACCCAGCAATACCGCTACTAAGCCTGTACCCCAATGGGATTTTTAAAAGGAAAAGGACTCATACATATAACAATATTTATAACAGTTCTTTATATAGTGGCAAATAATTGAAAGTTGGGGAGATGCCCATCAATTGGGGAATGGGTGAACAAGTTGTGGTCTATGATTGTGATGACATACTATTGTGCTATAAGAAATGATGAACAAGATGACTTCAGAAAAAAAAAACTTGGAAAGGCTTACATGAACGGATGCAAAATGAAGGGAGCAGAACTGACAGAACATTGTACACAGTCCTAGCAATACCGTGCAATGATCAACTGTGAATGACTTAGCTATTCTCTGCAACACGATCATCCAAAACAATTTCAAAGGAATCATTGTGAAAAATGCTATCTATCTCCAGAGAGAAAACTGATGGAGCCTGAATGCAAATTGAAGCAGGCTTTTTAAAAAACTTTATTTTTCTTGGGCTTTTTTTGGTCTGTGTTTTCTTTTGCAACATGGCTAATATGGAAATGTTTTGCATGATTGCATATGCATAATCTATATCTAATTGCTTGCTGTCTCAGGGAGGAGAGGAAGGGCGGGAAAGAATCTGGAGTTCAATATTTTTTAAATGAATGTTAAAAACTTTTACATATAATTGTATATGTGTGTATATATATACACAGGTGTATATGTATATGTGAGTGCGTGTGTGTGTGTGTGTGTGTGTGTGTGTGTGTGTGTATTCTTCTCTCAGCACTGCATGTGCTTACTCAAAACATCAAACATTCCAATTGGTACAAATTTCAGTAACAAGAATTATTTGGCATTCAAGGCTCTTCTCCAACCTATACCCAATGCCAATCTATCATGATAGGATCTTTCCAGAAGCCAGTCTTGGCATCAGGAACACCTTGTTCAAGTCTTGCCTCTGGAAAATGTTGGCTGTGGTTCTACCCAGAGTCGCCCAGACTCCATTATCTTCTTAGAACTCTAGGCAACACTACAAATCTATATATGGCAGAGAAGTTTTCCCTCACCTGGACCTTCTCAATTGCTTCTTAATTGACATATCTTGTCTCTGTGCCTTTGTAGCTGATTGTTCCCCTCCCCCAACCTGGAGTGTTCTCCCTCCTTACTTCCCCACTTTGGAATCCCTGGTTTCCTTCCACACACAGCACAAGTGTTAACTGTCTACATGAGCCATTTCCTGATTCCCCACAGCTACTATCTTTACCCACAACAATTATATTATCTTGTATGTGTTTTGTATATATTAATGTATGTGCATGTTGTCCCTCCACCCCCAATCAATCAATATAATATAAGCTCCTTGCAGTCAGAGAGAATAATTATAAAGTAGTCAGCACAATGCCTGGCACACATTACATGCAATACAAGCGTTTGCCATTATTCTTAGTGTTAACAGGGAGACTTCTGTGAGAGCCCATTTGGAAATGTTCAGTGTCAGCATTTATACCTCAGAAATCGGTCATCGTTACAAATTGTGAATTGACTTCTTGTTTTGTTGATTGTTTAGACTTAAGAAAGTAGTCATAATTAGGATTCAGCTCAAAAAGTGTGTGTGCATGCATTTCCCCTTTCCGCAACCCATTGGTTCAATATTTACCCAGCAAACCCCTATGTTGCTTTATAAACATTGCTTGAGCTTAGGAGTGCTCTTTAGGAGTGCTCAGGATCATCTTCATCACCATCACTGCCACCAGCACCACCATCATCAATAGCCTCACCCTTATCTCCATCCTGTCATCATCATCATCATCATCATCATCATCATCACCATCATCACCATCATCACCATCATCACCATCATCACCATCACCACCATCACCTTCATCATCATCATAGTTATCATTGCCATCCTCCACCTCTTCCTCGTCCTTCTGCTCTTCATCAGCATTTACATGGTGCTTTAATGTTTGCAATGTGCTTTACATTCAAAATCTCATTTAACCCTCACAATAACCCTGATTTCAACTATATAGAATATTCCTAATAGTCGGTGGCAATTGAAAGAGGGGAGGATGAGGTAAATGAGTAAAATTGTATTTTACTGCCTTCACTTATAGAGACCCAGAAGATAAGGACACTGTTTGCAAACCCTGCATGTCTTTCCTTGCCCACTGGTGAGTGTGCCCTGGGCACCATGGGATAGGAACAGGTTGTGTGTCCCGTGATCTGAAGGGACATTGTAAAAATTGCCTTGGTTTTTTACCTGGGAACACTTAGATCATAAATTCATAATTGGAAAGGCCTTCAGGAAATAGTCTAGTGAGACAAGGGTATTTTCTTCATTTGATGTAAAATAAATTGCTGGATATGAAAAGAAAAAAAGGAGAAATTGAAGTCTCAGGTTAAAGTGATGATGATTCTGCTACAGGCAGGAGGACCTGAGTTCAAATTCTGTCTTAGACATTTACTGGTTGTGTGATTAAGTCACTTAATCTCTCTGTGCCTCAGTTTCTCCATCCACAAAATGAAAGAATGGGTTTGATGGCTCTGAAAATCCTTTCTATCTTGAAATCTATGATCCTGTGATTTATGAGAGGTTGTTCTGATAGGGGAAGAAGGTGGATATTTTGACCTGATCTTGATACTTGGTAAAATTCTAAAAAAAGATTATTAAAGGAACAATTTGTGGGCACTTAAACAATGAAGCAGTGAACAGTGGGAGCCAGAATGATATTCACAAGATGCCATGTCAGACTAGCCTCATTTCCTTTATGTAAAAGAACACTAGCCTGACACTCTACTCCACTATCTTCTCCAGTCTGTCCAGGTTCATATTCATTGTTTTGATGACACCCTCTTTCCATCTCATCCTCTGCCATCCCCTTTTCCTTTTGCCTTCAGTCTTTCCCAACATCTGGGTCTTTTCCAATGAGTTCTGTCTTCTCATCACAATATTTAAGCTTCAGCTTTAGTATCTGATCTTCCAGTGAATAACCTGAATTAATTTCTTTAAGTATGAACTGATTTGATCTCTTTGCTGTCCAAGGGACTCTCAGAAGTCTTCTCCAGCACCACAATTAGAAAGCATTAATTCTGTAATGCTGAGCTTTCCTTATAATCCAATTTAGGCATATATTGCTACTGGAAAAAAACCCATAGCTTTGACTAATGGACCTTTGTCTCTACTTTGTAGTATGCTGTCCAGGTTTGCCAGACCTTTCCTTCTAAGGAGCAAGCATCTTTCAGTTTCATGGCTGCAGTCACCATCTGTGGTGATCTTTGAGCTCAAGAGTCTAAAACTTGACACTGCTTTAACTTCTCACTCTATTTGCTAGGAAGTGATGGGACCAGTTGTCAAGATCTTAGCTGTCCTTTTGTGTGTTAAGCTTCAAGCCAACTTTTATACTCTCCTCTGTCACTCTCATATCTCAGTTCTTCACTTTCTGTCATTATAGTGGCATCATCTGCATATCTGAGATACAATAGGCACTAGGGATACAATTAGCACAAACAGAAGAGTGCTTGACCTCGACGGATGCATGATCTGGAGGAGAGGAGAGCATCCCAGCATTCATTTATGTGCTTTTAAGGATCTCTGGCAAAAGTAACCTGAGTCTTAAGCCTGATTGCACTTACATAATAATAGTGAATTGTTCTATAGTGCTTACCAAATGGGCTAAACCCTTCACATTTCTCTCATTTCATCCTCACAATACCCCGGGGAGGTAGGTGTTTATTATTAACCCCATTTTACAGATGAGAAAACTGAGGTTGAGACTTGCTCAGGGTCACACAGCTAGAAAGCTTTGAGACCATATATGAACTCAGGTCTTCCTGACTCCAGATCCAGTGCCCTGTCCACTGCTCCAGACAGATATGGACATAGTTATCTTCTCTTGCTTTGGAAATGTGAAAGTAGCTTTCGGAATTGATATGTACCCAGGGAGACAAGATGCTTTAACTTTTTCTTTCTTTTTGTAAATTTTTTATTCATTTAAAACTTAAATATAAATGAGAAAAAAAGAATGTTGTCAGCAGAACATGAGAGGATTCAATGAAAACAATAAATTTCCATTAAAAAAACCTTATATAATAAATAGTATACATAGTTTTCCAAGCTGCTCAGCTTTTCTTTGCTTCCAGGCAGGTTTTCTTTTGTTCTCTGCTGTGGACTTTTGACTTTATTTTCCCTCCCCCCACCCTAAAGAAGGCTACTGTATAGATATAGATATAGACATAGATATAGACATACACATACATATACATACACATACACATACACATACACATACACATACACATACACATACACATACATATACATATACATATACATATACATATACATATATATACATATGACTGTGTTGTGCATATTTCTACTTCTGATCTCTTTCTCTAAAGTTCAACAGCATCTTCCTTCATAGATTCAGGTCTTTCCATGTTTTTCAAAATCGACCAGCTCATTATTTCCCACACCACAGCAATATTCCAACATAAGCACATTCTGTCTGAGAGATTGTCTATGAAAAATTTCCTCAATTTTCTTCATTCCTTCTTTTCTAGGCTACATTGACTTTATTTATGCAAGACAATTTTAATTTAAAATAATTGAAAGTATCCATTTTACACTTCAATGACGCTTTCACCTTATAATATAGTTTAAGGTCTGATACTGTTGGATCTCCTTCCTTTACATCTTTTTCCCTGGGTTTCTTTGAAATTCCTGACCTTTCGTTCTTCCAAATGATCTTTACCGCTATTTATTTACCTACTTATTAATTTACTCATTTGTTTGTTTATTTGTTTACTAATAATAATTTAATTGGAATGGCATTGAATCGATTAGTTAGGTAAAATTGTCATTTTAAAATTTTATTGGCTTTACTTTCTCATGAACAATAAATATTACTCCAATTATTTAGATCTGACCTTATTTGTATAAAAAAGTGTTTTATGTTTATATTCATATAGTTCCTGTGTCTGCTTTGGCCGGTATATGCTCAAGTATTTCATACTCTCTAGATATTTTAAATGGTATAAAACAGTATTGAATAATATTGCTGACATGTGTAGTTTCTCTATTTTTGGTTATTTTATTTTAACTTTTGGTTTAATCTATTTTAACTTTAACTTTGTCTGAAATCATGATGACTGTCCCTGCTTTTTTTACATACCAAATTCTATTCCTGTCTCTTATTTTATCTTTGTGCGTATCTCTCATTTTTATAATGTTTCTTGAAAGCAATATATTGTTGAATTCAAATTGGTAATCTCCTATCTATTTCTGTTTTATGGGTAAATTCATTCCATTCACATTCTAAGCTACAATTACTTACTGTTTGTTTTCCTCCTTCCTATTTTTCCTCACTATCCTTCTCACCCTATTTACCCTTTCCCTCTCATTTCTCTGCTCTACTTCCGTCTACTACCTTATTGTAGTTTCATGATATTTAAACTGCTGTTTTTTTCTTGTGCTTCCCATATTTTCTTTTTAACCTGGGAACTCTGAAACTTGGCTGTGATATTCCTCTAAGTTTTCCTCCTGGGATCTCTTTCAGGTGGTGATTGGTAGATTTTTTTTTTCTATTTATGCTTTGCCTCCTTGTTCTTGAACTTCAGGGCAATGTTCCTAGATAATGTCTTATAATGTTGTGTCAAGATCCTTTTTTTTTAAATCTTAGCTTTCAGATAGTCTGACTATTCATATATTATTCCTCCTCTATCTGTTCTTCAGATCAGTTGTTTTTCTGATGACGTTTCATTTTTCTCTTCTATTTTTTTATTCTTTTGATTTTGTTTTATGATTTATTGGTGTCTTAGAATGTCATTAGCTTCCCCTTGCCCAATTCTAGTTTTCAAGGAAATATTTTCTTTCTTAAGTTTTTGATTCCCTATTTCTTTTCATAATTTTTTGGATTGTTCTTAATTTTTTCCTAATTTTCCCTCAATCTCTCTTTTTTGATTTTTAAAGTCCATCTGAAGTTCTTCCAAGAACTTTTCTTTTTGTGCTTGGGATCATATGGTGTTTTTCATTGAAAAAGGAGTGGCTTTTTTTAAGCTTCATTATCTTCCTCTGACTTGAACCCTGATCTTCTCTTTACCCATAGTAGCTATCTATGGTTAGGTTCTTTCTCCTTTGCTTACTCATTTTTATTTATGTTTTGTTTCATGTGGATTTTTAGCAACTATTAGTATAATCAAATTGTAGTCTCAAGGTATAGAGAATAATGTCCCAAGCCTCATGTCATTCTTACTCTTATTTTCTGAGCTCTGCCTGGGGTGCAATCGTGGTCTCTCCTCTGCACTCCTAAGCCACAACTAGGACTCCCAGACCCACTGTCCTGCAAGTGATCTTGCTCCCTGTAGTCCCTCTGATGACTGCAAACTACAGCTGTCTTCTCTGCCCTGGAACTCAAACCAGGAACTCTGCTCTTCTGTAAGTGCCCACACCCAGCAGGATCTCCATTCCTCTGCTTCCTCACTCACCAGGTGTGTGATAGCTCCTTCTCCCCTGCAGCTGCAGCCTGAGATGTGTCTGGTATGCACAACTGTACTTTATGTCCCTTGACAGTGGAAAATTCTTCAATCTTCTCCTACTCAGCCTTCAGACCCCCACAGTGTCTGTGAAATAAAAGTTTCTAAGGCTGAGGCTCCCTCTCAATCCAGCTGCTCCCAATGCTTGTTGTTTGTTGATTCTCTAGAGTCATCCTAGAGACATTTGCTCTTCATTCAGGTCAAACATCTGCCCTTGGAGGTCCAGTCTTTCCTGGGGTCTTCTCGAATTGTTTTAGGAAGACAATCACTTTATCCTGACTTGTTTATTTCCACTGCTCTATGTTTCCTCTGAGGTGATGTTCTGACTTTTCTTTATGGAGCAAATTTGGAGTGCTGAAAGTTTTCTGATCTACTCTACCATCTTCCCAGAATCTTCTCCTTTTTTTCCTTTTACTATGGTAATGGTAGATGTTGACAGGACATTTAGTTATAGAAATGGAAAGTTTTAAAAGCATGGAGCAGTTCAGTCACTGATGGGGAAGGGGGATAGAGACAGGAGAAAGAGATAGACTGAGACTGAGACCGAGGATAGAGCAGTTACTAAGTATGTTGGGAGATTAGAGGACCAGAAAGTGAATTTGGGAGGGAAAAGGTGTCTAAATGTTGGATTATCAGCCAGTTCTGTATTCAGGAGTAACTTGGTCTATAATTGTGGGAGTGTGGGAAGAGTGCATACTATAAAGACAGAGGTAGGCACCCTCTCCCTGTATACATGAGTGAAGAGGGCATATAGCCCTGGGCCAAAGCACCTTCTCATACAGAGATATCAGTATTTCAGAAGCTAAGATAAAAGAGTCCTCACATATTTTCCAACCCAAATGGCATAGTTCTAAACCATGAAATGTCTCCACATGTGAGAACAGAGTAATCCAAGGGAAATCAATGGTTGCAGGGTTTCAGGGTGAATTTAACTAGTAGCCATGATATGTGAGCATGTGTGAGTGGGTCTGTAACCCCTTCTCACTATGAGTTTTTCTAATTTTTAACCCCGCTATCACTCTTTGGTTAATTTTGCTGGGGGTAATCAGTGATATAATGGAAGGAGCAGGAGATTGGGTTCTAGTCCAGGCTCTCAGCAGTAACCATGTGTCTGGACCTCCACGTCTTCACCTGCAAAGTGACAGATTTGTACTAACTGGTCTTTATGGTCCCTCTGAACATTAAAAGAATTATTTGCCATAATTTTCTGTATGATATGGGGCGCCTGTCTTACTTGCCAATGACTCTGATCTCTCTATAGGAAGGGTAGGGAGACATCCAATGACAAATATATCTGCTTTTGTACTGACTGAACAACACAATAATACCAAAAAATGCATTTCTGAGATAAACCTTATCTCTGGTCTCTTGGGGATGCAGTGTCTGCTTTCAGGAAGAATACTGCTGCTTAAAGAAAAATATAACGTTTGCATTATCATTGTGACCAAAAAGACAAATGACATTCATAAAAACATTTTCTGGCAATGTTTTCTGCGACCACAGAGCAGTGGATATTAAAGCTATTTTTTCCTCTGTTAAATAAAAGCCATTTGGGGAAGAAAAAATACCCAAACAAAACACAAGCAGGTTCAAGTGTTTCAGAAATAACTTATCATTAATTCTTGCTGGTCCTTGCATGCAGGGCTACTCACAGGTTAGGCAGTATAAACAAATATCCAGTTCTACCATTGAGGGTTGGGAGGGCTAGAATAGGGGGATAAGGGAAGACATATTGGATAAATAATAAATAGCTATTCACTTGGTGTGATACAGTAAAAGGCTAAGAACTGAACTTCTGAACCTCTGTGATTCTGGTTTCTTTCTGGTCACAATAATAGTTGAGGGAGCTAGGCAACAGGACTTTTAAAGTCCCTTCTAACTCTATCATGCTCTTGTAGTATTGGTGGGTGTGGGCATCACTATGCAGGGTACAGTTGGCTGGATGGTGCTCAATCCTTTCTGCTCCCTCTTTCTTTTGGATAGGGGGCACAACCAATTCTTTCCAAGGTCTTCCCTATGTCCTCCTTAGGGTAAGGGGATGAGAGGAAAGACTTAAGGTGTGATCTTTTTTCTCTCAGATCTCTTTTTTCTCTGAAGATTTAATTAACTCTAAACTAATATAAGAATTGGATTGCTTCTTTTAGCATAGGGACATTTAATATCTCCTTAGTTCCATGCATACCTTTGCTGTTTTATGAAGTTTATATCAGTCCAAAAGTTAATAGTCAAAAAATAATAGCTTAGAGCCCCCAGTTAGGAAAAACCCCCGATATTCATGCAGAGATTTGACTGTCTGAACCAATTTCAGTTTATATGTCTCTGTCTAACCTCTGTCCTATTTGTGTTGGAAAGAAAAATCAGGATACAGGAAATATTTAGACCAAAGGAGCCAGCAGAATATATTATGTCTCTTACTGGAAGGACACAAGGGAAAGTTGTGGAAAGAACAGAACTGGGGGTGAGAGGAACTTCCTTCAGCCCTTGAAGAGATGGGTACAACTGGCAGATCCCTCTGGATTTTTAGTTCTAAGATGCCTATGGGGGTTGATGACCCTCCTTGACCTCTTCTTTCTCTGTTTCACCTTAACCCTCCTTTCATGTTCTCTTTTCAGTCTCCCCATTAATTTCCTCCCTTCTTCTGTGCCATTAAATTCTTATAGGACCAACTCATTAAATCCTGTATTGGACCAAGGATGACACCTTCTTACTGGTGTTGCTGCTTAGACTTTGAAGTTCCTATTCCTTTCTCAGCCTGTTTCTCACTGACTATGTGTGTAATTCAAGTCTTCCTTCTAGCTCAAAGAACACAATTGTTGTAAATTTGCACTCAGGGATGAGAAAGGAAGGTTTCTCCTTCTTTGTTACAAATCCCAGGATACCAGTCAGTTCTCAAACCCTTATGGCATGGTAGTATGATTCTTCAAGGTGTATAACTTCTCTTGTATAATTACTTTAAATGTTTCTTCTCTCTCTCTCTCTCTCTCTCTCTCTCTCTCTCTCTCTCTCTCTCTCTCTCTCTCTCTCTCTCTCTCTCTCTCTCTCTCTCTCTCTCTCTCTCTCTCTATCTCTATCTCTATCTCTCTCTGTGTGTGTGTGTGTGTATGTGTGCCTGCTCCAGACATGATTTTATCAGTGTGGAAACTCCCTCCAAAAATCAGATCTCAACAACCCAATAATGTGTAGACTTTGATAATTGCTTCTGAGAGTGGGTCTGTAGTGAGTCATATAGCTCCAGTGTCTACCACAGGATCTGAACCCAAGTGTTTCTGAGATCAAGGCTAGCCCTTTATCCATCCTGCCCACTCCTCTCATTGCATGGAATATTGAACAAGATCTCCTCTCAAACTCATCCTGCCCAGAACAGAACTCCTCTTTCCTCCAAACTCTTTCCTCTTCTAAACCTTGTTATTCCCCAGAGCATCCCTATCTTCCCAGTTACGCAGGCTTCCAGTTTCAATGTGATTCTTATCTCTTTCACACTTACCCTGCCTGTCCAATCTGATGTTGAGTCTTGTAATTTCTACCATCACATTTTCTCTTGTGTACATCCATTCTCTTCACTCATACAGTCACCTTCCTGGCACAAGTCTTTGTCACCTCTTACCTGGACTAGGTAATGCGGTCTATAGAGGCTGGGACTGAGCTCTTAAAGATTCGAGCTCAAATACAGTCTCAGACACTTACTGTGAGATCCTAGGCAAGTCACTTAACCACTATTTGCCTCAGTTTCCTCAACTGTAAAATGGAGATAATAAGCACCTACATTATGAGGTTGCTATAAGAATCAAATGAAATAATGTTTGCACAGTGCTTAGTCTGGCTCATAATAGGCCCTTAATAGCTATTTATTTCATCCATTTTTCTGTCTGTCCATCCATCCATCCATCCATCCATTTCTCCATCCTTCCTTCCATCCATCCATCCATCCATCCATTGCAATAGCCTTCTGGTTGGTCTCCTCACCTCAAGACTCTCCCACTCCACTCTCCTGCTAAAGTGATATTCTTAAAGGTCAGGTTCAACTATATGAACCTCCTCCCCAATTCAATAAGCTCCAGAGGCTCCTTATTAATTTAAGGAGAAAAATCAAAGCCATCTCCTTGGCATCCTGACCCCTTCCTGCCTTTCTGGCATTTTCACATGAAAAGCAAGGTCTTGATATTGGTACACTGATCTCCTCCCCCAAGCTACCAGAACATGAGCATTTGGGTTCCAATCTCAGCCAGATTATTCCAATTGACAAGCAAACCAAACTTGAGGAAGTAAGATTGCTTACAAATCATTTCCTGGCTAAAGACTATTATTCATTATCTCTAAATGAGGGAAAGGACTTTTTTTGGGAAAAGAACTAGTTTTTGAAAACATGAGGTTCTTTCTTCAGCCTTTTTTGTTTCTTGTTGTCAACATCAATGGTGTGGATTAGAAATCCCACTTAATACTAGCCCCAGCTATTTCCTTAGTTAAGGCACCATGTTGATGCATGTGATTGGGTCAGTTTGAATCAAATGCAAGGATCTCATGCAAGCTCTTCTGTTTGGCATTGAAAGCCCTTCACAACCTGGCTACAATCTACTGGTAAACCTTGTTGGCATAGAGATGCTACCCCAGAATCTTCCAGACACTGCTTTCTGAGGCTGGAATTTGGGGGCTGGTTTTATGATTTCTGGAAGGAAGTTATCCAAAGTCTGGAGTTCAGCCTCAGTCTTGGGACCACATGGCCTTGGTTAGACTGAGCCAGGTCCCTGGACTTGTGCATCCCTGCTCTTCCTTCAGTGCCTGAGAACAGCAGTGGCCACAGTTGTTTTGGTGCTGCTGCTGAGATCACTGCTGCACAGATGTGGATGAGGGTCGGGAAAAAGAACACCTACCACTTAAGAAACAATCTGCTTTCCTGAACAAATCCTCCAGGCTTCTTTGGCCTTTCCCACCTCCTCATGAAAGGAGAGAGACACCTACATAAAAGCTGATTTCTGCTGAAGTCAGAAGTGTTTAGCTCTGGCTGAATACCCCCATGGACTGTACCTGTCCATCCCCTTCACTGTCTATCACTATCATTTATTTCTCCATCAAAAAAAGATTAGTGGTTACTCATCCTTATTGAATGGGTCTGGGCACATGTATGAGCCCAGATAGAAAGCAAAGTTTAAGGCAAAGAGAGGTGGTGGCAAAAGCAAGGATTCCCTCCAGAAGCACAAATACTTTGGAGATGCTTTGAGATAGCCTTCCCAAGCTAGCCCAAGTGGATTTGTAAGAGACTGCAAGCAGAGAGATTCATCACCTAGAGTGAACCAAAAGCTTGTAGATATTATGTGTGTGTGTGTGTGTGCATGTATGTAGGTATGTATTATAGAATCAATCTGCAAACCAGCCTGGACCTGGCACAGAAGGAATGTGTTACTATATATACCTTATAGGAATCTTTGCTGGTGTTTGCACAACATTCCTCCTTCCTTAAATATACCCTCTCCTCACTATCCTTTAGTGATGGTTTCAGTCCTGTAGCATTATCACAAGTTTTAGGACACAAGAGAACACAATATCACCTCCACCTTACAAATCAATGAGGATTGACCCTGTGAGGAGGAGCCCTTGGCCTGTGGTAAACTTTGGATGCCCTCAGCCCCTGGGGACTCAACCTTGAAGAACCTTCTACTGCCATTGGACCTCACTCACTGCCAACCCTGGTGTCCATAGCAAGTCCTTTCTACCTTCATTATACCTTTTTCTTCACATATGCTGCTGCCCAGCCAAGCTGACTTCTTTGGTCTTCCTCACCTCATGAAATTCTATTTTCTGTCACCATGCACGGACTACTCCACATACCTACAATGCATGCTCTCCTCACATCCTCCTCTTAGAAATTCCTGGTTTTCTTGAGTGCCATGGCTCCAGTGCCATCTTCTAGGTGAAGCCTTTCCTGATAACCCTTCATCCCACTGTGAATGACGGCCCTTCAAAATTATGTTGAATCTATTTTTAAATTATGTAATGGGGGGGAGGGTCTGGTGCTTGTGCAGATGCCATCATGATGCTTTTGTCATAATCACAATGACTGAAGTATATGTGGGTGTTCTATAACTGGTTCCCAGTTGGAAGGAGCCTTTTTTGATGGACTATGTAGTGAGAACTGTTGATGTCTTCAAACGTGCCTGAGTCATCCCCAGTCATCTTTTTTTCCCCATAGTAGTTATATTGTGAAAGTCTAATCACATTTCCCTTCATCCTATGCCGCCCCCCACCCATTCCATTCTCTCCCTTGACCCTGTCACTTTCCAAACATATGTGCTTCTAACTACCCTCTCCTCTGACCTGCCCTCCCTTCTATCATCCCCCTTCTTATCCCCTCCCCCCTCCTTTCCTGTAGGGTAAGATACCCAATTGAATGTGTATGTTATTCCCTCCTTAAGCCAAATTCAATGAGAATAAGGTTGTCCCGTTCCCTTTCACTTTCCTCCTCTTCCCCTCCATTGTTAGCAGTTTTCTCTTGCCTCTTTTTTATGAGATAATTTACCCTATTCTATCTCTCCTTTTCTCCTCTCATTAAATTCCTCTCTCACCTCTTAATTTTATTTTTTAGATATCTTCTCTTCCCATTCAGCTGATCCTGTGCCCTCTATATATACATGTACACACATATATACACACTCCCATATGTATTTATATACACATACACCCTCCTATATATACATATATATGTATACATTTATACACACACACACACACACATATTCCTTTCAACTATTCTCATCCCAGTCATCTCTTTTACTGGCTTTATATCTGGGGGAACAAGGTGTTGAGGGAAATATTGGTCCTATATTTTCTATATTGGCACTTTATTTTCACTATATTTACTTTACAAATATCCCTTTGTAAAAGCTACTCAATGTTAGGTGGTTATATGAAACTGGGGTGCTAGTTACTAGTCCCCTAAAATGAGGGAAACAGCCAGTGGATGCTTGAGATGGTGGCAGAGAAGAGATTCCCCAACCCCTCAGAGCAGAAGATACTAGACTTGAACCTGAGAGTGAGACCACAGCTGAGGTCAGCACCCATTCTCTATTCTTTGTCTCTCAGTCTCTGTCTCTGAAGTTCCTTGAGGACAGAAATGGACTCCCCTTTGTCTTCACTACCCTTCTACAGGGCCCCTTTAATAACTGCTTACTGATTCACTGATAATTCCCCAAGAGACTTAACAAAGAGGCTAGGGGCATGGAGGAGAGGGTGTGGGGGAGGAGAGGGTGTGGGGTACGGAATGAGATGGGGTTTAATTTGTAGTAAATACAAGATCTTGCAGCGAACTAATGAAGACTGGAAGGAGAGAATAATGAGGTTATTCAGGGGCCAAAAAAAGTGATTAAAATGATCTGACTAGAGTTGTCTAGCTTTGGTGCTTGTCAATCAATAGGCCCCCTGGGAAATTAAAAAAATCTCATCCACCTGAGTCACTCATCACCAATTTAATTCACACAACCTTAGGACAGTAGAATTAGAAGAACCCAGAGGCTGTCTCTTCTGTTCTCTCCTGCTCCTGTAGCAATAAGAAGTACTTTGTACCTTGGAGCTTAGGAATGCCTAGGTTTAGATCTAGTTGGTCATTTCCTATCTGTGTGGCCCTGGTCAAGTCACTGAATAACCTCTGCCTCAACTTCCTTATCTAGAAAATTGGGGTAACAACTGTGCCGCCTCCCAGGGTTTTTATGGAGATAAAACATGATGTTTGGAAATTAGCTCTCAAACCTTAAATATGATTATATAAAGCTATCATTATTATTATTAGTTCAACCTATGCCTGAACACAAGTTTCTCTCCACCATATCTGATAAATGCTTATCTAGCCATCCCTGAAAGTTCATTGGAATCAGCTGCTGGAAATAGCCTTCAGTCCTCAGGGCCAAATAGGGCAATGATGGATACCTTAAAGGATCAATGTTCTCTACACTTGTACTTCCTGCTACTGTGTAGGTGCTTAATTGTGCAAACTGATTAATTGGATTGTAGGAATTGCAATTCATTCTCACCTTTTAATGGGTGATATACTCACCTCACATGCAGTCTGGGCTCCCATGTCTCCATTAGGGTTATTTTTACTCAAGGAGGGCTATGAAAAGAAAGTTGGTAAGACGTGGGGGCATCTCAGGTCTTCGTCTCCAACCACAAGTGCTGGGTGAGATTGATTTAGAACTGATGATGCAGAGGCCAGCCCCACAGCTGTTGGTCTCCTCGTCCCTAACTGCCATCCTTTCCCACTCCTCTGCGTTTCCAAGGAGAGACCAGACTCTACTTATCAAATGATGGCCACAATGGTCATTCAGTCAGAGGCACAGTACTGGGAAGCCATGTAGCACAATGGAAAGACAGTCAGCCTTGGGGTCAGGAAGACCTAGGCGATGCCAGTCCTACTGCTCACATCAATTGGTTGGGAGCCTTTCAAGAAAGGCTAAGATACCCAATTGAATGTGTATGTCATTCAGAGAGTGCCCCCAGGCAACTCTCTGAAACTATCAATTGTGGAGCCAGGCTGGCAAGCTGTGGTGAAGGGAGCGATGAAATCACAGGTCAAAGTGAAGATGAAGTGAATAAATCAGCTCATGTTGGCTACTAATGAAACAGGCATTTCCATTGGCTCTGCAGCTCACCCACGGAGGGTGAATCCTTGTAGGAGCTGGACAGTCACAGGACCTTCTTCAAGTGCCACAGGCAGCATGAGTTCTGGCCTCCCAGGGCGTGGACTTTTTCCCCTTCCTTCCTTCCTTCCTTCCTTCCTTCCTTCCTTCCTTCCTTCCTTCCTTCCTTCCCTTTTCTTTCCTGTTACTGTCCTTGGGGATCTGACAGAAGGGTCCAGACCTGTGATTTCATCAGAGTAGGGACGTCAAGTCAAGTGCAGAAACCACTTCTAACAATGCAGATTAACAAAATACTAACAAAAATTAGATCAGTATTAATAATAATAGCAGATAGTGTTTACACAGTGCTGTAAGGTTTGCTAAACATAGGTTTATTACATAGGTTTACATAGGTTTTTACATAGGTTATTTTATTTGAAACTGACAATGGCCAAAGCTCGGTCTTCTAAAGTTTCCTGGGGCTCTAGAAATCAAGTGACTTATCCAAGGTCACATAGCTAGTGGTGGAGGCAGATCTTCACAACTCCGAGGCTAGCCCCATTCCATGCTGCTTCCCCATCTGATTCATTTTCCACCACATTGGGAAAGTCACTTAATAGCTAACCCTTTGCAGGAGAAAGTAGTCATTCATTCTAATCTGTCAAAGCAGTAGATATAGGGCAATTAGGTGGGGCAGTGGACTGAGCACCAGAGAGCCTGAGATCAGGAGGGGCAGAGTTCAAAAGAAGCCTCAGACACTTACTAGCTGTGTGACCCTGGGCAAGTCACTTAACCCCAAGTGCCTAAAAAAAATTAGGTCCATGTGCCCTCCCCTACTTCATTAAATACCACCACAGAGCACTGATGAGGTGTCTACTCTGCCAGCCCCTGTACTGGGCAAAAGGGTTACAAGGCAAATGTGATATAGCTCTGCCCTCAAGAAGCTTGTAGCCTTTTGGGAAAGAGAACATGCACAGACCCAACTACATAAAAATGTGTACAAAATAAATGAATCAGAAGTAATTTAGGGTAAAGCCTTAACTCTAATTCTGACTCTAATCCTAAGAAGATAATGCTTGTAAAGTGCTTAGCACAGTGTTGGGCACAAAGTAAGTGCAATCTAAATGTTAGCTGTTATTATTGGGATAAGGCAGGAAATGGCATTTAATCTGAGCACTGGAGGAAATGAGGCAAGGATGCCTGGGATACCTCTTCTGATAATCAGAGGGGAAGAGCTATGGAAGGTATCATAGAAAAAGTAAAGCCAGCCAGGGTCCTCAAAGGACCATAGGTGGTAGCTACCCAGGAAGTGGCTAAATTCTAGCAGAATTCCAAGAAATTAAATAAAATAATCCACTGCCGCAGAAGACTAACATATCTCTGCTTGGGTAGAAGCTTGGGCTGTGCTAGATACTGCATTCCTACACTCTATGAAGGGCTATGATATTCACACAGTTAAAGAGATGTGGAACAGATGGGCACTGGATCACATACAAAAATAACAGAGTGGGAGAGCAGATGATGAAACACACTTAAATCCTTCTAGAATCATCGAATTTCAAGTTGGGAGGGACTATAGAGGCCAACTAATCTAACCTCTCATCAAGTCTGGTAATCCCTTTATAGCACCATGGACAGATGGTAACCCAGCCTCTGCTTGAAGATTTCTAGTGATGTGATGCTGGGGCCATAGTTCACTCTATTTTGAGAGACAGCTCTTATTGTTACAATACAGTTCAAAAGGAATTGATTAGGTACCGAATGTGTGCGGAAGTCTGAGTTAGGTGACCTGAGAGATACAAAATTTAGGTAAGATGTGCCCCCTATTTTCAAGGGGTTATGCTCTACTTAAACAGGGATTGTATCATTCCAAAACTATGTGCTGGGAACTTTAATTCACAATATTGCTTCAGTGCCTTCAGAAGTCACAAAAGCAAACGTATCATGCTGTCTCAGAGGTAACGGACAACAGCTGATGGTCAACAAATATTTATTAAGCAGCATTATAAGCCAGTAACAGTGCTAAGCACTGGCGTTAAAATTAAGGGAGTTCCTGCCCTCAAGGAGGTTACAATCAGATGGGAGATATATACATAAATATATGTATATATAAAAATACATAAAAACATAGAAGATGAAAAAGTGAAATGATAGATGAAAGAAGTGTATGAAATGAATGAAAATTTCTCAATTCCCTTCCTTCCCCCCCGCCCTTCCATGGCTGCTGTCAATCATTTTTCTCTCCCTTTGTCTGTTTTCTGTCCTTGGTGGGCCCCTCCCCCACTCTTCTCTTGCTGTCCCAGTTGGGAAGAATTTGGTGAGGTCTGCCTCTCCACCAATGAGAAACAGTTGGGAAAGGGGGCTTGACTTAAGTTGTTATAAATTCTGGCCCTGTTTTTTGTAACTTGCCTCTTCTTCATGATGAGTTATGGGGCAGACCACCCTCTTCTACTGGGAAAGAGAATAAACTCCTGTTCTTATCCTAAGAGATCTCTGTGTTTATTTTTTTCACTAAATTAAGGATGAAGGGTATTTTTCATCCCAAACAGAGGCCACCAGAGTACATGGCTAGGGCTAGGGCTATGTGTTCTCTTTCTATGAAGTCAAAATCAAGCCAAGCAACTGATAGGAAATGGAGTTAGCTGGAATATTCTGGTCCTCTCTAAAGAGAGCCTTGGGGAAGACTTTACTGCTCCACCCTTCAATGTGAGGGGAGGGGCCATGGAGGGAGCTGAAGAGCTGTTGAGTATCAAACTCTATGATGAGATTTCAGATAAGGAGCTTGTCCTGGGGAAGGCATGATGATCATGGAGTGAAAATCAAGCAGAACTGATGGAAACATGGGGCGAATCAGACAAGGCCTCCTCCACAGAACTAGAATTCCTGGGAAATTCTTCCTTTTACTGTCTCTCTCTGCTCTCTCCTTCCTTCCTTCTCTTCCTATTATTTCGTTTTCCACTTTGAGTTCCAAATTCTTTCCCTTCCTCCCTTCTCAGTCCCCCTCCCCCCCCATTGAGAAGGCAAGCAATTGGATGTGGGTTGTGCAGGTGTAGTCACGCAAAAGATGGCCATAAGTTATTTGTGAAAGAAAACAGACAAAAAAAATAAAGACAAATCAAGAGAGTAAAAAGCAGCTTCAATCTCTATTCAGACACCATCAGTTCTTTCTCTGGGGATGGAGAGCATTTTTTATCATGTATGGGGAGATTGAAAACTTCTCAGACAGTTTGGGATTGTTGATTTCCCTCTTCCTCCTCCACTGCCGCTCTCACTCAGCTTGCTACTGAGTGAGAAGCTTTCTACCCCCACTTTGTCTTTTGTCAGCTTTTCCCTCCTCAGTTGGCTCCTCCTCCCAGCCAGTTGGCTCCCCCTCCCTTGCTTTGTGACCCTCCCCCCCTTTCCCTTGCTGTCAGTCAGCGTCCTTATTCTTTGAAAACCTATTTCTCAGTCACTGAGAGATAGTCTCAGGCTTCCCTGTGACTTCCCATTTGGGGAAGAATTTGGTGCCGATACTTAAATCTACCTCTCAACCAGCGAGAGAGGAGACATTCAGGAAGGGGGCTTGACTGCATTAGGGTATAAATTCTTGCACTGTCTTTTGTAACACGCCTCTCCTCTATGATGAGTCAAGGGGAAGACCACCCTCTTGTCTCAGGGAAGAGAATAAACTCTGGTTCTTATCCTAAGAGATCTGTTTTTATTATTATTATTATTAAATTAAGGATGAGGTTTATTTTTCATCCCAATCATAAATCCTTCAGAGTTGTCTTGGATCATTGTATACTGAGAATATTTAAGTCATTCACAGCTGACCATCTTACAATACTACTGTGATTTTATTAGGAAGTTCTTTCTTAGGTTGATTTGAAACCTTCATGTCTGTAACTTAACCCACTGGTCCCACAGAAACCAAATAGAAGATCTGTTGTATGACAGCCTTCCAAACATCGAGTTTGATTGTTACTTGCATGGTGTTTTCCAGATGCTCCACTAGCATAGTCATTCTCTTCCCTATAAACTCTTAATTTGTCAGGGTTCTTCTTAGAATGTAGCCCCCTGAGGTGAACGTGGCATTACGGATGTGGTCCAACCAGTGCTGAGCATATGGGATTGTTTATGACTTCTTGGAGTCTGGCCACCACACTCAGCCAAACACACTAGCTTTCCTCAGCAGTCACATAACCGGATTAGATCATATTGAGCTTGTGGTCACTAAATGGTCCCTCACCCCCACCTCACCCCAGGTCTTTTACATGTGAACGGCTGCCAAACCAGATCTCTCCCATCCTCATTGGTCACCACCATAGCTCTGACACCTTAGCTAGGCAAGATCACCACCTCAATTAATCAAATGCTAAAAATCCTTTTAAATGGAATCCTGCTTACATAGCTCAAAGGAACTTAACAACACCCTGGGGTCATCTATAACTTATCAACAAAGTTGAGAAGGAATCCTCTCCAGAATTTGGAAAGAGGATACAGATCTTACAGAACCCTTGGAGGAAGAACTTTGAAGAGAAAAGTACTCAGTCTGCTCTCCTCCTGCTCCCTGTTCGACTTGTAGAAGCATGTTGGACTTCCTGTTTTCCTACAGGGGGGTTTTAAAACCACCTCCAGATCAGCTGGTGACAGTATCTACATTGTCAGTCAAGGATAGATGGGTACAAATTCACCAAGCTTATGGGGACCTTCTTAAGCATTGTTAAGAATGGGAGAAAAAGACTTCTAGCAACCAGAATCTTTTACATGTATTCTCTAAGCTTGAGCCCATTCCCCAGAAATCTACATTTATTGTGTAAAAGTGTGTCACAGACTTTGTGTGTGGGGGGGAATGCTTTGTACCAACAATTCTTAATGCATCATTTTTGTGAATTGGCCCTTTCTAAAAAGTTTGTTAAGCCTGGCTGAATACATGATTCTGAAATGATGATCCTAGGAGGAAGTGTACTATGAGGGCTTGAATCAATGTTCTTAAGAGAATCTCCCTTGCCTCTTCAAGGGGTACTCCTAGAGTCCTGAAGGGAGAGTGGTAATTAGCCAAACTCAGGATCAGATTCATCAGCAAGAATGAGAAGTAGGATAAGAAGCCACAGAGCCCAAATGGATTGCTCTTGTGCCACAAATGTTCAATCTGACACCTGTTAAATGACAAATGTGGCATAATGGCTACCAAATGGGCTTCAGGGCTAGGAGGACCTAGGTTCAAGTCCTGCCTCTGATTCATATTTCTGTGTGATCTGGAGTAACTCAATCACTCTGGGCTCCAGGGGAACCTGAGAGCCAAGAGGATTTGGGTTCCAATCCCCAATCTGGCATGTGACCGCAGTTCAGCGTCCTCACCTCTAAAATGAAGGGATGGGTAGATTTGACGGTGTCTAAGATCCCTCGAACTTCTTAAGCTAACATGGCTCCAAATTTTAATGTCTGCAAAGTCCTTTACAGACATTACGTCCCCTGACTTTCATAATCCCATATGGCAAACATTATATTCTCCCCACTGTATACATGAGGAAATGCAGCCAGAGACGTGAAATGACCAGCTCGATGGTCATGCAGCTAAGAAAATATGCAGTAAATCCAGATATGTGTTACCATACCACACTGCCAAATGCAGAGAGATGGGAGCCAAGAGCAGCAAACACTACTTCAGCACACAAACTCATTTGTAAACCACTCCGGAGGAGGGAGGCAGATTACAAACAACATTGTCTCACAAAAATAATGGAAAGTAGGAAACAAGTCTAGAAAAACACTTGGCATAAACCCCAACTTAGCCAGATCATCCCAAGAGCCCAGATGAAATTGGCAGAACTCCAAATAATGGGGAAATGGAACTTTTGTCAACATTTCTGTAATGTTCTGTTTGCATCATCAGTGACAGAGAAACCCCTACATTTGGACTCTGACAATTAAGTCAGTTGGAACAGCTTTTACAGAAAATGCAGAGGAGTGTCTAGACCAGACCAGTTACCCAGCAAGGAAATCACACTGATGGTATTACCATTTTAATAATAGGAATAGAGATAGGTCCCATCCATTCATCAGTGTAGGGAGCACCTAGTGAGACACTTCTACCAATGTATGTTGGTGTCTTCTCTGCAACTTCTATTCTTAGAGAGCTGGCTGGGACCCTGAGAGGATAGTTGATTTACCCAGGGTCACACATTCAGTATTATGTCAGAAGCAGGATATAAGCATATTCTAGAATTTTGATAGTAATTAAAGTTAACTTCACTGGCCTATAGTTCCCAATCATGACATTGCCTTTTTCCAGTCTTTGGCATATTTCTGATTCTGCATAGCCTTTTAGAAGTCACGGGGTACCTCAGCAACCATATCTGCCAGTTTTCAGCCCTAGAGAAGCTGGTCCACTTTGGTCCAGTGACTTGAAGGCATTTTCTTTATCTGTAGTTCCATTGCCCAATTAACCATTTTTGTCCTATGCTCTCCAGACATGTAAACTCTTGGTGCTTTAGACAACTCTAGGTAATTTGAAGAGAAGGTTCTGACTTGCACTGGTCCAGGAAATTACCTCACTAGAGAGTTGGCTCTCCTGAGGAGACCACTGGTTTTGTCCCAATTCCTAGTCTTTACCAGGAAAAAAAAAAAACAAACATCCTCCTTGGTAAGGAAAATAGAAGCACTGAGAGCTGGGCGGCTCTGACTTAATGGCCCCATCATAATTTTATCTGCGACTTTTTGCCGGGCTAAATGCTTCGTCTGCTGCTGCTCCCTCCCCAGAAGCTCTAAACTGAACCCTTTCTTCATCCAATGTCCTTCAGATCACAACCGCAGGATGTGGGGGACATCTCGGGGATGCCACGGGGAGGTGACGGATGCACCCTTTTCAGTACTCATGGCAGCACCGGCTTGATTAGGGCTCCAGATGGCTGAGATGTAAAGTATAACATGACTGGGGCCAGCCAGACATAAAAAGATGCAGAGGAAGGCCTCATTAGGGAGCATCGATGGAAGACGTTGATGGAAAGAGTGGCAAAAGCTGAGAAGTTCCAGACTAGCTATGATCTGGAGCAGTATAAAGAACATGGACATTCATGATCCAAAGAAGTACTGAGATGAGTGCTAGGTTCAGAGTACCAACAGAATAGACACCATCCAGGAGGAGCTTTTAGGCTCTTTGGGGGAAGAACATTTGGAATCTTGAGTTTGACATCTCCAACATATCAGCCCTGCTCCCCCTCTTATCATCTGCACATGTGATCCCAGAGGCTTAATATTAGAAATAAACAACAGAATGGGTAAACATGCCCATGCTACAGAAACAGCACCATATGGCCCCAAGTCTAGGGAATAAGGCTAGCATTGGAGCCAGAATGGAAAACCTGGTATGCTCCAAAAAAAAGCTGTGTAGAAACTCAGATTAGAGATCAAAGGGCTGAGATGAAGAAGACTGTGATAAATCATTCCTTACATTCATAGGACACACCACGGAGCCTTCATAGTCATCACCTGAGCCTCAAACAATGCTGTGAATGATAGTATGGTTATCTCAGAACCTTGGAGTTGGGAGGGGCCATCTAGTTCAACTCACCCTTGTACAAGAATTCCCTCTATAGGGATTTAAAAAAAATTAAAACAATTTTTATACATGTTTTATTTATTTTGATTATACCAGAAGAATACAAGCCTAGGCTTCCACTCTTTGCCTGAAGAACTGTCTCCACCCACACACAGCTGGGGCCACTTCATTCTCATGGTGATTCTCGTAGGATGATAGATTTCAAGCTAAAAGGGCCCTTAGAGTCCATTTGGATGATTTCCCCTGCTTTAAGGATGAGGAAACTGCAGTCCTGGGAAGAGATTTTCTCAAGATCACACAGATGGTAGCACTGGAAGGATTTGAACTTAGGTCCTCAGATGCCAGAGACAGTCTATTCGTTCCATGGCACAACTTTCATGGGCTTCGGGTTCCTCCCCAGGTTCTGGGGCCACTCAAAGCAGCTTAAGAGTTAAAAGGACCTTGGGGTCCACGTAGTCTAGAGAGCTTCCTCTACAACTCACCTGGAAAGGGGCCATTGTTTAAAAACCTCTAAGGAGGGAGAAGAGGGATTTACTGCCTTCTGCTACTGCCCATCCAGAGAATGGCCAGGTTCAATGTTCCTTCCTCCACCCCCTTAGGGCAGGACTACATTAGCCTGCAGGAGGCTGTGAGAGTAAACTATGAGTCAGAAGGTTTGAAGGAAGGACTGAGGGAAGGCAGGCTCTGAATCTGAACTAATGAAGTGACTTCTGAACAGTTTTGTTCCAAGAGCCGATGAGGATTTTGAGCCAGCAACGCCCAGTGGGGACGTGTGGTTCTTCTACATGTACCCACTCTGTGCCAACCACCGTGCCAGCAGCCGGGATTGCACAGAACAAAACTGTCCAAGCTCTTGAGGACCTCGCATTCTCCCAGAGGAGACAGCAAGGGCATCTAGGCACGTAGAGAAAAAATATAAATAAACATGACGTAGTTACAAGGAGAGTTCAGGGGGCAGTGGGGGCTAGAAGGAAAGCCACTGTGGAAAAGGGGCCACTTGGAATGCATCCTGAAGGGAGAGAAAGCCCAAGAGGCCAAGGTGAAGGGGGCGTGTGTTACAGTTACAGGCAGTGGCCAGTGAAGAGACAGAGGGGAAGATGGCTGAGTGCGTGTTGAGAGAGAGAGAGAGCAAGTCTGGCTGGACTGAAAAGGGAAGGAGAGGAATGTCTGAGGAGGCCGCAAAGCCGCCTTGGGCCCAAGGTGTATAAATGGAAACTGAGTTTATATTCCCATATAAACCTGATATAAAATGAATACAAACATATAGTATAAAGTGAATATGAAGCGAGTCTGTTCCATATAAATGTAACACAAAATGAATATACACTGACAAGTTTATATTCATTCAACAGGAAGGCCCCAGAACTCACTAAGGAGGGGAGTACGGACGTCTCTGTACTTAGAAAGCCATTTTATTGGCTGTGGTTAGGACAGGATAGACTGGAGTGGGGGAGACACGAGTAAGAGAGACCAAAGAGGAAGACACCCCAATAGTGTAGGTAAGACACTGGCAGCTTGTTGAGAAGGGGCCATAAGACATGAAGGCAGAAACGGCAAAGTTGGCCAAGGACTAGATGGGCAGAGGCAGAGTAAGGGAGAGATGCCAGACAGGAGCTCAGTCTGGGGACATGCACCTGGAGACCCTCCAGAGAGGCATGAGACTCAAAGATAAGGGAGAAAATGCCTTCCTGAGAGTGGATCCAGAGACAAAACTGGGCCATGAGACTTGAGGCAGTCCCCCCTCGATCCTCCCCTGAGTGTTGCCAAGTCTGCCTTCCAGCCAGAGGAACTTCTGGCATTTCCCCTCTTTTTTTAAGGTGTGAAGAATCAAAGTGGGGGAGAAAGGAAAGTTCTCCGAGTCCTGTTAAAGCTAGTAATAACTCATGAAATTTTAATGACCTGAGCTGATAAAAGAATGGAACAGCCAGGTGTGAGGCTTTTCGGGTGGAATCATCTACTCACTTAGGCCTGTCTCTGAACACACTCACTTTAATTATGAGCTGATGGAGCAGTCTTAAACACTGGGAGGTGTCCCTGTTTTACCCACATGTTGGACGCCCTCTAACACTAGATGAGTAATTCCCCAGTCATTTAGTGCTGACTGGGTGATCTCTTCCAAAGCAATGGCTCCCTGGGGCTTATTAGCTGAATTCTTAGCTTAGCCACCTGTTTGGTCATTTTTCCTGCTCCGAAAACTAACTTTTGCAAACTTTGCGGCACTAATACATCCTGTCAATTTATGCCACGGCTACCCTGGTGGAGAAGGGATCTGGCCACCCAAGGACATGGCTGACTGATGATTCTGAAACAAAAACCCTCAGGAGGGAAGGACTTGAAGCTCCCACCAGAGGCTGACTGGGTCCAACCCTGTGAGTGTCGTGTGCTGCACAAGGGTCAGCTCTCAGTGCCCCTCTGAAGGCAGGCAGCCAGGAGCCCTGCATCCCTCAAATCACAGAAGACCAGGGGCCCTTGGAGGCTGGGCTGGTGAAGCACAGGGTCTGCCAGGGTCTCCTGCCTGGGGAGAGCTACATGGATGGACAGATGGCGGCCCGCATGGCTCTCCTCCAAGGCTTCACATCAGTCCAACCACAGCTACTCTAGAACAACCTCTGCTGAGGCCAGAGAGGCTTTGCTCTAGCTTGGTGAGGAAACAGCCTAAAGAAGATGCCATGCTGGTCCTGTGAAGAGTGGAGGGCTGCATGTGCATGTGTGTGCATGTGTGCATGTTGGGGGAAGGCAGGGAGACAAGTGGAAGTTTATGAGGCTGGCCAAGTTTCCTCAGCCCAGGCAGGACTCCCCACTGGCCTCTCTCTGACCTCAGAGGCCTGGGCATCACCTCCAGGATAGCCCGTCCTGCTGGGGTGTTTCATTAGGTGCTTAAGAACTCAATCTTCCTCTCTGGCTTTTGTTTCTATTACTGAATAAAGGGTGTGCCAGGGGCATCAATGCTGAGACACGGCCTTGAAACCAAACGTGTAAGGGACAAACTCTTTTCTGAAGTAGAAAGTAAATGCTTGAGCCCAGAGGGTCTGAACTTGGAATTTTGGAGGGGGAGAGGGAAGAGGACAACATAAATGTATATACATCTCTCAACTGAAGCCTTTGTTGTTGCAAGATGAGGCGGCGGGCGGAGTAGGGAGGCCTGGGGCTGGTGGGAAAAGCGGCTACTTGGTGGCCTCCAAGATGGTGCTTCCTGGGCCTCGGTTCTTAGCGGTGCAGATACTGCAGAACTGTCCCGTGGAATTCTGAAAACACAACCATCTGTGTGAAAACACCAGAAAGAACACGTGCCCCTCCCATGGTGCATGGAACCATGTTTCCTGCTTTCTTGGCTACAGGGGCTGGTCTTTGGAATGGATTTTGTACCAATCGGTGGGTCTCTGATGAGCAATTTACCCAAGAAAAATGACTCACTAACCAGACAAGAGAAACAGATACCTACATGCAAGCGTGTGTGCCCAGTCTACACGGGTGGGACCTGCACAAGAAGCAGATACCTACATGCAAGTGTGTGTGCCCAGTCTACACGGGTGGGACCTGCACAAGAAGCAGCCTGGCTGTGCTCTGGGGCTGGCCCCCTTCCTCTCCATGAGGCCTGCTGGCCGTATGCCCCTGGCCAGGACCCTGCTCCCTGAGCCCCTCAGGCCCCTGTGTTCTCCACTATTCCCAGGTTATAAACCACAGAGAAGTGGCTCATCCAAGCCAGTGGAGGGAGCTCCCACACACACAGAATCACAGGCTCAGAATAAAAGCCTCTTGCATCGGCCACGTTGTAGACACGCCACCCTCTGCATCGGGGAAGACAGATGCTTCACCTATCATGTGATGTTCAGACTGCTGCCTAGGCAGTGAAAAGGGCCTCAGAGGCCATCTAGCCCAAGTCTCTCATTCTGAGTCTCCAAGAAGTCTAAGGGTCACTGGGCTCCTGAATGTCAGAGGTAAGATCTGAACCTAGACCTGGCCCCCTCTCAACCTAGCCACAAAGCCCCCTCTACCCCCACCCCTTCTCTCCTGCATATGTGTGTACTAAAAGCTCCCCAAGGTCAGGGGGCATGAGGAAGAGCAGAAGGGGTCCCTGGAGCCATTCTGTGGGTGCTGCCCCAGGCTCTGAGTAGCACCCCAGATGCCGTCCCTCCCACCCCAATGCCCAGGGACAACTCACCATGCTAGGGACAGGCAGACACTCCTTGTGAAACATGTGCCGACAGTGGAAGACGACCGCACTGAAGGGCTTCGCTGCGTCTGTTTGGGACAAAGCCAAAATTCAGTTTCCCCACCTTGGCTGAAGAGCCAGCTGTGGGACCCTCAGCTTGCCTCCAGTCACTGAGGGGCAGTGGAGGCTCCCACCTGATGCCTCCTTCAGAGCCTGCCATGGAGCTAAGACTAAAGGAGGCTGGAGGTGCCCCTGGGGAGATGGCCCTGGGCCTCTGCAGGACCCCCACACCCAGGCTGAGATGCCCATCCCAGGCTCTAGGCCCATGCACAGCTGGTCCAGAACCCTGCTATGCAATGGAGGCCTGGGCCAGGAAGCCCCTTTAAAACGTGATCTGGCCTCTGGAGGTCACAAAGTGAGGGTGGGTCCACCACCTCTGGAGGGTGCTCAGGCTGTGCTGGGACAGCTCCAAAGGTGGAGCAATGTTCCGATATCAGTCCTCCCTGGGCCTCTTGGTCACTTCCCCATCCTGCTCCCTGGGTCCTCTGAGGCCATTCCAGTCCTCAGTCCAGGGGGGCTTGGCCTTTACTGTGTCATGGGCCCCTCTGGCAATTGTGTGACACCTACAGACCTCCTTTTCTCAGGAAAAGATAGTTTTTAAATGCACAAAATAAAACCACAAGATGACCAAGAAAACCAAAGGCAACTGAAAATAAAGACAGGATGTTTTTCCCCCTCCAGGCCCCTGGAGTCTGCCTGCCCAGGGCTCCAGCCCCAGCTTTAAGGATTATTCACATCGCCCGCAGGCCCGCACTGACGGGATGGGAACCATGAACACCAGCCACCAGCAGCCCTGCGGCTCAGACCCCCTACCCTGGGTGGGAGCCCTTCTCCTCAGCAGCCCCCAGGCATCCTGGGTACCTTCTCTGGGCACTTGTCTTCCATGCCCCATGCAGGGGGACTGATCTCCCCTAAACCGAAGCCCCTCGCTTCTCCCCGGAGCACAATGTCTCATACACAGGAGGGGGTTAATAACAGCCCACAGAAGGGCTGTGACTCGGAGCAGGCCTGGACATGGTCCTGCTTATGTGCCGTCTACACAGGACACATGGCACGGCTTTGTTCTTTCTAACAATCTCCATCATCTGCCCTGTTTGCCGCCCGTGATTCTGGGTCATTGGAGGACACAGAAGTAAAGTTGCTCCGAGCCATCCCTGCTTCCTGCATCCCTCAGCCCTCAGTTTTCCCAGCCTCCTTCCAGACTCCCAGGCCTTCCCCAGCGGCCTCTGCTGCTCTGGGGCGGGCACACAGGGAGCACCTAACCAACACTTGCCGAATGACTGACCAACGTGGAAACCGCGAACAGTTACTGCCTGTCACTCCTGCCCGGCGGCCAATCGGTGCATGTCCCAGAAGGAGGCGTGAAGGCCGGTGTATACCTGGAGGGGTCTGCGGCCTTCCCGGGACCTCTCCAACCCCTCACACCAAGGCTGTATCATTTTTAATCTAAGCACAGAAAAATGTGGCTTTCTTTCAAGCCTGCTCTAGTCGATTCGATTCACCTCACCTCATAACATTAATCAGCCCCTTATTATACGCACACCAAGGATAGCGCTAAGTGTTGGGGAGACAAGAGGGGACGTGACAGGGTTGCCTTCTCTCCAAGCCTCCTGCCCTGGGAGGAGACTCGGCCTGGTCGTTGTTGGACAATACAGGGCAGATGAGGCTGGGATGAGGGAGAGAGATCCGAGGCGAGGGAATCTGGGAAGGCTTCCTGGAGGACTTGAGCCTTATACAGGAAGAGCAGGGGCAGAGACAAGATGGGAATGCACAGGGTGGGACAGGCAGGACACAGAGAGAGTTGAGAAGCCAGGAGGGGCCTGGGCTGGGCCTGCCATCCTGGGTCAGGCCTACGGGAAGCCCTGGGCTGTTCTGTGAAAGATGGTGATGACACCAGCAGGCACCTGGTGCCACCTGAAGGCCTCAGAAGAGCTCTGACATTGTCTCTGTGGGAGGGAGGAGGCAGAGGTCGGTTTAGCCTCATCTCAAGGAGGATGACTTGCCCAGAGACACGCAGCCTGTATCAGAAGCAGGATCCACACCCAGGACTTCCTAACTGCAGCCCCAGACCTCAAGGGATGCTACAATAGTGAGGGGAAGTGGGAGGAAAGCGAGCCTCAGGGCTGCCCCACTCCAGGTGAGAGGAGGGGGATGAAGAGACAAAAGGGAGACAGTGGCCAGGACGTGGGGGGCTGAGGGATGAGGAGGAGAGAGGGCCAGGGAAGGGGGCCAGTCGGGGCACAGGTGCAGATGGCAGCAGGGCTAGACTTTAGGCACAGTGAAGGTGGAGCAGGATCTGACCAGAATTACTTCTTGGTACATATGAAATGTCTTCTTAATAATGATTCTCACCCAGGTGGGTTCAAGGTGCCTGGGATACCTCTATGCCACATGCTGCAAGGTTTGCAAAGGGCTGTGTGTGCTCGCTCACCCTCCCAACAAGCCCAGGAGGCTGGTGCCTTTCCTGTCATTCCTGTTTCACAGATGAAGAAACTGAGGGCCTTCGAGCGGATGTGGCCTGCCCTGCTGAGGGCAGATCTGAGGGAGGCTTTGGGACCGTGTCTTTCTGACTCCAGACCCTGCCCCACCCCTGCCTATGGGGATATGTACATGTGGCTAGGGCCGGGAGGAGCGGCCCTTCTCTCTTCTCCGGGAGCATCTCACCTGATGGGAGAACAGGGGACAGACAGGACTCACAGATGTTTTCTTCTGCAAGGAAACAGAGAGAGCTGGTTAGCGCTGGCTGCCCTGCCCACCGGCGGCAGCTCCCCTGCCAGGACTCGGCTGACCCACCATCGACGAGGACGCCTTTCATCTGCGAGCGGTGCATCTTCTTCAGGAGGGACAGTGAGTCAGCCACCAGGATCTTCTTGCAGCCTTCGCGAAGGAGAATCTAGGGGAAGGGGGTGACAAAACACATCAGACATTCAGGAAGGAGAGAACACAGAGAAAGCGGCTGCCTGCACAGCCTGGGCTGAGACCACCGAGGTGCCTGGGGGCCTCTTGTCCTCCTCACCCTCTGCAAACCAGGGGCACATCCTGTTTTCAGGATAAAATCTCACTTCCTCACATGCCACCTGGGGCTCCCCAGCACTGATCAGATCAGATCCATCTGGCTGCAGATTCTAGGGATTCTAGAATTGTGCATGCTCAGGGCCCCCACATTTAAAAAAGGAGAATTTCACTCTTCCAATGCAGCTAGACCACCTACCAGATGTCAGCATGAGGTCCTGAGGGGAAGAGAGGAGGCTCTGTGTGCCGGGCGGGTCAAACCACTGCTCCCCACTCCCTGCCTCAGCTCCTGGGAGAGCCAGCCCAGGACTCTGTGCCTGAGAGCCCCGGGATACAAGGGTACAAGAGCTGTACCTTGTCTCCAGCCTAGCCCCCAGAGCTGCCATCCAGGGGACCAGACAACACCCTCTAAACATGCTGCAGACCCTGCCTCCTCCTCAGCAGCCATTGAAGCCATGAGAAAGAAAATGCTTAAAACTAAGAGTACTGGCACTGCCCAGTGGCTCCAGACTGTGGGGAGTGTGGGAGAAGCACAGAGACAGATTCAAACAAGACAAGGCCCCATTTCTCCTTTAAGAGTCTCAGTCTGTAGAGGGGGGAGGAGAGGAGGCTAAGAAAAAACTGGTCAAAGAGAGAAAGTCCGGCCACATGGTAGGCGGGTGCCCTTTACACAGCAATGACTGCCTTAGATGCCAACGATGAGGCAACGGAACACGGGCTGATGCTGACCGTCCCCACCTTCCTTTCTCATGGCCAGAAAACCTCTCCTTTCCCTCAGAGGAATGAGCTGCCTTTGGGTCCCACCCACGTCCTCTCTACAGAAGCCCTGGTCCCTTCCCTCTTGGATTCAATCAGAGCAGACTCTTGAGAAGGCCCAGGGAGGCCAGTCTGGACTGCCCAGCCTGGCCTCAAAGCGCTCACAGAGGCCCAGAAGGCCAGGCTCAGGCAGCCACCACCTGCCCCAGGTTCATAAGGAGCTCCTGGGGCTCCCTGCCTCATCCCTAGGGGGCTGCCACCTACAGTCAAAAGCACCTACACTGGAGTAAATGCCAGAGAGGCCTGGAAACAGCATACAAAATGAGGCTAAAACCAGCTCTCCAGAGAAGCCCACCATGATATGGTTGACAGAGCCACCGCCTTGAGTCACACCTCTGACCACCCAGTGGGTGACCTTGGGCAAGGGCCTTCACTGCTGCTGGGTAGGTGCTGATGGACAAGTGCGGGACAGGAGCAGCCCAAACCAAGATCCCCGAGTCAGTCACTGCCCACCCATAGCTTGGACTGCTTCCCCCTGGAAAGAGCCTTTTCTGAAAATGGATCATTGGGCTGGGAGCCTCAAGGGTCAGGGACACAGAGCTCTAGTCATCCAGGGAGGCCCCAGGTATTCATGCAGCCTTGCTCTGCTCCCTAATCTAGGAACACTCACCAAACACACTTTGTAGCTAAGAATACCCAGGGGTCCGGACCATTCCAGCGGTGGCTCCTGAGCAGCAGGGCAAACCTTCCTTCCCCTGGTTCTCAACCCCATCCATACTAGGCAATGAAGTAGAGACCTCGAGGAGGGGAGGCACATCTGACCACTGCTCCCTCTGAACCCCAAAGAGCCCCAAATCAATAACACCTTTCCCAATACTTAGGTAATAAAACAATCATGTTTCTTTTGGCTGAACTCCTCCAGAGCAGAATCTGACAGAGAAAATGTCCAGGATAATAGTCCTGACTGGCTTCTGGCACTGTGAGAAGGAACACGCCTTACTGCTCGAACGTGTGACAAATTCTGAAGGTCTTTGTTCCTCAGGCTTTTACAGAACCTACTGAGAACACAATTAAAAGGATTTTTATAAGAAAGGAATTATCAATCCATCCAGAGAAATGCACATTCCGTCTAGAAGGATATGGAGAAGAGGAAAAAAGTCACAAAAAGAGTCAGGTAAAAATGCAAGAGAAATACTATAAAATTAAAGTCAGAGGAGTCTGCGAAAACCTATTTTAAAACTGTATTAGTGTGAGGTGTGAACACAGAGGACTGAAGGAACGATGAGTGTTCTGTCTGGTTCGGATATCCCTGGGGGAGGGCCCTGGGCCTCTGCAGGGCCCCATACCCACGTGGAAGCTTAATGAAAAGCCCGACTGCCTAACCTGTCCAAGAGTGGAATGGGATAACTTGGAAGGTGGGGGCTCCCCATCACTGGAGGGCTCCAAGGGGAGGCCGGATTTCCTGCATCAGGGAAGTCAGGTACAGGCTGGAGTACACAATCTCTGAGGTTGCTTCAAAATCTGAAATTCTCTGACTCCCAACACAAGAACACAAAAGTAGGTCAGTCTTCCTGGTACAAAATTTCACAAAAAGTAGTGCCTAATCTTGAATGGGGGAGCAAGCCATTATCCACAACAGTGAAGGTGCAAAGGCTTCTGGAAAAGAGGGAGCCTGGAAGACTCAGATCAAATAACTGGTTCACCAGAAAGGAGTATCCAAGGGGGAAATCTGAGTGGATTTAAAGGAAACAGAAGAAATGGACACATAGGAGAGCTCACGTGAACAGAAATTTCAAGATTTCTCAATCTGAAAGATGAAATAGGAATAAAAACACATGCACGAGACAGACTCATCTGCTCAGCGGGGTGTCACCTTCCCCAAGAGACGCGTGCAGCCGTCCCCCTGAACACAGGGTGGCAATCACAGCTTTGTTACTAGGGAAAGGCATCTGCGGGCACAGAGAGTCACAAATATCACAAACGTAGCTTCTTTCATGCCCTTCTTAATATAATCAAAACCTCAGGAATCAAATCATGAAAACACAGACAAATTTCACCCTTCATTTGGATGGTACCAGGCAGGTTTATGAGATGACCTGGCACCCAGTGGTAGAAAATACCCAGTTAGTGCATGTGGCAAAAAAAAAAACAAAAACAAAAACAAAAACAAAAAAAAAAACGATCTGAAGAAAAACAAAGGAAGCCCAATTTCAAGAACGATAATATGGAACGGTTATGAGTCAATATCACATTATTTAGGCCTTGGTTTCAGTATCGTGACATGTACGTCACATACAGACCCAAAGAACGTGCTAAAATTCACCAGCCAGGACGTGGGGACTCCAAAGCAGAATCCGCTGCATGTGAATGTTCCCCGGAACAGTAAAGGCAGAGAGGGAGAGGCTTTCATAACGACACAAAGGGAGGCAGTTGTAAGGGCTTATGCACCGCCTTTTCTCACTGAATTTCATGCCTTCTTTTGACTGCCTGAGCTTTACCAGCTCATCTTAGACAATTTAACTGGTTCTTAGAAACCTGGGCCAACTCTCCTCTTCCCAGCCCACTTCCCACCCAAACGTGTGATCATCCCTAAACTCAGTGACCAGGGGCTCTGCCGTCCTCTATCTCCTCTGAAAACACTGGCCTTGGGTTGACTCCCCTTCCACACCTCTGATGGGCTATTGCTTGGACAAAGCCGGTGCTGAGTGGGAGCAGTAGGAAGAATTTACCTTAATTTCAATAAGAAGTTTCGTTCTATCTTTTCTGACAGTCATCAATAACCTAGGGAATAACATCCAGGGGACCATTTGACTGGGTCCAATACCCTATGAGCTCTTCTTGTCGTCTCTTTGCCCAAGCGGCATTGAGCGCATCAGTGGGATGGAGGAGGACCGACGTACTCTCTCTTGCAGGTGCCATGTCCAGAGCCTTTACGGACTCCTAGACAGGGTCTCAGTTCTAGAGCTAGAAGGGACCTCAGAAGCCAAGCTCCTCATCTGTAAAGTGAGGAGACAGCCCAGGAAGGTGATGTGGCTGACGGTCTATGGTCCAAACAACCTCACTGGGTTCTTATGAGGACCCTGGGAGAAGCCTCCATGTTACGTATCCCTTCATCCTGCCTAAGGGTTCCCCATTCCTGAGCTCCCATCCAGAGGTAATTGTCACTCATGTTCCCATCATGCTTTAATTTCACAAAGCATACAAGCATTATTAATCATTTTAGAGACAGAAGAACTGAACTGATTTGCCCAAAGTCACAGTGCAGGTCAGTGGAGGATGGGACTCATCCTGGGCCTCTGATGCCAAGGCGCAACACACTCTTCTATGCCACAGGAGTTTTGAAATATGTATTTAGCCCACCCCAATGAAGGTTACTAAAACACTGTCCCTGCAACTCCAAATCCCCTCTGAAAACAGACGGGTGATGGAGCACCCCGCTCTCCCTTCCCCTGTCCCTTCTCCAAACCTACCCATTTCTACTGAGGTCACCTCCCAGTTACCTCCTTTACGCCACCATAGCTGATCCACTGCCGAGACTTGACAATTCCACCTCCACAACACCTCTCACATCCATCCCCTTCTCTCTACCCTTGGTCATGACTCTGGCGAGGTCAGGGCCTTCTCTCCTCTTACCTGGACTATCTGAATCACCTCCTAATTGGCTCCCCTACTTCCAGGCCGCCCTCTCTACTTCATTCCCTACCGAGCTGCCAAAATAACATTCCTCACCCGCTCGAATCCCTCTCAGGATAAAAGTCAAAGTCCTGAGCAGAGGATTCTGGGAAGATGGCAGAGTAGATCAGAAAGTTCCAAGCTCTCAAGGTTTTCCTCCACAAAAGAGAAAACAGCACCTCAGGGTAAACACAGTAAGAGAAGGGGCAGAGCAGGTGTCCTTCTGGGACAAGTGGAGAAGCCCTGAAGAAGAATGCCAGAATGCCAGGACAAGGCTTATTCCCTGTGAAGAGTGAACACCTCTGGGGTCAGTTCTACTTAAAACAACAAGCAGCAGGCCCCGGGGTTAGCTGGTCTGGGGAGCTGCCGGCCAGAGGAACTTTGACTCTGGGACAGCGAAGGGTGTTGGGCTTCTCAGCCCAGGAAGGCAGAGGGAACCTCTGTTGACAATGCTTGCTGGACCCAGCTGTGTTGGGGGTCAGAAGGACCCAGTACAGGCCCGGTGGGTGCAGAAGCAGTGGGGTGGGGATGCTGCTGGCTTGTGGACACTTACAGGGGGCTGGAGGTCTTGGTTTAGGGTCTAGGCCAGAGGGGAACATTGAAGGAGGATCTGAGGCCAGAGGCACCATTCCCCCATACCCCAGGAAGAGAGGAGATGACAAAAACTAAGCTGTTAAAAATAAGAACAATTCAAGAAAAACAAGATTATGACAAGAACCTCAGCCAGTTAGAAAAGAAGCCCCAGAATCTTAAGGAAGAAAACGTCCCCTTGAAAATCAGAATTGGGTGAGGGGAGGCCGGCAAAGCTATGAGAGATTGATAAATAGCAAAACCAAACATAAAGAATGAGAAACAGGAGGAACGTGGAGCCCCTCGTGAGAAGAGCAGCTGATGTAGAAAAGAGCCTGAGGCCCGAGCGGCGGCGACGCTGGAAGAGCGCAGGGCTGGGGACCCCACACACCCAAGAGCAGGAGAAGGCGGCCCGGGCCGGGAACACTCTCCTAGCAAAGCCAAGCACGATTCTGAGTGAAGGAAGGAACGTTTACTGAGCACTTTGTTAAAAACAAAAACAAACCAACCTGAACCTAACAGAAGATCTGACATACAAGGGCCTAGAGAACTATAAGGCACCCACCAAAGACGAATGACAAGGAGCCCATGAGGACAGAGCGCTTGCCTTTCATGTACGTCTAAGATTGCTGTGAGTGACTGGGTAGCTTGTCAGAGAGATTGGGGCCCCAAAAAGTAAGGCCATTCAGATGTCTGAGGCTGCAGACCCTTCCTGTCTCACCCAGTGCACTTGCCCGTGCAGCCCCAGGGGGCATCCTAAGCCAGTCATCCCTGGCCAGCTCCTCCAACCGGCCAGTAGATCCTGAGAAGACTTTATCTACTGAGATCTGTTCCAAGGAACAGATATCTGCTTCCAGCACACACTGCAAGGTCTCCCTGAAAGACTTCAGATATTTCTTTTGTTTTTTTGGGGGGGAAGGGCAGAGCAATTGGGGTTAAGCCCAAGGTCACACGGCTAGTAAGTGTTAAGTGTCTGAGGCTGGATTTGAACTCAAGTCCTTCTGACTCCAGGGCCAGTGCTCTATTCACTGCACCACCTAGCCACCCCTGGACTTCAGACATTTCTGACACCACAAAATCAGGTATCCATCCCTTCCAAGGGAGAACTAGAACGTTCTCTCCATGAAATGGGTTCTCTTTATCTGCCAACACTAAAGATCTCTCTTCACAGACGATGCACAGAAGGGCCCCATCTGAAGTTAACGCCCCCCTCCCCCAGCCACACACAAACAGCACCATTCAGGAGGATGTCTCCTCTCCTTTGTAACAGACCCCCAATGGACTGACTGACCCTCCAGACCTCTGCCTGCTCCAGTCACAGGCTCGTCTGCCCGCTCAGCATCGCCAGGGCCTGGGGGATTTCCAGACCAGATAACTCAGCCTTCTAGATGTGCTTAACCTTCTATGCTGTCAGAAATGCCATGGGGGATAGATTCAGAAAACCCTGGGAAGACCTGTATGAACTGAAGAAGGAGGTGAAAACCGTGCACAGGAACGGCAACATTGTAACAACAGGAACGGCAACATTGTAACAACAGGAACAGCAACATTGTAACAAGATCAGCAGCGAAAGACTCTGCTGCTCTGATGGAGACAATGACCTAAGACAAAGGACTGGTGGTGAGGAGCCTGCCCAGCTCCAGGGGGAGAACTGAGGAGCTCCTAGAGGGGAGGGAAGCCGACTTCTTTACTTTCCTTACTCTTACTTGTTGGTGTGTGTGTTTTATCCTTCAGCATGGTTAGTGTGGAAACGTTTTGTTTGACTTTGCAGCTATAAACGATACTGTACCCTCAGCGGTAGGGGAGAGGCAGGAGGGAGGGAGAGAATTTGGAGGTCAAAATTTTTTACTTGGAAATAGCTAACGAAACAAAACAATTTTTCTTAAAAATTGTGATTGAATCTCTTCTGAATTTCTTTAAAGGGTGAGAGGAAGGAGGAAGAAGTGATGGGAATAAGCATTTACACAGAGCACCTGCTGTGTGCTGGGCACCGGGCTAGCCCTTGATGAGTCTGACGACAAGCCTGGGAGGCAGGTACTGATAGGATCCCATGGTCTGGGGGAAGGTGAGGCAGGCCCAGAGCTCTGTGCACCAGAGCTGTGTTCTGTGCTCTGTGCAGGGGCTCTGGGCTTCCCTTCTGCTGGTGCATTTTAAAACAGTCACTTACAGTTGGCTATAGGGAATTTCTTTTTCTTCCCTGGCACTGACAAAACCATCATTTACATTTGTTTAATGCAGGAGTATTCCATAAAACGTTAATCTGTAAACAGTTTATACACAGCACAGTCCATGGCTTTGGGCTTAGGAGATCTATTAACAAAGCATGATTTATGGCAGCTCAGAGGAGTCCGTAGGTCAGGACCAGGCTCAGGTCCGCTGGGCCTTCGCGAGGGCTTTCTGTGGTCAGCATCCCCTTGTAATGGACACAGTGTCCACAATGGCAAAGTCAAGCTCAACTGGAAGGTGATGGATAAAGAAGAACCAGATTCCAGGTAGGAAAACCTGAGGCCAAGGGTATGAATGAAGGGGGAGCACACTGTACAAGGGGAGCCTGGCCCAAGTGTAGTGTTCTGATACAGTAAAGGGGAGGCCTTGAAGGCCACACTCAAGAGTCCAGTCCCCTCCCATCACTTGTGAACCTGGAACATTCTGCACAGCTGGCCACACCCACTTTCTCGGGCAGGAATGAGATTCCCCGGGGAATGCTTGCACTCGGCTCTCTCCCTGACCCTCTGCTGGCGGCTCTTCTTTCTCCTGCTCAGTCCTTGGGGATACACAAGGGGGAGGACACGAGACCTTGAAGCCTCATGACTCTCACTGGCACTGACCTCTTTTCTCATAATTCTACTTTCTGTTTCTAAGAAATTCTTATCATATTGTGGACACCTTCCCTTAGGGAGAAGACGGTCTAAACTAGGAAAGAGGTTTGTCTTTTGGTTTTCTTTGAAGTGACCATAGTAATACAAATTAATGGCTAACAAAATACTGAGGAGTAGAGCCATTGAAAAGATAATTTATAATTAACACGCTGATATCTGAGTGGGGAGGAGGGTCACAAAATCTGAATTAACGGCAACGCTGTAATCTTGCTCCTGACACTGAGTCAAAGTTAACTGTTGGCAAAGTGTCAGAAATTCTCCTCTAAAGGGGGGGTGTGTGCCAGGATGTTTCCTGCCCCGAGCCCTGCCCTATGGTCAAAGTAAACAAACCTGAAGTGAAAAGTGGGGCAGAAACAGTCTCCAAGGAACAAACGAAGTAGAGACAGCAAGCGTTCTGTCAACTGTCAGGTGCCACAAACATCACTGACTGTGATTCCTATGACTTTAATTGTTGACTTTCTGATGTGGGCATCCAGTGAGTCCACTGGCATTTGGAGAAGGCCATGGCCACCTGGGCAAATCCCCAGTGGGAGGCAAAGGACAAAAGGGCAGGGAGGGCATGGAGAGGCCGCAGGGTATTTTCATGATGATGAGGTCGGAGTTCTTGAACACTGAACTGATGACTCGTTACGGTCATAACTAAGCATGAGAAAATATCTACCCGGAGTCTCAGGGAAGGGAGTGAGTTTCCCAAGATCATGTCTAAGAGTTTCTGTCCTTTGGAAAGACAAAAGTTTCTGTCCTTAGGAAAGATCACCCAGTGATCAAGCACTGGTCGCATCGTCAGCGAGGCCGAGCCTCAGGTCACAGACTGTGGACAGTCTGTCCTCAGCCCAGGCCCACAATCCCAGCCCTCACTAAAAGCTTGGCAGCTCTCGTGGCTGATGGTGCTTGAATAGTCCCCTCCATGCCATGAAGGGTCAGGACAAGATGTTTGTGGACATGGGAGAATGATTCATGAGGGGTCAGGAAGACACTGCTCATGAGCCAGAGCTGGCACACTGACAGAAGGTGAAGAGGCCTGTGGTTCTGGCACCACCCTTACAGACAACAAGGGCATTCACCAGACAGGCAGCGGCCCCTAGTCAGTCCAGGAGAGGCCACTTACCTGAAGATTGTAGTCTTGCAGGATTTTCACCAGGGAGTCTCTCAAGTTGGGAATCTCCATCCCTTCCTTAATTCGGTGAATGAGAAGAATTGGGTCAACATGGGTGCCGATGTTGTTTAACAAGCCAGTGATGAATGCTGGTGGAACAGGATAGGAACAAATCAATGCACGTTCACTACGCACATTCCACACAAATCTCTGCCATCTATCCCTGATTGAGTAATGGTCTCTTGGGAAACAAACCTGGAGCAGACACTGACCTGCCCCCAGGAGCTTACAATTGGGCGGGGGGAGATAAGCCTGCAAGACAAACACCAGAGAACAAAGTGGGGGGGGGGGTCTGAAGGAGGAGCCTCCCATCAGGAGTTCTGCAGTTGTGTGAGCTTGAGACTATGTGCATGGGAGCGTAAGTGCATGTATGAAGTGTGTGTGTGTGTAAAAGTATGTGTACATGTACACCAGTGTGCATGAGGATGTGTGAGTGTACACATGTGTGATATGCATAGGTGGTGTGTACAAGTATGAAAGTACATGAGTGTGATTATGTGAGTACATGTGTGTCTAAGTGCATGTGTGTGCATGTGCATATGAGTGTGCACACATGAGTACATGCACGATTGTATTGTGAGGATGCATGCAAGTGCATACATGTGACTGTGAGCATGTGTCCATGTAAGTTTGCATGTGTGTGAGTGTATCCAAGTGTGCACATGTGAGGGTCTGTGTGTATGAGGGGGTGTGTGGCTGAGGGCTCAGGAACGAGGGATGATGAACATGAAGGAATCAAGGAAGCGCAGAAGGATGAGACCAGGAGGGGGCAGGCAGCCCAGGCTGGTGTGAGTGTGGAGCCCACAGGAGGCAGCAGAGGAAGTCACAGTCACAGCACCACATGGCAGGAGACTTGCCAAGGGGGTCAGGTGTGACCAGACACGTTGAGAGCTGCCGACGTGGTAAGTCAAGGCAGCTACTCTCAAGGCTGTTGTGCCAGGCACAGGGGAGGCATTTGGCCAGGTATCCAAGGAGACCGGGGTGGATTATCCTCTAATGGACCAAGACTGGCCATAACCCTGCCAACTGGGGGCAAGCCCAGTTTGGCAACAAGAGAGAAGCTGCCCCAGAGCAGTGTTTAGTTACTAGGCCCTGGGGGTGTCTGGTCACCATTCCCTTTCCTTGGCTGCTGTCTGGCCCCTGGTGGGGCAGAGACATGCTGGGGAAAAGGAGGCACTATGGTGTCCATCTGTCCCTCAGTGTAATAGTAATCAATTTATTAGATATTTAGGGCTAAGTAGATCAGATACTTAGGGCTAAGTAGCACCTAGTAACTTAAGGCTAAGTATAGAACTCTGTCCATTGGTGAAAAGATGTGAATTCCCCTGTTGATTTGGAAGAATGCTATTGGCTGAGACACTCCCCTGTTGACT
>CM053599.1:7312603-7323286 GCA_028646575.1 Pseudocheirus occidentalis | reverse complement strand
GTTAATGGTTGCCCCATGAGTGGAAGATCAGTATATTGTGAATTGCTGATTGAATCAACAACCTCTTAGGGAAACTAGGTGATTCCTTTTGTTAATTGATTGACTGAATCTTTAAATGTGAAGTTAAGCTGGTTCCCCTCTTAGGGAAACCAGGTGAATTGATTGATTGAATCTTTAACTTGATTGATTGAATCTTTAAGTGTTCTTCTTTTGTTCCTCCTTCTAATTATTGTGACTTTCTGTAAATACTGTGCTAAATATTGTGAACTGTTGATACTGTGAATATTGTACTGAATCTTAATTTGTAATGGAATAAACAGAGTGTTCACTAATACGGTGTAATCCAAATCTTAAAAGCTGTTCACAGTAGCATTCTTTTAGGAATCTACTGTTGATTGGCTTTACACTCAGCTCCCACGATGAGACTATGCCTGGTACCAGGGAGGGCAGCTCTGCCTCCTCCCCTTCTACAGGAGTGTCCTTCAAGGATCTCTGGGCAGGGCATTTTTCTTCTTCCTTGCCACAAGCTGGCTAACTGTCCATTTTTGGAGCTTTGCCTAGCTATCACAGTTTGTTTATCCAGCACTGACCACCAAAGTAGGTTCCAGCCTTACGTTTCCAACTGTTTGTGGGGCATCTCCAGGTGAGATGTCCTGCCAGCACCCCAAATCCCACAGGTCTGAAACTGGACTCATCCACTTCCCTGACAATCAAACCCTTTCTCCAATTTCCTGGCACTGCCATTCTCCCAGAACCACTGAAAGTTAGGATTAACACAGGGGCAAGAAAGAGATGGAAACCAAGGAGGATGACCAGAGAGAAGACGACAGCAAAGCTCAGGGAGGAGAATCCCTGAACCCTGCACTGGACAGGACCCTATCAGGCTTTGGCCAGGCTGCCTCTTGGCCATATCTCACACCTTGTCAGGGATGATTCTGGCCCAAAACGAGCCACTCCCTCCTTCTGTTCTGGGGCAGTTCCTTCTTTGAGCTGGGATGCCTCTGACATTGCCCCATTTGCCTCCCTGTAATTCTTATCACTGATCTCCGTTCTGCCTTCTGGAGCCACAAAGAGCACGTCTAACCCCTTTTCTAAGTGCTAGACCTTCAATTCTCTGAAGGATTATCATGCAGACGTCTGGGCTTCATCTCCAGGCTAATCATCCCCAGCTCCTCGGAGGAACTCTCACAGGGCACAATTGGCAGGCTCTCCATTGTCCTGTTCCTTCTTTTCTCAAGAGCCTTCAGTCTATCAACATCTCCATGAAAACAGGACACCATCGAGGGACCAGACGTGTTCTCATCAGGACTAGACGACCGGAAGTGGGAGGCTGAAAATGCTTCAGAAGCACCACAGGAAGAAGAGGACTGAGAAGCGACCGTGGTACCTGGCAATCAGAAGAATCCCAGGGACCTTGGACAGGGGGTCCAAGGTTCAGAAGAGCAGCAAGGACGGAAGCCGGGTACCGATGGGCTAAAGAACCAGAGCCCGCAAATAGAGATTCATCTCTCTTTCTAGAGGTCTGTCTGTGAAGGTGAGCGAGAGGCTGGACAAGAACCGGAGGAGGGTTTTCTTTAGGATTCAGAGGCCCTGGACGGGTTTGCAACGTTCCTAGCTTTCAGTCTTCTCTTCCTTCTGAAATCTCCATGGCTGACTGTTCTGTGTTTTTAGGAGAATCTAAGCTCCCTAGGCTAATAAATGCCTGTGGACTGCCTGATAAATATTTGTTAAATTTGAGTAATAAAGGGGGTGGGAGAAGAAATGACTAAGGCAAGTTCCAGAACAGACCAAAGGTTCAGGATGAAGCCACAGGCAGAGAAGGGGCTCACTTGGGCTAAGAGGGCAGTGACCTCTATCTCTCCCTCTAGGACTGGAAGGAAGGATGGAATAGAGGAGCATTCAGCAACGCAATGAGGCACAGGAGAGGAAATCTGAGAGAGAATTTGAATTGAACACATTCAATCTTCCCAGGAATATACGAGTCAAGGTCACTGACTTAAGAGAGAAGCCTGGGACTGACCACTGAAGAGACTCTGACCGGGGATCACGCTGAAACTGGGCAGCACTGAGTTTGATGGACAACAGGGTCTTTGGGACTTCTTTCAGAAGCATTTGGTAAGACTTCGAGGTAGGATGGGGAGGATGGATGGTGGGAGGTTGGCCAAGGCTGGACATCAGCAGCAAAAGGAGGGGGAAGGTCAAAGAACAAGGGATTCCAGGAGAGAGGCAAGCTCACCGTTGACATGGTGGTCACTAGGGCCCAGACTGTGAAAGAAGCCAAGAGAACCTGGGAGAGGGCGGCTGCCCTGGGCCCAGGGAGGAGGAAGCAAAGGGCAGTCTCCAGAGGGAGAGTGAGCGGGCAGTGGAAGGAAGCCAGAGACTGCGCTCAGTGTGAGGCTGTGAAGGTCAAGCAAGTAAGTGACGGTTAAGGCTGAAGTGGGGAGGGAACCCACCCATGGTGGCTGAGGTCAAGTGAAGGCAGAGGAAACACTTCAGAAAACTACAAGGTTAGCTTGGAAACTCTTCAAGTATCTGACATGAGAACCTGCCAGAGACTGAGCGTCTGACTACAGAGACCAACTTAAATCAGATACCAGAGTTAGCGTATGTCAAAGGAGCCATCTTCATGTGAAAAATAAAGAATTCTTTCCATGGGCTGTAGCTACGATGCCTGCTTTTCAATCTGGTTTACCAAGGCAGCTCTGACACGGGTTTCCAGTGAATTCTAAAAGCAGCCAGGTGCAATCTAAACCAAAAATCTGCTCTATGTCACCATTCCAGGTCTTAAGGTGCTTCCCTCCTCTTGGAGGTGCAGGGAGATAAGATTTAGGGAGAGTCTTCTACCCAAAATGGAAAAGGCTGAACTCTACTGTGGGCGGTCAGACTTCAGGCCAGCGGCAAGACTACCTGGCCAACACCAGTCTGTTGGTCAGCAGGGCCCACCAGAAAACAGCCAGGAAGGCCAAGAGGGTGAAAGTCACTCTCTCATTTCAGAATGGTGAAAGTCCAACTTCCATTTATGGACCAGGTCATGGAACAAAGATGTCTATCCATAAAAAGAGCCCAGGAGGCTATGCAGGGTTATACACTTTGAAAAAGAAATGATGCTCCTGGAAATTCCCCCCCACCACACCCCTCACCCCTCACCCAGAGCCCAGGCCCTGCTTACGCGGCTTGTCGATGGAGTACAGGATCAGGTCTTCCCAGAGCTCGGCATCATCATGCTCCTTGGCGAAGTCGATGGCTTTGTCCACATCATGCAGATCCTCCATGATCATCTTCAGGGCACTTCGGCTGTTCCCCATCCTGCCTGGGGGGGCAGAGAAGGCAGAAAGGTGATCAGGAGTTACTGGGCACGCCTTAGAGACTCTCTGGGACAATGAGAAGGGAGGGATCTGCACCTCACAGGACGTTTGTCTAACTCAGAAATCAGAGGAGCAGCCTGTGGATGCCTCTGCCGGCACTGGGGCACTGCCACACTGTCAGGCCTCCATCTCTTCCTCTGAGGGTTGTGCTGTGTCTACAGTAGCACAGCCAAGCCTGTGACAAGCCCCAGTGACTCCTGGGAAATCTCTTTTCAAAGCAACAGTTCCCAAAACAAAGAGTTTACAGCTTAAGCTCCTATCTGTTTACACTCCGAGAGGGAATCTGACTGGTCACAGCACTTTACTTAGGAAAAAAGGTGACCCCAAGAGGTGATGGGGCTTGGCCAAGGTCATCCAGGGAGCAGTAGGGGCAGAAGAGCAGGAATTGCAAGGTCAGGGCCACCATGAATGACTCAAGGGCTCTCCTGGCCCTTCATCTTGGGTATGATCCTAGAACCAGGGACCTCAGAGGCCTTCAGGTCTAGCCCCCTCAATCTACAGGCAAAGAACCCTATGGGTCCAGAGGCTACAGAAGGATTCAGTCAGAGAACCAGAATTAGAACCTAGGTTTTCAAACTCAAAATCCAACGCACCTTCTACTGTATGTTCCACGTTTCCCGCTAAAAGGGTCTCAATTTCTTTACCTGAGTGTGTAGGGGCAAGACGGACGTCCCAAACAACAAGAGATGGTACCACATCTAGAAAAACGGGGTGCCTCTGGGTGCCACCCACCCAGGCCTTTCGTGAAGCAAGCTCGCTGAGGACATTCAGAAAATCTTTTTGGTCCATAAATTGGAAGCTTTTGTTGAGTAAGCAACGAGTGAAAAATATTCCCAAGGCCACCAATGGATGAGTTAGTTAATTTTTAAATAAGAATTAATTCTGAGGACCGGGGAAAGGAAGGGGAAACAGCATAAAGTACATGGACATTAGATAATGGAGGAAGGCCTGGGGCTGGTATTGGGTCCTGGGTTCAAATGGTGCTTCTGCTACTTTGTGACTTTGGACAAGTCAGTAACTTGTCTGGGAACTCAGTTTCCTCATCTGTAAAAAGAATCTAAAAGGTGCCTTCACACTCTGGATGTACATTCCTGTGCTTTCTCTAGACCTTAGTTACTCTATCTATAAAACAAGGAGATTGGCCCCGATGGGCTCTAAATTTGTATCTCTCAAACTCTGTGATTAAAAGAAGTCTAAGTTCAATGAAGAATACACTTTGGAACCAAGTGACCCTGGCTGAGACTCTATTTTAGGAAAGGGATGTCTTTGATGCCACAAGAGTGACCACGGGCGTGCCCATGGGCTCCAAAGAATCCAAGGACCACAGGCACTGACCTGGGAGGGGAGGGGTCCTCAGAGGCCACGCACTCTGATCCTCACTTTACAGAGGAGGAAACTCAGGCCCAGAGGAGATAAGCTACTAGCCCAAGATGTCCTGGGTCAGGATGGGAGCCCAGACCCTCTGTCCCACCCAGTATTCTACATCCAACACACTGCCAGAGATCTCTGGGAAGCTTTGGTCCTCCTGAAATCCTGACCACGCTGACTCTGCATGTTACTCTTGTCTACTCTGGTTTTCAGGAGGATCAATTGTTCCTTTCCATAAAGCCATAACTTGTGTTGGCTCCAGACCAACAAATGGCCAGGGGGTGGAGAAACCGGTGGTGTTCCTCTGTCCGACGGTGGCAGATCCAGTGAGTTTGGAACACGGCTATAAGGCGGCTGTGCACACGGGCTGGTCCAGGATCCCTCAATTTATGGAGTCTGGAAACTGTTAGAGCTTATCCCAACGAAGGTTGTTACTTACTCAGGAGATAGACAGTCTCTTCCACGAAGTTTCTCTGTTGGCAGATCTCAAGAGCCTAAGTTTGAGCAGAAGAAAAGGAACGTGATGCCGGGTCCCTGAGCAGCGTCCCCACTGCCTGGGGATTCAGGGCTCGGGGCTCTAACACCTTCTTTGAAGCAGTTCTATTCCCTAGTCATGTGCATTTTTAAAAGCCTAAGCCGGCTGAAATGTTCTTTCACCCTGACAATAAATGAGAACTATATGCCACTCCTAACCCTCTATGATAACATACAGCCCAGGGAGACAAATCCAAACAGACCCCAAGAAGAGTTTTTAAAAGCATCATTCATTTTCCAAGATTAAAACCCAGTCAGTTGGTCAGTTGGTCGGTTGATTGGTGGGTGAGTCAGTCAGTCAACATTTGCAAAGCACTCACTCTGCATGTTCCAGGCACTGTGCCGGGCACTGGGGAGACAAAGAGAGGAGCCCTCGAGGGGCTCACAGTCCAGAGGGGGAGACGATAAGTGAACAGGGGTATACAGAGCAGCCGCGTGCAGGACAATCAGCAAAGAGAAGGAGGACACTGGAATGGGGAGCAGGGGGACAGGCTTCCTGCAGAAGATGTGACTTGAAAGAAGCCACAAGGTAGAGATGATGAGGGAGAGCCTCCCAGGCAGGACAGACAGACGGAGCAAACGCCTGGAAGTGATAGAGGGAAGATCTGGTTTGTGCAGCAGCCACAAGGACAATGCCCCTGATGGAAGAGTGGGAGGTGTGGCGTGAGGGGCTCTGAACACCAAACACAACATTGGGCAGCTGCCCCTGGAGTTTACTGAGCAGACCCGAGCTTTAAGAAGATCCTGTTAGTGGCTGAAGAGAGGACAGACGAGTGGGGAGACACAAGCCAGTCAGACCCACCGGCGGCTACCGCAATAGCCCAGGCGCGAGCAGCGAAGGTCTGCTGCAAGGTGGGGGCAATGTCAGGGTGTGTTCAAGAGATGCTGAAAAGGTGACATCGCCAGGCCTTGGCAACAGCTTGGCTGTGGGCGCCAACAGAGAGTGAGGAATCCAGGGTGACTCCTTGGTTTGGAGGCTCAAATGCTGGGAGAACGGTGTTGGCCTCTACAATAGGAGAGAGGAGGATTTAGGGAGAAAGACAATAAGTCTTCTTCTGGACATGCTGAATTTAAGATGTCTCTCGGACATCCAGTTTGAAAGTTCCAAAAGGCAGCTGGAGATGTGAGACTGGAGGCAGCAGAGTTTGGGGCAAGAAAGGATGATTGGAGGATCGAGCATCAGTACAAAGATGGTCATTGAACCCATGCGAACCGACGAGATCACCGAGTAAAGTAGGGAGAGGAGACAGAACTCTGAGGGACACCAACTGTGAGACGGCACTGTCTGGAGAAGGCAGCACCGTACAAAGGGTCAGTCAAGGGGGAGGGGGAGAACCAGGAGAGAGAACAGCCAGAGATAAGAGAGGGTCAAGAAGCAGAGAGTGACTGAGGGTGTCCCAGGCTGCAGAGGAGAATGAGGACTGAGAGATTGCCAAGGCCTCTGCATAGAGTGGTATTAGTGGGAAGATGTCCTTCCTGAAACGTGCACTTGAGCATGGGGGAGCATGTGCCAATGGCCTTGTCCTATGGTGCGGTGACAGCGAAGGGCCCCAGGAACCAGAGGGAAGAGGAGAGGGGTCTGCATCAGCAGCAGCTGAGCTTCCACAGAGGGCCCGGCCCCTGAAGCTTACGCACATGCCCTAAACTTTTGGGGCACCTTCTGGCCAACAATTCCCAATGTTTTTATACCTAAAAGTCCAGTTTTTTCATTCTTTTTCACTGGTTAAAGAAAGGAAAGCTTCCCAGGGACTGCCCAAAAGGCAGCTTGGAGCTGTGCATGGAGAAAGTACTTCCGATACTTCCAAGCATATTTCACCATCTTGGATGGAGGTTCATTTGTGGGCCAGCAAGCTCCCTCTGGAGGGAAGCAGAGGAAATGAACTTCTAAAAGCAGAAGAGAAGCTCTGTCCTTTCCCACAGTAAGAAAGACCTCCGGAGAGCGAAGTTCATGAAGAAGAAAGAGAAAGGGCCAAACACAGGACCCATTTCTGGTCCTTCTTTTCTCAATGGCTCCACTTAGAAGAGCAGCAAGCTACAGAACGCATTCAGCCACGCTCTGGCCCTGACTGCTGGGATGCCTCACTGTGCTAGCAAGGTGGTCCGGGGGCCTTGGGGACTTTGCGCAAAGTCTACCAAGCCAGGTGCCTGGGTACAGTGCCAGCAACATGCCTATCACCGAGGACCAGCCTGGCTAAGCTCAGGGAAGGTCCTCACCAGGCTGGCCACAGGGAGGACTTTTCAGCCAACACAACTTTCAGGGACCAAGCGCGGAGGCAATATGGGCTGCACTGGCAGATGAAGAACACACAAGGAGGAAGCTACCTTTCCCTGGAGGACTAAAGACTTTTTTTTTTTTTTTTTTGCTCAAACCAACCAGGAGCTCAATTTTTCCTTCCTAATTCAGGCAGACAGGAGAACTCCCTGGGGATCCCAGTTTATGGAATACTCTGATTACTCAGAAGCAGACCTTTACTGAAGCAGAAAAGTTTCAACTCCTGCTTTAACACTGGCCCCCCAACTGAAGAAAGCCAGCTTTTAAGACTTCTGGCCTGTCTCATAACACTTAAAGTAAATGAAGGGAAAAGCTCAGGAGACCTAAGGGGCCAGAAGCTGTTTCTGCCCCTCCTAATCCTACACTTGGGGGGAGTAGAAGGACAGAATTGCAGTTAACTGCACAGACCATAATTTCCTTTAAACTTTATAACTCCTTTCAAAAGTAACCGAAACCTGAGAGAGAACTTCAAAGCTTGTGTTGTGATTGTTGTGATTTAAGGGGGCTAATGATCTGTGACCTTCAGCTCTGGGCTTGAATGTTTTCAAAAGACTCTTGATGAAGGAGATGCTGGTTCTCTGGAATGCAACTTAACAAGTGGGTGGGCAATTTACATTGGCAGATATGAAGTGACCCGGCACAAGGCTGGTTGGAATTTTCAACTGATTCTCACCTTCTAATTCAGTTATCCTTCCTGCTGATCCCTTTATAAGCACCGGCCCATGAGCGGCTTCCTGGCAAACAGTCCCCACACCCTGAATTAAGAGGTGGTTACAGGATACATGAAGCTGTGAAAGGCCAACTTTAAGCTGCCAGGTGATGGTCAAGTTCTCAAGTTGGGATGCCAGTGAGCATATGGTTGCTTGCGTGTTCATGGGGCTCCTGAGACCTTCTGGTTTCCTTCTTTCACTGATGACTTTCCAAAAATTAACAGTCTCTCCCTTCTCCCAAGACATGGTGTAAAAACGGCCCGATTTCATGGGGGATTTTTGCCCTAAGTCAGCGACTTGCCCCAGATGGCTTCCCTTCTGGCATGTAGACACATGCACTATCCTGAGCTTTTGCTATCTCTCCCTCTGCCAGTGACAAGGTGCTGGCCAGAGCCTGAGATTTTGCTTGGAGTCCCGGACTGCCAAATCACTCATTCTGTCCTGGGTGTCCAAGCTTTCTGGAGGCTATTTGCAGTATTATGATGGGCAGGACTCACTAGAAGCAAAACCATTATGGGCACAGGCTTGATCTGTGTTTGCTCGGCCTGGAGTCTAATGGTCTGAGTCATCTACTCCATTAGCTGGGTGAGGCATAAAATGGATTTTTCCCTTTCCAAATAAACATGTTACTACGCTGGCTTCAAAATATGGCCACGTATGATTGGAATTTCTTTTTCTAATAAGAAAAAAGGCTGACAAACAAACCGTGAGCTAATATAAGTCATTCCTATCTCCTTTAAAACCACAATGGTGCTTCGTATAAATGTGCCTCATCCGTAAGTTAAAAAGAACGAGGACGTCCATCTTTCAAGCGATACTCTCCATCCTCGGGAGACAGCAGCAACTTATTCTAATAAAGAAAGTCTCCATGAGTTACAACGCAAAAGTCCCTTCAAGGAGTTTTAACAACATGAATTTCCAGGCTCCATATAACGAAGCAGTCTCCTGACCCATTTCTTTTTTTCTTTTTTTTTGCTTTTTGGAGGGCAACTGGGGTTAAGTGACTTGCCCAAAGTCACATGGCTAGTTTTTGTGTTAAGTGGCTGAGGCCAAATTTGAACTCACGTCCTCCTGACTCCAGGGCCAGTGCTCTATTCACTGGACCCCCTAGCCACCCTGCCCTGACTCATTTCTAATGCCTACTGGATTCTACTCTGAACACTTTCATAGCATGATACATGAGGAATCCGAGTCTGGTCTAAATTTCTGAGGCACAAGGCCTCTGGCACACAGCCTCTGAACACTCAAGTCTGGCTTATTAGGCCTCTAGACATCACAAAGTGTCTCACTAATGTCTCAGTGCCTGGGAGAAAAACTCGGCTTCAGCACATCTGAAGAACCCAGGTTCTTAAGACTGAAGAAAATTGCCCACCTTTCCTCCAGGCTCTAAAATAACACCCCTGGCAAGGATGAGAAAGATCGGTTTTATGACCAAGGTATTCTATGTCCCTCTGGTCTCTCCAAGGGTGTGGTCTGCTGGCTGAGTGCAGAGGCTTCCATCTGAAACCACCACAGTGAACTGTGGATATACTCCAGGACATGCACGGTACACGTCAGGATTTTACTGGCAGGACAGTGCACCGTCTAGAGTCACAGGAATGTTAGGAAGAAGGGAGGGACTGGGGGAAAGAAAACGAACTTTGTCTTGAACTTGCTGAGTTTAAGACATCTATGGGATACCCAGTTATAGCTGCTCAAGAACAAGGTGGAGCCATGAGACTGGAGACTAGGAGAGAGGTTAGGGCCAAACCGCAAAATCGCTGACATACAGATGATGATCCATGGGAACTGAGGAGATGACAAAGTTAAAGAGTGTGAAGGGAAGAGAGGAGGGTCCAGGAGAGGCTGTAGGCCACCAGTTAGCAGGCATGGCTCAATGAGGACCCAGTGAAGGAGTGGTCAGCCAGGGAAGACGAAAACCAGCAGAGAGAAATGCCATGAAAACCCTGGGAGATGAGAGTGGGAGGTGACAGAGGCCAACACTGCAGAGACTAAGAAGGATAAAGATGGAGAAAAAGCCATCGGATCTGGAAATTGAGAGATGGCTGGTCATTAAGTGACTGCGGAGAACAGATTCAGTTTTCATCACTCTGTCCCCAGTGCATGGGACCTTGCATGTACTGGGTACTTAAGTAGTAAAGGAAGGAAGGAAGGAAGGAAGGAAGGAAGGAAGGAAGGAAGGAAGGAAGGAAGGAAGGAAGGAGAGAAGGAGGGAAGGAAGGAAGAAAGGGAGGAAGGAAGGGAGGAGTGAAGGGAAGAAGGAAGGGAGGAAGGAAGGAAGGAGGGAAGGAAGGAAGGAAAAGAAGGAAGGTGGGAAGAAAGGAAAGAAGGGAGGGAGGGAGGAAGGAAGGAAGGAAAGGAGGAGTGAAGGAAGGGAGGAAGGAAGGAAGGAAGGGAGAAGAAAGTGCCCTTCAATTTGCACTCTGAATACATC
>CM053599.1:7300938-7312503 GCA_028646575.1 Pseudocheirus occidentalis | reverse complement strand
CCCCGCCCAGATGCCCGATGGCTCCCTTGACTTAAGGCTCTGAACTCTAATTTTGTACCCAAGCCCCAAGGAACCCCGTTTCCTACAGAGGATCAGCCATCAATAAGGCCTAGAACTGCTGTTCCTTCCTCCTGACAAACTGAAGGTCAGGCTTGCCATGTAAACACTCACCCCTGGAGAGGTTCTAGCACTAAGGGAGATGACTCCTCTGCCCTCAGCCAGGGGACAGGACCTTGCATCTATGCTGCAGGGAGGCAGCCGCTTACCTTCTCCAGGGGACAGTGGGTGCTATCTCGGAGAAATGGGAGCAGGTTGGGGCGATCATACTCGGCATAAAGGCTGATCTGCTTCTCGTGGAAGCGCTGGCCTTTGTGATGGTCTCTTTTGAAAAGCTTGTGCAGATACTGAAAGGAACAGAGGCCCAAGTGTTCAGATTAAAATGGGGAAATGAGGAAGCCGGCATATGCTGGTCTTTTCAGTTCTTCCCCTGCCCAAGGAGTTTCATTGGGAAGACACGGACAGAGCACCTTTCAAAAGCCTGGCTTCTGTGTCAAGGGTCAAGTGTCAAGGGCCTGGTCACAGAGAGGACAGAGAATGTTTCCCTTCTGAAATCGGAAGCATGCTGAGATGATTAGAAACTCAAGGGCCGGGCTTGGGATCAGAAGGCCTGGGTTCAAATCCTGACGTGACACTTACTAGCGGGGTGGCCCTGGCTGGCCGAGTCTTTTTCCTTATCTGCAAAATGGGGGATTAGATCACTGGCTTCTGAAGCCCCTTCTCACTTCTGAACTATACGACCCTATGATGAGAGCTGAGTTGCCGCCTCGGCCTGTGGCCATTTCAGAATCAGGATGCTTGTGGGTAATTCCCCACTTCCCCTATTAAGGAGAATGGAGAAGCCTTCAAACAGTCAGGGAGGAAGCTTGGAAAGCATTGCCACGTAATGCTTCTCCCCTAGATAAGGTTTGTGACTGAGCTGCTGAGTGGGGGATGGCTGCAAAGCCCCTGCACTTCTGGATTCCCTTGGGCTGGCATGCAGGCAGCCCACCAAGGTTTTCAGATCATTTTCTGAGCCCTCTGACCGACACTCACACCCTGCTCTTTCTTCGGCAGAATCAGGGCCAATAGCATGTTACCCTGAAATTTGCTGAAAGGTTCCACCATGTATTAATGTCAAAGGAAAACCCCAGGATTTCCATCGCCATGGCCCTGGAGCACAGAAGAGCCCGACTCAAGCTGCAATCAGCTGTCCTTCCTACACATCCTCCTGCACCCCAGGGAGATGCTGCATGCCCTCACTGCCCAAAGGCCAGGCCTCATGGTTGACCACATCTACTTTCAGCAGTAGCCAGAAATGATAGTGAACATGGCTCAGGGCTCATAGGAAAGCTGAGGACTCCAGGAGACCAACAAAGACCTTACACCAAGGATGGTGGGCCAGGCAGGAACACCTGAATGTGAGGGTGAAAGCATGGTGCTGGCGCGAGGGCCGCAAGGGTGAGGGGAATCCTCTCCTCTCCCCGGGCTGTGCTTAGCCAGAGTGTGGGATGCACGGCTTGGTTCATACAGTTGAGGGAAGAATGCGGTTGGAGATCTGATGCAGACTGTAATGAGATGAGGAGAAATCGTCTCACCAATGGCCCCAAGAAAGGTGCCAACAGACTGTGAATGGGAGTCCTCTGTCCCTATATCACAATGCTCGCTCTGGGAATACGCCTGCTCTCCCAGGTGCCAGGGCCCTAACCCAAGCGGCAAAGGCTCGTCTGGCCGAGGACTCGTTTATAGGCTGAGCTGATGGCAAATCATGAACTCCTCCGAGGACAAATGCCCAACGGGGGAGAGAGAAGGGGAAAGGAGGGCAGTGGACTCACCACGTGCTGCAGTTCTGGCCTGTCTTCCAGTTCCTCCACGACCTTTTTTATCTGAAGAAAAATGAGAATGACAGAGTGTGAATGAGGTTCTATGGCCCGCGCAGGCTCAGCATCCCTGCACCCCACAGCTCGGGGGCAGGTGGGTTAGGGGCTGGCATGCCCAGCAGCTGAGAAATACTCACAGAAATCTTGTCTTCGTTGTCCAAAAGCATGTCAACGGCTTTCTGAAACAGAGAGAGACACGTGCTCAGAGGCTGCCCTCCACACGATGCTGCCAGTCTCCAAACACCAGAGGGAGGACGGTGTGAAGGAAATGCAGCAATGTCTACACATGCCTCCCGGTCCCACTGAGGTCCCGGCTCTGGCTGACTGCTAGCGCTGAGCCTCGTCCCTTTTGCTACAGACGCCAGACCTCCTGGGCTCTCCCCACGACACCCAAGGTGGGGCCTCCGCGTCACCCGTGGGGATGCGCCTTCTAAGGACTAAAGTGTGACGACAGAGATGATGCCACGGAGCGGCACGGGAGTCATGGGGGGCACGGGAGGCATGGGGGGGCACGGGTGGACACACCTCTGAGTCAAAGTCCATGAGCAGCACGATTTTATCTTGGATGGAGCTGAAGAGATTGTGCTTGTGGATCAGCTGGAAGACGTCTTTGTGGCGGAGCGTCAAGTAGATCTGGAGAGCCTGGCTGTAGCTCTTGTCATAGGTGTACCTGAGAGGGAAAGGTCAGGCAGCTGGTCAGTCACCAAGCACTCACTGAGCACTGGCTGCATATGGGGTACTTTGCTGAGAGCTTGGCCAGAAGTCCAAGGACAGGCTGGGCCGTCTGCCATCAGAACGCCTGCATGCTCTTGGGGGTGTGGGGGTGGGGTGTCGCCAGGGTAAGCTGCAAAGCTCTGAGAACTGCACTGAGACTTGCAGGACAAACACCAGATGAGCAGAGGCAGCTTCTGCAGGCAGGGCCAATCTTTTGGTTGGGGGCAGTCAAGAAAGGCACTGTGTGGACTTGGCATTTAAGCTTATTTTGGAAGGAAAGAAAAGATTCTAAAAGGAAGGACAAAAGGACGGTGCTGCAGGCTCGAGGGAGGGTCAGGACAAAGGCAGAAAGGCAGTGAGGCTCCAGACTGGCTGATGGCAGACGTCAATGGAAGGAACTGATGCAGGGAGGGACCTGAGGCAGGGGGCTGCCGGGCTCGGTTTGGAAAGTGAAAAGATGTGTGGAGTGAGGGAGGAGGAGAGGGCAAGGAAGATGGTTCTGAGCTCGGGGCGCTGAAGTCTTGAGGGGTCAAGGAGCATGGCCTTGGGTATGTGGCATTGGAGATGTCTATGGAACATCTACTTGTGGGCGGCTCAGTGGCACAGTGAATAGAGCTGAGTTCAAATCTGGCCTTAGACATTTCACACTTACTAGCCGGGTGCCCTTGGCCAAGCCACTTAATCCCAACTGACCTCTAAAAAAAAAAAATCTACTTTGGAAAGTCCAATGAGCAGCAGGAATCAGTTTAGCGGATACTTAGCACTTAGTAAACTTAGGGTTAAGTATGGAAGGTGTGAGGCCTGTCCCCTGTTGAGAAGGTGCGAACTCCCCTGATGACATGGAAGAAGGGGATTGGTTGAGACAGGAGGCCAGTGTGTGAATAAAAGGAAGAATTCCAGAGATAGAGAAAGAGAATTGGAATTTTCTTGTTGGAGGAAGTAGGATTGTGAGAGAGAGAGAGAGAGAGAGAGAGAGAGAGAGAGAGAGAGAGAGAGAGAGAGAAGCTGATTGAGACAAGAGACGGAGTTTTTCTGAGACTAGAATCTGGTGAAGGCCACCCAGAAAGCCGATATTCCTTCTGGGTCCTAGGGCCAGCTGAACCGCTGGAGGACTGAAGAAGCATGACTGGGATTAGACTTTGTTCATGGCCTGGCTGACCCTTGAGTTCCAGGCAAGAGAAGTGGTGAAGGGGGAGGGAGTGTAGTACAGAGGAGAGAGAAGGGGACTGAGCCCAGGTTGAGTGCAGTGACCTTGGAGGAGTCACTGGAGCCAATGGCCCCCAGGGTCTTCACTGGTAAAAATGAGGGATTAGCCAAAGAGACCCCTGAGACCCACTCCGGCTCCAACACAGATTCAGTGCCTTCTTTCCTTCTGAACCTTGGCTTTCGTTTTACAAAAAACTAGCCTTCCTAATCCCTGTGCTGAATCATCATTTTGTGGGGCTTCAGCCTAACTTCTGATGGGCCCCAGGGGCACCTCCAGACTCTCAGACCCCCAAAGTTCAGGACACACCAGCTTCTCCTTCTGGCAGGAGGGGCCGTAACCGGAGGACGTGTGACAGCGACCTCAGCCTGGCTCCCCCTCAAGTGACCTTTGGACCTCGTGGCAGCCCTGACCCCCTTTTTTCATCATAAACCAGAGATGCCATTTGATAGCACAACTGAGGCTGGTCTGCAGGTAATTAAACATAGCTTTACTCCTCCAGGCAAGGAAGACTGGAAACTCGCTCCTGACCTCAATCTCACACTTATCCTGCTGGTGAAGTATGAAAAGGAAGTGATGGTGCAATTATACATTTAAGTCGTCAGGCGTTCCAAATCAATACATCTACACGAACGATGGGCGGGAGAAAAAATCTGACATTTTCTTAAGGAAATTGCAAAAAGCCCTCAAGAACCCACAAAATTGGGAGTAGGAAGAAACGGAGAGAAGGCCTGGTCAGGACAGGAGACCCAAGAAGGCCCTCACAGCTCAGCCAGCGTCCGCAGCAAGGTCCTGTTCTGCGGGTCCTTCTTGAGGTGGTCCCGCACGGCCTGCACGATGACCGAGTTGTTGTACAGGTCTCCAGGCCACTCTCGGATCAACGTTGCAAAGCCCTATGGGAAAGAGGAAGGAAGGCTGTGTATCAGCTCCCAACCCAACGAGGGTCCAGCAGAGTCTGCTGGCACAGTCTCCATCTGAGGACCCGGGACCTCCCAAGGCATCCTGACAACCAGGCCAGGCCGCTGACAGGGCTACATACATACAGGTCTATGAGGACTCGCCCGGAACTATCCTTGCCAGTGTGGCTCCTGCAATCTGTAGGGCCAGGGAACGGTCAGGAGGAGCCTGAAAAGCAACTGGCCAGAGTCTGCAAGGACTCAGTCATCTCTAGGTGCTGGAGAGAATTGAGAAGGGCCGCCTGTGTCCAGATGAGGGGCTGTGCCTCATGCTGGGACGGCTCTGCTGGCAGCTGGAGACAACAGGAAGGCTGTGGCGGGCACAGGGCTATTTCACCACCAGACTGACCGCTGCCTGATGACTGTCCTGCCCAGGTGAGCTCCTCTGACCAACCACTCTATTCCTCTCAGCCCAAGGGACACTGGACAGGATGGACAGGAGGGTCACCAGGGGGACTTCATCTTTTCAGGCAGTGGGTAGCCTGCTGGGTCCCGGTAAAAAGGGCGGGCCCACAAGTCCTGACTAGTCCACGTATTTTAGATGAAGAAACTGTAAAAGGGGAGGCCCAGAGAGGTACAGTCTGCTTCCAAAAGTGTTGGTGAAGGAGGCAGGAAGGGGAGGGCCGTGGACTCAGCTCACCCTCAGGCAAGGGTACTAAGAGTCTACAAAGAATTATGAAGAAACAGGTGGGTCAAGGAAAGAGATGGAGGCTGGACATCAGAGGGCCAGAGGGGTCTGACTCCAACTGACACGAGGGCCCATTCCATGGGTGGCTCAGAAGGATCCCTGCAGGCCACAGACTGACCGGCTAGGAGACAAGGCCAGGGTGGAGAAGGTGAAGGGGATACAGTGCTGGACAGTTACTAGATTGTGAGCCCTGGGGGCAGAAAACCTGTGGCTTCCACCTTCCTTTGTATCCCCAAGCACAGCACACAGTAGGTTCTGACTAAATGACCTGGAGTCAGGGATTGGAATGTGAATCCACCTACTACACCTAGTACTCCCTCACCTAATCTCTGGCCTCAGCTTCCTTATCTGCTCAATTGGGAGAACAGCTAGACGGCAGGACCCTATGTTCCTGGGGGAGGGGATAGGAACAGGGCCTCCAGCTGGCATTCAAAGCCCTTCATGGCCCGCTCCCCTCCCCAGCAGCCACATCTCCCTGAATCGGCCCTGTGCCTGCCACTCCAGGCCCATTCTCAAACTTGGCATTAAACTCAGGAGCTGTGACGTCCCCACCCCTGTGCAGGGCTGGGGTCAGGTGGGCTCAGTCTGTGTAAGAGGAAAGAGGGAACAGGAAGGTGCTAAGCTCTGGTACCTCATAGTCGCTCTCCAGAAACTCGTGCAGGACCATTTCATAGATGAGAGGCTTCAGAATTGGATCCCCTCTTGGTAAATAGGGACTGATGGCCTGGAGGACAGAAGGGAAAGGAAATGAGGCTTGGAACAACAGAAGCCAAGCACAACCTTCCACCACAAACGGCACAGAGCTTCCTGAGCCTGGAGCTCGCCATGCGGAGGAGGTGAAGTGTCCGTGGGCCTCCTGGATGCATTTCCCCGCAGGTGTTTGGGTGCCGTAGCTGTACCACGTGCAGATAGCGCTGGGCACAGACAGCACTGGGCACCACCTCTGGGAAAAGAACTGTGACCCCTCCAAAGAGCTGAGCCTCCCAGGGGCGACGGCCATCTCTCACGGACACACGGCCAGAGCAGTGGCCTAGAGAGATTTTCTGTCACCACACGATGGAGGACAGGCACAGAAGGAAGACAGACAAGACAAGAGGCCCAGACGGATCAGGCTGGACTGCCTTGGGGAAGCAGCTGATGAGCTTAAGATGCTTCTTATCACAAAGGTTCATCTTTTTAACCCTGATGCGCTCCTCCTGAGGCCATATGGTGGTACAGTTTGGGGTGAATGTGTTGTGAACAGCACAAGTTACCACTGACCCAAAGGGCGATGGGTAGACACGTGGTGGAACCAGGGCTGACCTGGAATCGGAGAAGCATGTCCAAGTTCTTCCTGAGACACTCAGTAGCTGGGCGCCCTCCACGCTGTTTCTTCATTTATACAATGGGGACAGTATGAGCTGGGCCCCTGACTTCACAGATCTGTTGGGAATAAAAGTGCTTTGTACGCCTGTCACAGCACATTCCTGAGGGCAGACGTATGGATGGAAGAAGCATAAGAGAGGCTGTCCAAAAACAACAGGGCCAAGTGGTTTCCCATGGAGAGGAGGTGGCTGGCCCGGGCACTGCCTTGGTCCCATCCAAGGGAGAGGTGTCATTCTGGGCAGAGAGGAAGGCTTCCAGCATGGGACGGAGGCTCAGTGGAGGATCTGGGGGTGGACGTGGCCAAGACCACTTAGCATGCGCTATGACTGATGTCATCAGGGGACCCCCACATGAATCTCAGAGTGTGCTGGGACGTGCCACTCTGCTGCACCCCACATGGACGATGGCGGGTGTGAACAGGTGGATACCAGCCTGGTAATGAGGAGGCCACACACTTACTGCCAGGAGAAGCCGGCAGCCTTTGTGTTTGGCTGGGCCAGCCATGGAGAAGCCCGGAGCCTCACAGCACTGTCCAGGGGCATGCCATCCTCTGGGCAGCCTACGCTCTAGATCCTCTTTGTTCTGTGAGAATTCCTAGGCTGTCAAAGGGCCAAAATTGTTGGGGACCCAAAGAGTATGGGAGAGGACTGGAAGTAATCGGCAATATGCTACTCAGCCATGTGCACAAATGTTGTAAAAGACACCATTAAGGATCCCTGGACTGGAAAGAGAGGTGGGCCAGTCACCGATCAACGGAACAGATGGGTGGCACCTTGGCGTGACTCTCAGGGAAACATGAAGAGGGCCAGAGCAAGCCTCCAGTGCCCAGACAATGCCCCCGAGCACCGAGGGAAGGACACACATGCATGCCCCACAGAGGAAGGCCTCCTCTGGTGAAATAAAGGCTGGCACTGAAGCTCCCAGGGCCATCAGTGTCAGCTAAGAAGCCAGGAGGCCATGGGCACATTCCAATGGTTACCAGAAGTAAACCCAGAACTCCAGTAGGGGCTTGTCCCTCCTCTGGGGGCTCTCTTAGACCCTCCATAGTTCTGCATGATGTTTCTAGGTGACAACAGGGGACAACCCAGGCAAACGGCAAAACTGCCGGGTGAAACCAAGTCAGCTAATTCCTCTCATCCCGGGGCCATCGACAAAGGCAGAAACACAGCATTCGGAAAAGACGGAGACTGGAAAGAGCTTCCACACCTGAAAATATTTTGCATTTTTAAGTCTGCTGAATGGCACTGATAGAGACGAAAATACAAATCATCTCTCTCGACTAATGTTGAAAGGGAAACGTCTCTCCTCTATCAAAGAGCACTTCCAAACTTCATGGGAAAACAGACGCGGGCTCCTTCCTGGGCAGGACTGAAATGAGGCCCCATACACACGCAATGTCAGTGCCTGAGATGGCCCGAGGCACTGGACCAGGAAAAATCTGCACAAAAGACAGTAATCTACTCCCTCTAGCAGACTCTAAAGAAAAGCCATTTCTGAAACCTGTTAGAATGAATCAACCAGCACTGTATTCTGGATACCCTTTTTGCATTACTGAGTTTAAATAGACATAAGGCAACTCCTGGTTGTTGGGGGTAGGAGGGGAACGAAGGACAGAGGGAGAGGAAGAAGAAGAGAAAGAGGAGAGGATGGGAGAAGGAAGAAGAAAGGGAGAGGAAGCGAGGGAAGGAGAGAGAGGGAGGGTAAGGGGAGAGAGAGAGAAAAGGAGAAGGAAGAGAGGGAGCGACTCTATGTTAGAGAAAAGAAAGGCTAGTGTCCAGCAGTGAATTCCAATTTGCTGATGGTCATCCTAACATCTACCAATGGAAAGAATCAAGAGTGTCCCTAGGAATAATCCCTGGTTCCTCAATCAACAATGAAACCACACAGGAGGCAGCCGAGATCTCCCCCCTTTCCTTTCACAAAAGGGCACCTGCTCCCACAGAGCCGTGAGCTCACTGGGGAAGGCAGAACCCCCAACAGCTGGTGCTGTCATCCTTCCACCCTGCATCCTGTGCAGTTTTCATCCCTTTATTGCCAAACGCTGTGAAGTCCTAGCCGGCTCCCCAGGACCTCTGGCACTGCCTGGCCACCAGGGAAGCCCTTAGCTGCCCACCTGGCCTCCCCTTCTCCTCCACCTACCTGAGGCATTTCCTTTTCCCCACGACCTCCCTCATGCCACGTTTTGCACAAAAAATCACTGATGGACACAGGAGCCACTGAAGTTTGGAGGTCTTATGCAGAGCCCGAGTCTGGAGCTGAAGCCGCACTTCCTGCTCCCCACTCTGCCCTCATGGGACCAAGGACAGATCTCATCCCTCTTCCATAAAAGAGCCTCAAGCATTTGGAGACAGTCATCATTTCCCTTTTCTGCTCTGAACCAAAGTCATACATCTGTCCCTCTAGGCTAACCAAACCGAACTCCTTCAGCGCATCCACAGATGGTACGATTTCCACTCTGTACACACACTGACTTCTCACTGTTATTCCTAAAATGTGGTGCCTAATCGATCAACAAGCACTGATTAAATAGTGACTCCCCGGGGGCCAGGCACTGAGGATCCTAAGACAAACTGAACCCAGTAATCCAGTGTGGTTCCCCCAATACTGGGTGACAGCTTCCAGAAGCAAAGTCAGTCAGACAAGCTAGAGACTTAAATGCTCATCAAGATTCTGGAGCATCACCAGGGTCAGGACACCTCCCCAATTCTCCATAATCTTTGGTGAATGATCCTGGCTCAGCAGCCACACCTGTGGGGATGCCGTTTGGGGGGGGGCCTGGGCACATGGCTCTCTGACCCCCTCCCTAGCTATGCCTCCAGCTATGCTTACTCTTCTTTTTCCTGCAAAGACTGTTCTCTAAGGGAAGAAAACAGATGTGGAATTTGAGGGGGGGGGGGCGGAGCCAAGATGTCAGCGTAGAAGCAGCAAGGATCAGCAGCTCCTGCACAGCCACCTTAAATACACATAAAATAACAAATTTTAGACCTCCAAAATCCACAAAACTACAGAAAACATGCCTCTCGCTGAAGGCAGTTCAGTAGGAAGGACCCATCGCAACAGGTTGGGAGCCAAGGCCAGCTGAGCCCAAAACCACGGCCTGGCCCCAGGGCGGTGGGGAGAAGCCGCAGCCACAGCCAGAGCCATTCTATCGCTAAAGGCTAAAAAGTGAATCTGAACAAATTCAAGAGCGACAGAACCCACTGAGAGACTTGAGGGAGGAGGATTCCCAGCCCAGGAAAGTGCCTACTCAGGTTGGGGAAAGAAGAACGCTGAGCACAAGGAAGCCGTGCCAACGTGGAGCAGAGAGTAGAGAAGAGCGGACCGAGAAAAAGCTCCAGCCAGGCATCCAGCAGACTCACCCAGCCTGAGAGGTTTGCAGCCATCTCACCAGAGGAGAGAAGATCATCGAACCGGGTAGGAAAAAACTTGGGGCCCACAGCAGGGGCAGCAGGTTCTACGGGGGCAATCTGGATGTTTAAACTTATACACCCATACTACCAGAAGCCAAGATGGAGGAATAAAGTTTAGTGGCTCCTCTAAATCCCTCCCAGACCAAGAAAAGTCTGGAATTAAATGTTTTAATCAGAGTAAAATCTTGAATCAGTGGAAACAGCTCGAGGGACAGCTGAGGAAAGGGGAAAGAAGACAATACAGAGTCTAAGCCCAGTGGGGTGGAGCCAGCAAGCCCTACTAAGAAAAGCCAATTTAGCACCACCAGCCCAATCAGCAAACAACAGCTCTGCCTCAGGCCTTCAGCTGTAGCCGGCTCTGAACCTGCTTGAATCATAGCTGAGGGACACAGGCTCTGAAACCTGAAGGAGCTGGACCACCTACCTCAACAAGGTAACTCAAGGGAATTACTGAGAGTCTTGGTATTGGCATCAGGCTACATACTCAGAGCTTACAGCTACTAAGCCCCTACCTCCCAACCTGAGAAGCTTAACACTCCGGCACCCCAGACTAGGATATCCACTCCAAATTCCACGACATAGGCGCTCACAATGGGGAAGAAGGAAACTACAAAGACTAGGACCATCAAATCTTTTTATAGTGAGCAAGAACAAACAAATTCAGAAGGCAACAGGGACTCTGTATCCACACCAGAGACCACAGAAGAAAATGCAAATTGGTCTCAAGCCCAGAGAGCCCTCTTGGAGGATCTCAAAAGAGATTTTTAAAATGAAATTAGAGAAGTAGGAGATAAATTCCAAGCTACAGTGACCAAACTGGAAAAAAATCTCAGTGAAGAAGTCAAATGTTTGAAAAGCAAAATTGGAGAACTAGGACAGGAGGTCCAAAATCTAACTGGAGAAAATGTCTCCCTAAAAATGAAAAATGAACATAAAGATAAGGAACTCCAAAAACTAGCTAAGGAAAATAACTCACTAAAAATTAGAATCAGACAAATTGAAGCTAAGGACTCTACGATGCAACAAGAGTCAGTCAAACAAAACATAAAGATTGAAAAACTGGAAGAAAGTGCAAAATATCTCACTCAAAAAACAACTGACCTGGAAAACAGGTCCAGGAGAGATAACCTAAGAATTATTGGCCTACCAGAAAATCATGCTGAAAAAACCAGCCTGGACAACATCCTCCAAGAGACTATTAAAGAGAACCATCTGGAGGTCCTAGAATCAGAGGGAGAAATGGTTATTGAAAGAATCCACCGATCTCCTCCTGAAAGAGATCCAAAATTGAAAACTCCAAGAAATATTGTAG
>CM053599.1:7219608-7300438 GCA_028646575.1 Pseudocheirus occidentalis | reverse complement strand
TATCATTCTTTTCGATGTTTGGCTTTTGTTTCTCTTTTCTCACTGTTCACTCCATTGGCTATAACACCTATACAACCAGACTATTGTACAATGTGAAAGAGTTTGCAGATCCTATAAATGATTGTATGCCACCATGGCGGGGGTGGGGGAGTGGGAAGGGGAGAAAAATCTGAAACTCGAATGATGATTCTGGAACTGAATCTTGTAAACTGAAAGTAAACAAACAAGTCAATAAAAAAAATAAGAAAAAAGAAAAGAGATGTGAAAGAAGGTGAGAACTTCAGCCTTGTCTCCATCAACCCTTCCTTTTTCCTTCTCTCCTCCCAGGTGCGGCTCGACCATTTCTGATGCTTTTTTCCCAACATGAAAGGGCTACAAAAGCCCCTTCTGCCTCTTCAGGAGCCACGCTGGGGGCAGCTCCTTCATAACTTGATTGTTCCAGATACTCCTGATCAGGCAGAATGACACGATGGTCTGACACTCATCCCCTGCTGAAGAGTTCTCGATGCATCCACACCAACTTCTCTGGGAAATCACCCCTTTTCTTCATGAGTGGCAATGGTGCTCTCTTCAGAATCCCACTCTTAGATTTCCTTTTCTCCTGGGTTGACCTGACCTAAGTCATGGGATCTTGCTCTAACTGAGACCTTCTCTGAACACTTGCCTTTCTAAACTGCAGGGCACCCACCATTCTGTGCCCAGCTTTCTTGAACTTGCAGATACAGTGGACACTTCCTCCCAATGTTTCCACGGATTCTTAGCAATCACATTCTCACTTTAGGTTGGATTAAAGTCCAGAATAGGTGGTTCTTTGGTCTCTTCCTCTACCAAGAGAAGGAGAGAATCACAGCCTGGGAAGCTGAGTAGGGCTTTCACTGGTTCAGTGTCCAGCTCAGACTCTACAACAATTTGGTAGCAGAACTAAGGGCAGAGAGTGCCAGAGTCAAGGTCTAAGATGCTTCTCCTGTATGCATGGAGAAAGGCGCCAACTGGTACCATACTTCAAGGCCCGGCCACCAGCACACTCAACCTGGTAGAACTTCCAACCCATGGGGGTGGGCCATGAGCACAGAAGGCCGACCAGTGGCATGTGCACACACCCTGGAGCAAATCTAGGGAGGACGGGGGTCCAAGCATCCTCCCTCTAGGCAGAGGAAAGAGCATAAGGAAGTCATGCTAGACAGGTGACTTAGATACAGACTCTCTTCTTCAGAACTGCTGGAAACAGAATGCAGCGCCATTGAAATCCAGCCATACTGAGGAGACCTAGGCAGAAAGGAGACAGCAGACGCTGCCCTGGCCCAATGAAGAGAACAATACGGGGAGGCCCATGCAGAGCGTGGGCTCCAGGAGGGCACTGACTCAGCCTCACTGAGCTGTCTCTGACTTCACTGTTAGGAAAGTCCCTCTTCCAGTGTAGACCAGCACTGGCTCTGAACCTCTGGTCTGAGAGACCTGCCTAAGCACTGGGGTGGGCAGCTCATCAGGGTCACACAATGGGCGTGATGAGAGAGGCCAACCTCAGAGCCAGGGGGACAGATGCTCGAGCTCTGCCTGTGGAGGAGACTATGGTCTCTTTTAATCAGAGACTGAAGGCTTACAAACATCCAATTCTACAGCAAAAGTAGCACATGAGGTAGACAGGGAGAAAGCAGTCTGACATACCTTCAGCTGTCCTATTTCTTTAAATTTGTAAACTTCATACTCCCAGAGGGCTGCATTCTTCCCAAGAACTTTCTGACATTTGCTGGGAATGAAAACATCACAGAAGGGAAAATAATGAGCGAGTGAAAACAGACACACAAGATACAAAATGGCGTTTCCCCAGTTTGGAGAACAGTTATTATTACCTGTGTATATATGTGTGCACATACATATATGTATGTGAACGTACATGCACATACGTGCATACCTATATATCATATACACATATATTCATATACATATATTGTGGACTAGACATGTATATGTCTGCATGTAAACACAGACACACAGAACCCTTATTACTTAAGTAGCTCTCTTCAAATTGTTGGAGTCACAAAAAGATACACACACACACATACTGCTTTGCCAATGGTACTGCTGGTTCAATTTTCCTGTGTTTTGGGGGAAGATGCGTGGTACAGTCTCTCTATCTGGTCCACTTGAAGGAATTCAATTATGTGATTCTTGAACCACAGTTATTTCTTTAAGCCGCTTCTTGACACACGTTAGAAAATATACTGCTGAAGTGGCTGAGAAAATCCTGACCCTGCCAATAGTTGGTAGATGTAGAATGGAGATGCCCAGAAAAACTTACTCTTCTTCTAGTAACTTCTGGGCTCCTAGAAGAAAGTCTCAGGAGCAGAGCCCGGGCCTCCTGCTGCTCTCAGACCTTGGGACCTTGTTATCTCCCTAACCCTAATAACCACTGACTATGGAGACGGAGGACTGACCAGAGCGGCCAGCCTTCCTTGGGGCTTCTGCTCTCCATGGTCCTGAGCACTCACTCACTCTGGACTGATCTCTCTGGTTGGATCTTAGGCAACTTCTCCTCTAAATGGTGTAAATTCTTTGATAAAGATGATACAGGTGGTGGCTACATAAAACGGGCTGATCCAGGAACCGTCTTTTCCTTGCTGGAATCCTTATTCCCCAAGCAGTTCCCCTGTCACACGTTTGGAGCCACAAAGAGATCAAACAGGGCAGGTGAGACGCTGTCTCTAGTTGTTTCCTACACCAAAATGATGACTGCGCCCAGAGAGCTGAAGACAATGCCACAAGCATTCTTACCGCGCTGCCACGTCATGCTCCCCCTTCTCCGCCAGGTGACTTATATAGGCCAGGCCTATATCCTGCGAAAGAACAGCAAAGACACCCCATCAGCCTGCATAAGAACTTCCAAGCAATAGTCTGTGAAGAGATTATAACGTACCAGGTTTTCTGGCTTGTTCGCACTCACAGGATCAGAGCTTGAGAACTAGAAGGGGCAGTGAAAATCATATGGTTCTGCCCGAGGCAACCCCGCTTATCAGAGTTGGAGGCAGGATTTGAACCTGAGTCTTCCTGACTCCAGGCCCAGTGCTCTGACACTAAATGGACATTTTATTTCTGAAATACCCAGACCAGCCATTCCCTCTTTTTCCTCAGGTTTATCACACCAAAAGTTTTCACGATACTCTCCTCTTGGCAAGAGAAACTTTTCTGCAACTGATTTCTTGCCTTCTGAGTTTGGTTCACACAGAAGATGTGGTTATTTTCTGAATGAATACAGACCACTGAAGGTGGTCATTCTCGCTACCTAGGGACTGCTGCTAGTCCCTGAAGCTACTCGTCCTCAGACTAGCCGCTGAAGCTTGTGCCTCTGCCCTGACTTCTCTACTTCAGGCCTGGCTGTGGAACGAGGATCGACGCTATGGCAGAGCTGCCATCTGAGGGAGAGACTTGGTCCCATGCTTAATTCCTTCAGTTTGGCTGGGGAGGGTTCTGTAATTAGCAAGTCACTCTCTAATCTGCAGGGGTAGGCCATCAAATAGAACAAATGCTTCATCCTTTCTTCTTTTTTTAAAACAGGTGGTAAATTAACAAGCCCCCAAATGGGCTTTGAACTGAAAGGAGGAATGGGTCTCTTCCCCCTGGGTCTCCTCCATCATGTGGTGTCTCGTGTGGTTCTAGAGCGTCACTGCCATGTTTGAGGAGCTGCAAGGGTGGAGAAAAGGCAGTCTCTCACTGTGGCGTCTGAGCGACAGGACAGCCATCAGCTCAGTTCCCTTCTCTGTCAAATCAGGGCCTGCATCGAGTGATCCCCTCTTAAGGTGCCACTGAGCTTCCAAGTCAATCCTGCCTCCCTCATCCTGCCCCACCCTGTTCCCCTCCCCCCTTTAACCTTCACAATGAGTTTAGCAAAGGTGGCATGAACTTCAAACTATACTTTTTTTTTCAAACTATACTTTTCACAAATGAAAGGGATTTTTAAAAATTGATGTGTGAGAATATATACCATAAATAATTCAGTAACATTAGAGAAACATAGCTCTGCTGCATGCTAAGAGACAGAAATAGGCACTCTCTCCAAAGCGCTTTACTTGAGCAAGCTCGCCGAAGTGGGTTCTGCTCATATCTCTCTAGGCACTTCCACCCAGAAAGGGCTTCTTACCCCCTAACTCACAAGGGAGCTCCCGCGGCTGGTGTCTTATTCTCTCTTAAAGAGCCCTTTCAGCCCTAATCCTCTCCCATTACTTTTGGCAGCCAGCAATCAGCACGTTTTCATTCAGCATTACAAGGCCCTGATGCCCTGCAGATGACCAAAGCTAGCCTGAAGCCCCTCTATTCTTCACAATGGGTTGTGTTTCCCACTATAAGTGGGTGCTGGATTTCAAGCACTGTTTCTGTACTCACCAGAATCTTGTGTCTTTTAATATTCCTTTGGCTAATTTCAGCAGCCATCAAAGCTTCCTACATGCACATAACCAGAGAGAAGGAAGAGAAAGAGAGGCCTTGAGTGAAGCTCACTTCTTTGTATGATACCTAAAGTTCTGAACCATATAAATAAGGCATCTGCCTTCTGATTTTCAAGGGCTTCTTTTGAGGACTTTGAATGTTATGGTTAAACAAACACATCTGAAGTTAAATTGTGAAACAAAAGCAGTCAACTAAGAGGGAAGCTGCTTCTGTTTTCATCAGGGGTCACTGTTCTGGGATTAAAATCCTGCAAATCCAACAAAATCTAGGAGTTAATTAAAAAAAAAATTTTACTTGTATCAAAAATCCCCAGGGCAGGCTGAGAACAGCCCTTTCAGGTTTCCCTTCTGTTGTTCTTCCAGCCAGGTAGCCTGCCCCACCCCACACACCCAGTGGCCGGATTTGTATCTCCTATATCTAGAAACAGATGACCTGATCCCACCGAGTTCTCCACACACTGGAAATTTAGCAGGTCTGCCTTTACCAATCAGAGATGTCTGAAATGGAATTGTTCCTTGACAACCACAACAGGAACCAGAAACATGAGATTGAGCAGCAGCTTTTGGATTGAGAGGTTTCTAGTTTTTGGTGCAACCCCATGGGAACTAATGAGGTTGTGAAGCAACAGTTCCATGCATGGCTGACTCAATTCTCATTCTCATTCTCTCTCTCTCTCTCTCTCTCGCTCTCCTCATTTTCTCTCTCTGTGTCTCTCCATCTTTCTCCTCATTCTCCCTCTGTCTCTCTCTCCCCCTCCCCCTTCCCTCCCTCTCTCTCCTACTCTCCTCTTCTCCTTCTCTTTCTCTTCTCTCTCCCCCTCCCCCCTCCTTCCCTCTTTCTCTCTCCCCCCCTTTATTTTTTCTTTCATTTTTTTAAACAACATAAAGTGACCGATTTTATAAAAGCCTTTGATGAATACCCAGGTGAACTACGTTAAGAGGTTAGCAATATAAAGGCTGTTATGGAGCAATTTAAGTGAGGAAATAAGTGAAGGTCCCTTAGTCTCCAAATCTTTAATTTTTCAACCCTGTCTTCCAATCAATGTGAATCAAGCACATACATTCATTTCCCTTTGGATAAAGTGGCTCTAAAGACACCACCTTTTTTGGTATCAAAGCTGGGGAAATCATCTTAAAAGAAACAGTAGAATATCCCCCTCTTAGCTTCATTTGAACTGAGCCTGTATGAACTGGTCAGATATTATTTCACCACTTTCTGCTCCCAATGCTCTACCGCACTTGGAAATCTTAACTGCATTCCCAATTTGGGGGTGTGGGTTTGCAGATCACCTAAGAGCAGGCCTCAGAATTTCAGCAACTCTTAACACTCCGTTGCAACGACAGCCTGAGAGTTTGCTGTGCTGAGCTAAAGACTTTGCTTCCCTTTTCATGTTCTAAGAGCTCATTTAATACCTGCAGTTCAAACAAAGCACATCTTAAAAAAGTAACATAAAATTTCCCAGCAATTACTTCGTATTTTTTCTTTTCGAGGAGCCAGTCGATGTGATCATCTTGGTCCCGTTCCTTGGCCACAACAACATCTCGAGGACTGACAATATAAAAGAGTGATTCCCCTTCGGAGTACTCTACAGACAAGGAGAGGAAGAGAGGGCCATTAAAAAGTGCTCTTTGTCTAAAGATACAGTTAGGGAAAGAGGCAGGACCCGCCCCTAGTGCTTTCCACTTTAAGATGGCTTTTGATGCTCCACGTCCCAATAAATTTAAATTCTGACTTCAATTGCAACACAGTATTCAAAAGAGCCCATTCCTTGCTGCGTGTTCTGATTCATCTACCGTGTATAAACTTTATTTATGGCCATTTATAACACTGTTCTACTTTCACAGGACAATTACACCGCAGAGCCAGCAATAAACGTCTCTTCGCCATCAAGGTCAAGGCCATAGAAAGCATCAGTGATAGATGCCACCCCCCCTGGGGGCACAATGTATCGCACAGGCTGGTATTTACAAGGTGGCCTGTTCGGGCTGCATGGGGAATTCAATCATCAAGCCCCAGTTCTGAAGGGTTTGTAAGTAGGTGGCAAAGTTGGCTCTGAGCGACAACGGAACGTGATGCCTCCCAGCTTAAGAGAGGGTTTTGACAAGTTGGGAAAATAACCTCACGGCTTCCCCTTGTTTGGGACTCCCTGCAAAGAGGAGGAAAAAGTGTCCTCACCTACACGGCCCCCACTACCGCCCTCGCACGCCTGTTCACCAGAGTTGGCCGGGAAACAGCCCAACCAAGCAGCAAGCCCTTCTCAGCAGGCCGGGTCATCGCGCTGTGGGGGCTCTGATTCCAGCTTGTTTCAGTTACTCTGTGCCTGCTAAGGGTCCCCATGACTTAGAAGGTCTTCCCTACTTAATTCTGTGACTCCCCCAACCCTACCTCCCCCCATCTTCCGTGACAGAAGCAACAGAAACAAATGTAAAGCAGACACTTCAATCTGCCCTGATTTATGAAGCAGTTTTAGGTACAAAGTCTCAAAGCCGGAGAAGAGACAACGCAAGGTGGTTTTGTTGTGGACAAACAGAGGCAGCAGCTGAACTCCATGGTTCTTTAGTGTTTTCCAAATATCCTGCCTCAGCATCACACTGCTGACTTAGCCCACGTCATGGACAGGGGAGCCAGGGATCAGCAGCCACAGCGCCCACTTCTAGTATGGCCTACTACTGCTCTGAATACAAGGGGCACATCACCATGGGCTGAAACATCCGAGCAAAAGAAAGTCAAATGAACCATGAGATCGATGTGGGTGGGCGTGTGTGCCTGTGCCTGGGTATATATACAGGCATATATGCATACACACATATAATATACTGGATATGTAAACTATATGTGCATAGTTTTATATGTATTATACAAATATATATACAATGTTGATATGTTATACATATATGTATATGAAAATACATACACGGACACATAAATATGTGTGTGTGTGTGTGTGTGTGTGTGTGTGTGTGTGTGAATCTGCTTGTTACATTTCTGGGTGAAGAGTGTTTTTGCAAGAAGAAAACCAGACATTCTAGGGTCCTGAAGTGGGGGAAGAGCCCCCAGCCACAAGAATTAAAAAGCCTCTATCTCTGTCCTTTCTTACCCAGGTGGTAGTCTCTGCATTCATTCTCCTGAAAGCCTCTCACTGTGAGGGCATCAGAAGAGATCTCTTCACAGGTCTCTGGAAGCGGCTGAATAATGTCCAATCTGGGCCGGGCACAGTATTCTCTCTCCTGGGGGAAAAGGAGAAAAAAGCTCCCTTTGTCACATGACCACAAATTACCCAAACGGCTTCTTCTGGAGCCCAGCAAGGGCTGATCTGCACTCTCCTTAGGATGGAGAGCCCAGGGCAGGCCACAAGGTTCTGCTCTCACAACACTGGCTTTTCCACAATTTCCGACTTCATTTTCAAATCAACCCTTGAGTGTCCAATTTGTTGTTAGCAGAAAAAAGCCGAATCTCAGTGACTGATGGGTCCCCTGCCCAGGCATGGGCTCCCCCGGGGCACCACACTGACACCCAGGGCTACAGAGGGCCCAAGGCAGAGCACTAGATGATGATACTCCTTGAGGGGGGGGGGGGAGGGAACCTCAGCCTGAACTAGGGGGCTCCTGGAAGAGCAAAGAAAATGCCTGCGGGCTGCTCTGTGAATGGAAGACAAAGGGGGTCTCATGAGCCAGACGGGCCTGCCTGCTGTTCTTGCATCTCCCTCTGCTGTGCCTCTGCACTGGCTGTAGCCCATGCCTGGAATGCTCTCCCTCCATATCTCAGGCTCTTAGAATCTTTATTTTCCTTCCAGAATCAGCAGAAGCACCAGATGCTGAAGAAGGCACTTCCTGGTCCCCCCAGCTGTGAGAGCCCTTCCCTCTAAGCTTCCAACCTTCTACTCTGAAAGTCTCTCATACACACAGACAGACAGACAGACAGACACACACACACACACACACCCTTGCTGTCTCCCTCATCAGGATGAAAACCCTTTAAGAGGAGGGGTCATTTGGGTCTTTCTAACCCCCAAACTCAGCACAAGGCCTAGAATAGAGGGAGGGCTTAATTAAAGCTTTCTGATTGACTGGTCTGCTTTCCAAAACCATAAGAAAACTGTGAGCAGACCTCTGTCATTTGAGCCAGGGTCACCGCAGGAAGGGTGCTTTTCAGCCACTTTTGCAAAGGGGAGGTCAGAACATAAAGCCCAGAGAACAGGGCCCCAAGCCTGTGAGAATCATCCAGAGTCACAAAGGGGCCCTTCAGAGCAGCCTGACTTGCCCTTTCGTTTTAGACTCATTCCTCGAGTCCTATTAGCTCCTACTTGAGGAACTAATGTTTCCTTTGGTGGTTAAAAGGGAACAAAACAAAAATCCCCCCAAAAGAGAATCACCAACAACAGCAATGGCTCCCCTGGATCCAGGCCCCAAACTCATGTTAAAGATGGCACCCTGAGCCTTCTGCCCACTTGGGGACTCTCTTGCCAATGTGCTCCCCGGGCGTGGCCAGATGAGGCTGTGTCCCCCTGCTTCTTGCTCCATTCCAAGCCTTTCCAATAATGCTTTTCATTAACAAAGGCTTCTGCCATCCCTGTCCATTATTTATTAAGTTTTTCCTCTCTCCATTTGACCTCCTGGTTTCTTGCTTTCCTTTCATGGTTCTCTCCCCTCCACCCGCATCACAACAGCCTGTGTTCGTTCCCCCGGGAGCCAGTGCTATTTTTTCCCTAAAATAAAATAATAAACTGATGTCCTGCAATAGGGCTAGACGCAAACCCTATCGATTTCTGGAGGCTGGAGTGCTCACTTAAGCCTACAGCATTCTGTTGCCTAGCAACATGGGCATCCAGAGCTTCAGGTTACCATAGCGATGACTTCCTAATGCAAGTGTGCTGTCAGAGAAACCTTCCTGAGCATCTTCCCATCTGAAAATGGGCCTTGCAGGCTTTTTTTTACCCCCCTCAGTCCTTCTACCCAGAAATAAGCAAGACACAGACAATGGGAACCTACTACTAGAAACAGCTGCCCGATCAACTGTCCTTTTAAACGCAGTTGCTGAAATCAAGTCTTTCCCAATCAGTTCCCAGCTGTCTGGACTCTCTCATACTTTCTGATTTTCCTGCCCAGCTGTGTCCCTGGCAAGTAAGAGCAGAGCTAGGCTGGCAAAGGGCCTGTGGCAGGGTGATAAGGTCACTTCTGAGAGCGTCTGATAAGACTACACTTCATTCCACAACCAAAGGTAAAAACATCTAGATTAGGGGCTGTGTTGTCTATCTGTATAGCCCTGCCTGAACCTACATGACCCCAAAGAAGAGATGTATGAGAAGACATTTGCTGTGCTCCTTGGCAGGTCTGGGTCCATGAGTGTGGAATAATGCAGATCACTTCAGATTTTTTTTTCAGTTTCTTGATCAATTTTGCTTAATTCCCCTTTTAAACTCTTTGCTATGAGGGAGGGCCCTCAGATAGGGGTGAAGGGAAGGAGGAAATCGAGCTGATGTAAAAACACAATCTTGCAATAAAAATCTATTTTTTTAAGGCATGGACAAGTGAGAGTAGGCTATATTCAATTTTAAAGCGGGAATATCCATTTCATCAGAATCCCTCCATTACATGGGGATAAATGAGAGTGTCTGTGGCATAAGGAAAAATGAACTCACTGGCCTCGTAGTAATTCCCCTGACCCCCTCACACTGGAGCCAATCGCATTCATGGCGATCATTTCTGCTAATGCACAATGTCAACTCCATTTCCTCGCTTGGTGGGGGGAGAAGGGAGGGCAGGCAGAAGCAGTAGACACAGGACAGCACAGCTCCGGGAGGGCAGAGACGTTGGTCTTCTGTGTAACTGGAGCAGGCTTCACTCTCTATGTCTGGGAGTTCCAGTTAGGCCACAAAATACTCAGCGTTTCCAAAGAATTTTGTGTCGTGTTTAAAATAACTTCACAAGTGTCTTTGTATCAAAACACAGAAATCATTACCATCTTGTCTGAGGTCTCCTTGACATAGGAAAGCACCACGAGCTGGTCACAGAGAGGAGCGAGCCCGCTGATGTAGAATTCCATGTCGAACTGAGACACTGCAAAGGGAGGGGGACATGTGTCAGTGGGGAGGGGCACGGTGCACTTCAGGGGGACCCATCCCTTCCCAAGCCACAGCCCAGTGACTAAGAAACCAGCAGCCCTCTCCCTGAGAAGTGGAGCGATGCAGACTCTGGTGGGGACAAGGAAGAAGAGGCTTTTTACAAATGAGTCCAAGAAGGCTGGAGAAGTGACCACTTAAAATAAATCATCAGAGTTTAAAAAAAAAAAAAACCTCTCAAAACATCCAATGAGAAAAGACTAACATGGTGATCTTAAAGCCAGGCAGGAGCAAAAAACCATCTAGAATCATTCAAAAAGTCGGTAAAAAGTCATTCAGATTATTATCATGTGGTGACAGGCTTGAACAGGGATGTTCTTTTAAACCTGTGGCCTGGAGGCCGCATACGGCCCTCTGGGTCCTCAAGTGCGGCCCTTCGACCCAAACCCAACAGAACAAATCCTAAGGGCCACACTAGAGGACCCAGCGGGCTGTATGTGGCCTTAAGGTTGCAGGGACCCATCCCTGGGCTAGAAGCAGCTCCCCACTGGGGCAATACCTGAAATGGGTCAAACTCACACAAATGCAGTTTTCTTGAGCAGAACATCAGTCTGATTGTGAAGTTTGCAATATTTACCTTCATTGCTCTGTGGTTGCTTTTTCTATTTACATGAGTAGAGTCTCTGGCCACGGGCTGGGGAGGGATGACACCTACGCTGTGAGCCCAGGTGATCTGCAGGATGGTGGTGCCCTCAACAATAATAGAAAAGCCAGGAAGGGCAGAGGCTTCTAGCAGAAGTAGCTCTACTAACAGTCACCAAAGATGACCATGAGAAGAACAAGCAAAGGGGCCAACGCGTCTAGCTGAGAAGGCACAGACAGCAGGGAAGACAGGGAGACGCTGCTTAAAAGTGGAGAGAAGAGGAGGAAGAAGCAGGAAATGGAAGAATGGTAGATAACATTCAATTAGAAAGTCCCTAACAGACCTCCTACGGGCTCTGAGAGAGACGGCTGTCCCTTTAAGGCAGGTGAGCATGCCGGCTGCTTTTCCTAAGCAAAGGCAGGAAGACCAATAAATCATGAGGCCTGACCTGGGAGTGGAGCAGCCATGAGTGCCAGACAGAGGGCCACGAGAGTCAGACAGATGGCCGTGAGTGCCAGACAGAGGGCCATGAGAGTCAGACAGAGGGCCACGAGTGACACACAGAGGGCCACAAGTGATGCACAGAGGACCACGAGCTCCAGACAGCCACGAGAGCCAGAGAGAGGGTCACGAAAGTCAGAGGGCCACGAGCACCAGACTGACAGCAACAAGCTCCAGAGGGCCACAAGTGCCAGACAGAGGGCCATGAGTGTCAGACAGAGGGCCACGAGAGTCAGAGGGCCACGGGTGACACACAGAGGGCCACAAGTGACGCACAGAGGACCATGAGCTCCAGACAGCCACGAGAGCCAGAGAGAGGGTCATGAAAGTCAGAGGGCCACGAGCACCAGACTGACAGCAACAAGCTCCAGAGGGCCACAAGTGCCAGACAGAGGGCCACGAAAGGTTACCACCAAAAGTGACTGGAGACTGAGGCTCACGAGTGTAGCAAGTGGCACCTTTTAGTGACTACAAAGGGTGGGGAGTACTTGCCCTTCTGCAGTGGCTAAATACTGCATCTATGCAAAAGGCAGGGTGCAGACAGTTAAACTGAGAAGAAAAGCCAGAAAGGGCTCTAGAGCTTAACTGGAACAACAAAGTGAGGATTTCGAGATAAAGACAAAGGCAACACCAGGGCTCTGTGGTGACCGCAGGCCATCGGGACGTGTGTCAGGAGGGTGCAGAGGAGGGGTGTCGGCCAAGGGGCCTGGTGATGGGACAGGACAAAGAGGGCAGTTGTTTTGTAAAGTAATGTGGAATTATGCCAAGCAAACGCCTAAAACAGCCATGTCCTTAGACCCAGAAAGTCCACTACTGGTCACACACTCCAAGGAAGCCACTGATAGGAATGTGATGAATAAAGAGAATCCCGGAAAGATCTACAGGAACTGATGCAGAAGGAGACCATGTCCGTGGAAGGAGCAGCCACGAATCAGACCAGGAGCCATGGCTGCAGAATCACAACAGCATCTGAGGAGACGGCTCTGCCCCAGCCCCAGGGAGGGCCAGGGAGGAGCCGCCTCAGAGCCGGACCCTACACCTATGGCCAGACATTTCTGGATGCATCAATCAGTTACGGTAAGTTTTATCTTGTGTTCTTTTCGTGTCCTTAAACATAATTTGTGATATGGAATGACTCTGTGGGAGGTGGAGCTAGAGGGTTAACGGGGGAAATCAAGGTGACATAAAAGTACAAATGACACCAACACACACTTATTTTAAGAAAGAACAGCCGGTACTTCTGAAACAAAAGAACTGGGTGAATCCTTATTCAGGCCTCCCTTCATTCCCAGCTCTTGAGACAACACTCGTACCGTGGGGCGATGGATCATCTGAGTCCTGCCCCTCCTCACAGATCCTCCTTCACTCCTTAGGGCCTCCTCTGAGCCTGGCACTGGACACAGTGGCCTTCTGGTGGGCTATGCGGATGTGATCACCCAGGAGGCTGGAGGCCTTGTGTCTGGGACATGTCAGTGAGAATTCAGTGTATTAAGAGCGGGCCACCGCTCCTCAGAGCCCGGCCTCCTCGCTCCCCAGTAACAGCCATGCAGTCGGCCAAGGTCCCCCATCCCTCACCCCAACTTTGCTAAAAAGCAGAGAAGTCACATTTACAAGAAGGTTGCGATTTAGAAATCATTCCGTCAACACCATGGAGCTACAGAACCCGTCATGTGGGGCCTGATCCCACTGTGCCCTGGTTACCAAGCCTCCCTGGATGCCAGCTTCCCTCTGCCCTCTGTCAGTGGGTCACGGGCAGACTTTTCCCCCCAGAGGGCCGTGGGATCAGGTGGAGGGCTGGCCTGCTATGGTGATGAGACATTCCTGTGTTGTTACAGTGGCTTCAGTTTGATAAAAAGGATGCTTAGTAACAATGACAAAGGACAGGTGACCAGGCTCCCTTAGTTTTCCTTCTTGGGAAGACCAAAGGTACCCTCAAGGACTCACCTTGTGTATGTGCTGGGCTGGGGGTGGGGGGTAAGTGGTCTTCTTTTATAAAATCCATATGCTTCCCCTTCACTAATTCCTGGCGGGTCACAGCCAATTACATATAATTTCAAAGACTTTTAAATAAACGTTGACATTTCAATCAAACTGACCATTTGATCTATGAAAATCTAACTAGAATTGTCAGCAACAAGAAGAAGAACCTGTAAAACATTCTGTCACAGACCAAGGTTAAGAGATCTGCCTCTGGGACAGTGAATCCCTGCCAGCCATCAGTGTGACAACTCAGAGAAGCCACAGGATCTGGCTGATAAAGGACAACTCTCCACTCTGGCCACCCCCTGGGAAATCCAACACCCCCTCTATCCCTGCTATTAACTACACTTCTTTACATTTCAAAACCCAATCTGCTGAATTTTCTTTTCCCCAGACTGACAAAATAACAGATTAGTTACACAAAACAATTCTCCTCTAAGGACTTTGATGGCAGGAAGAAGAAACAGCCCAACAGAACATTGGGTTCATCAGTTCTGAGGCTGCTGGGATCCCAGAGAAACCATTCTATCCTTCTGAGGTGGGTCCCCTCTCTGTCCTGGAAGGAGCTTCTCTAGGCCTGCCTGGCCATCTTCAGGCCCTGAAGTGCCAGTTCCTCTCTCGACAGAGCCCCTCCTCATCGGCCAAAACAAGACAACTAAGTCTCCCTAACTCCACCTGTCAACCCCCACCGATCGTACTTTCTATCCTCCCTGGTATATGATGAAGAGGGGGCTCTTGTCCTTGGAGATGCCAACCAGCCCATGGGTGCCCAGGCGTCTGGATCAGCTCAGGCTCAACTCTGTGCCTGCCCTCCCGCCCCAGTCACTGTACATACATACATGCACACACATGCATGCACATACAACCCATGCACAACGCAGAGCCATTCACACACACACGCGTGGAAGAAGCAGGCGCAGATCCAGTCCCACGTCAGAGCTGCTTCCCCTTCTTTCATGGACACTGACACACAACATGCCAGTTGCCCGTCATACTGACAATAAAGAGAATGTAAGTCAACATTCCTTGCGCATTTTTAAATAGGCTCCCTGTGCTCCCAGGCTTCTCCTGGTCAGTTGGTCAGTACGTCAGTCGGTTGGTCGGTCGGTCGGTCGGTCAGTCAGTAGGCATTTACAAAGCGAGGCCTTCCTGTTGGGGAGCACCACACTGGGAGTCCTAACAGAAGTGACACACCAGCCTTGGCTTTCACACAGCACACAATGAACTGTGTGCATGTGAGACAGATAGCACAGTGGGGGCAGGAGAGAGGAGGAGGGAACAAGCACTTATGGAGCACCTCCTGCACACCAGCATTGCTTAAGCGCCTCACCAAGATGATCTCATTTGGTAAATGGCATGTATGCCCCGAAGGAAGGTGCCAGAAGCTGGGACAACACTTGGGCCTCCTCTACAGGCCTGACCATGAACTGGGGACTGAAAGAGACAGATGGAGCCTGGAGCGGGAGAGGAGGCAGGAGAGCAGCTCAGGGCCTAGGCATGGGGGAAACAGGTACGGATTCAAGGAATGGGGAGGCAGAGGCCCAGGGATGAGGAGCCCCAAGTGGGCCTGGGTCACAGGATATACAGAGATGAGTCTGGTAGCAGAAGGGGAGGGGAGAGCAGCATGTGATGAAGGGCTCTAAAAGCCAAACACAGCATTTCACCCTTGACCCAAGAGGGAAGAGGGGGCCACTGGCATTTACTGAGCAGGGGATGCCAGGGGCAGAGCTGATGGACGACATCTTGCCGCTGCAGCGTCAGCACTTCTCTGCTTGCCACACTTCGACAGAGTACTGACCCTGTTTTGTTTTTATTGGGGGTGGTGAGGAAAGGTCCTGCCAGGAGATGCCTCCCAACCTCCTCCTCTGCTCCCACCGCCGATGCTCTTTCTGAACCCTTTCCCAATATCCCTCTTCCTCCATCCGCGGGCCATTCGGAGAGCATGCCAGCTTCAATGCCACCCAGATGCCGACCCCCCAGTCCTGCCTGTGCGACGAGAGGCCAGACTCCGCACCCAGATCCAGGTGCCCAGAATCCTGCTACCTTGCTACCATCTGTCTGCCAACAAACAGCCCTCATCACCCAGCAAAGCTGACCTTTCATCAAGTGACCTCTTTTGTCCCCTCTGTTCAAATGCCTAGAGTCACTGTCCTTGGTCTGCTGAGAGGACGCCTCCCAAGAAGAGGCCAGTCTCTGTGTTCTCCAGGGTTCATCCCAACAAGATCAGACCTGACTTTGTAGGCGGCAGCCCATTCACAACTCAGTTGCTACATCCTGCATGACAACCTTCTGAAGGGGCAGCTCCGACTTTGCTAGGACCTTGCCGAGCCATCCTGAGCAGTTCCCCAAAGCCCTTTGGGCAAGGCTGGAATTTAAGGCCCACCCTATGCTGGCTCCAACCCACCTTTCTGCCCTTGGTTTACACTTCTTCCCATCACATACTCCTTCAGTTAGCTGACAGATACAAATGGTGGTAGGGGAGGGGGCATCCTGGGAGAAGACAATGAGGCAACACCACAAAAGCCCCCTAATGTCCAAGGGTTCTGGGAGGGCGCCTGAGCCCAGTCAAAGCCTCGATGCCCTTTTCTCAGGCATGCTGCACAGGGCGCTTCTAACTAGGACAGGCTACACAGTCCCCAAGGGCCTCCCTGCCCTGCTGCGCATACAAAAAAGAGCCTTTAAAAGGCTGGCAGCGTGGAGAAGGCTCTCCCTAAGGGGTCACTAAGGCAGCTAAGAACATCAGAGCTGAGAGAGATTTCCATCAACTGCAGTCAAACGGAGGAAAGCCTGAGACCAGAGGAGTGGTCAGGCCAGGCCTTCTGCCTGTCGGGGGAGGAAAAAACACCTCTCCGTCAATCCTGTGTCCTGTCTAGCCTCCTGAATGCACTGCCCAACACCCTGGGATCCCCCCCCCTGCCACAAATGGCCATCACTCATACATGTTCATGAACTCAGAAAGTCCTGCTCACAACTGCTGCTTGCACCTCCAGGCTCTGTGCTCAGTCCTCACCGGGACCTCCAATCCCTGGCCCTGTGGGTCCTTCCCAGACCCTGCACCCCCCCCCCACACTCTGGCTCTATTTCACCCCTCCCCAACCTGCCCCTCTTTGGGCACCAGGAAACATCTACACTAGCCTCTTCTCTCAGGTTGCTTGCTCCTTTACCCTAATGGAGACTCCCCAGCCCTGAATGATGCAAGGTCTTCATTATTCATGTAACTTTTCCGATGGTTTTTCTGAAACCACGTCCTTCACCATGTCTTACTGTAAAACAGTATTCCATCCAACAAACATTGCAAACACATGTCCAACAAAGCCAGTATCTTTACCCCAAACTCTCCCTTTTTCCTAATTCCCCTATTGCTGCTAAGAACATCACCACCCTCCCACTTGCCCAGGCCAGAGTGCCAACATGCTGAAATGGAATGAAGACAGAGCAAACCAAATTCATCACTCAGAGAAAGGCTTGCTATTAAATAAGGACAGAAAACATAGAAATACATTCAGGAAGTGTGGAAACCCAAGCTGTGTAAACCTGATGACCACAGACACTCTGCTGGCCTCGGGTATCATGCCCTGCCATTAACAAGGAACGGCACGAAGGAGAGAGCAGAGCCACCAGGCACCAGGGCGAGGGGCGTCTACCCAAGCACCCGTCACTCTGGCGTTCCGCTCAGCGGAGATGATGGGCAGCGTCGTACCTATTTCAACGTAACGGTTTGGTAAGTCTCGCATTTCACCGGCATGTCGCTCCTTCACTGAACAGATCTGGAAAAGAAACACAGAAACCATTAGAGTCATTACTGTTTGCTGGAGATGCTCCTGACTAAGCAGCACAAGGAGCCTAGACCGGTTCAAAGTAGTCTGGCAGCCACGGGGGCAGAGTCGACATGGATTCAAGAGGCAGCTTCCAAGGAAAGCAGCAAGGGAAGTGAGGATGAGCATAAGAGCGGCACCCCCTGTTAATTATCCATCCAAAGTCTACGCCCAGTTAAAGAGCGCAGAGGACTTCTTGCACCGTGTCTGACTTGTGATGACCGCTGTTCTGGGAATACTGGAAAACCCCAGGGCCTCCTTCTGCAGCAGCCTGGGCAGGCCAGCCTGGCAGGGGCTTCCAGGGGAAACCTCCCCTGGGTCCCTCTGGGGAGGGGGCCAAGCACAGCTGGAGATCCCCATACCGCTACAGTCACTGTTTTGCAAAATTGGATTCCTCAAGATGCTGGCATCTGCAGAGAGGTCTTTCAGAGTCATCTGGTAATGAAAGTTTATAGGGTTTCTCACTCAGTAATCAGTTTTAAAGACTGAACCCATTTTACTACTGAGGACTCTTACAGCCTGCCCCAGTGAGCATCTTCCAGGAACCATAAACCTGCTCTCTCTGCAGACAAGTCCCCTTTGTCACCCACCAGAGAAGAGAATAAAAGCATATTTCTTAAAAACTATAGGCCCCTATGGGAAAGCAGGATGTGTCACACACACACACACACACACACACACACACACACACACACACACACACACACACACGTCCATACCATTCCATACGGTTCTCCTTGGTCCATCAGCTCCATGTCTCCCTTCACTAACTTGTTCAAATAATTGCCCCATATCTCAATGATCCATAAACGAAATATGAAAATCTAATATGAAGCCGAGAGCCCAATCTCATATAAACTCAGTCCTGCCCCCCGATGCAGCTCGTTAATGTTGGAGAACACACTGGTGCTTTTTGGTAATTATGCCCATTAGAACAGATTTTGCATGATGTTTCTTTCCAAAGTAGATGAAACCACGCAGGAATTGCTCCTTTCATGCAACATTAGATGCCTGGTTTTCTGGGTGGCTAACAGTCTCCATGGATTACAGCCCGGGTTGAGGTACCTCACCCTTTCTGGGCTTTTGTGGAATGAGGGCCTCAGGCTCAGAGATCTCCAAGATCCCTGGCAGCTCCAAACCTCAATGATTCTGCTCATCTTGAGATGTCCACCTTGCTGACTTTGTCTAAGATGACTTCTAGGCAGGTCAGGGAGCTGACACACGTGACCTGAAGCTGATGGCCCTAGTGGCCCACATGCAAATGAGAGCTGATTATTCCAACGCACCCAACATTCTCAAACTTCATTTCAGCCATGGGTTTCTGCCTTCTGCTTCTCAGACCTTTATCTAAGCTACCAATGATACAAGCAGAAAGGGCACTGATGCGATTTCCATCATTTTCACCTCTGGCCCCAAGAATTCTGATGAACCAATGGAGAAAGGGAAGGGAAGCAGAGGAGAAAAGAGGTGGAGGCAGACAAAGGGAAGTAATATCAACTCAAGGTTTTCTAAAATCCCTCACCACTCAGAAACAGTAAAACAAACACATCCAGCCTCTGCTGCCAGACGCATGGAGAACACTGGGCCCTGCACAGACCACGCATTGCCACAGCCTATGTGCCGCTGTCACGCAGTTGAGACTGTTCCTTCAGAAGGAAGGCGTCCTCCAGCTCCATGGGCCTGGCCCTTTGCTAGAGAGTCCGTAACACCAGGACAGAGGTGAAACCCGTACCTTGACAGAGGCGCCCCAGCCAATGATGAGAGTGACATAATCCTTCCAGCAGAGGCTGCAAGGATACATATCGGGGCGAAGGCTGATGTCATCTCGGGGCACATTGGTGATTCTCTGCTTGGATATGACATCAAGGATTTTTACACCCTGGAAAAGGAAAGGAAGAGCCACTGTATTGCACCACCCAGCTGCCCGGGGCCCATGGCTGGGGAGGGCTCGTCTAATGTTGCCATCCATGAAATCAGGACTGACTGGCTGCCCAAAACCAGCCCCAGGGAGCTCCTCTGTCAAACAGGACCAAGTCATAGTGCTAGGGCAACTTCACGACCTTGGCACCAGGATCACCAGCTCACCATGTGTCCCTCTCCCAGGCTCCCACTTCAATGGCTCAACCTCCACTCTACACTGATAGATTCTCACCCTTCCCAACAGTAACAGAATGAAGAGGAATGTTGACTTGGAAAGTTCCAATCTTTGGGACATGGTGTGGGCGAGGCCATGAGAACCAGGGAGCACCTTCCTTGGAAGTCATGACTTCTCTGACAGGGACCCCACACAGACCACCAAGCCCAGGAGCCTGAGGAAGGTGTCTAAAGCTATAGGAAGCAGCTGAGTGACCAGAGGGAGGACACCACCACACTGGGACGATTCCCAGAAAAGGACGCCAACACTTTGTGCCTAACCTGGATTCTACTCTGAGGCCTTGTCGCCAGGCCTCAGGGCTCTCCTGGATTCAGTGTACCAGTCTGACCTCTGCCAATGCTCCTGGTCATCTACTCCCACAATGTGGACCCTGCTCTCTTCAGACACGGCCCTACGTGTACACTATCCCCACAGCACACTTTTTATTCCAGGACTATGAAGTATCCCTAATCAGTACTTCCCTGTTAATGCAAGTTAGCTTTGGAGATCCAAAGGGAAGCTGTGCTTGTGGGTCTGGGCACAAAGTCACAGAGGACTTTTTTCTTTCATCTGATCTTTCTCTTCCCAGAAAAAAAAAATAAAATCAGTGGGATCACACAGATAAAATGATTCCTGTAGCAAATGAAAGGGGGAGAAGAGACAGGGCAGGGGGTGGAGGCATGAGCCTCTCTGCTTCTCAGATGAGGGGTGGCCACATGATGCCCCACATTTTATTTTTCTCCCAGAAGAAGGCAGTTTACATTCTTAAAAGAAAACAAAATGAACAAAAACCCTTCGTCTTACAACTAAAGAACAAACAGCAACAGCAGAAAACAGCCTCTATCAAAAATGGGAAAATGCAAGGGAGCAGGGAAGAAAGGAGCCTCTCAAAGGCTCTGATCTCTGGGCATCTGCCCCGGAAGCAAAGGGCAGCACTGGCCCGGGTGGAGGACTTCCTGAAAGGGTGCTGGGCCTCACGTCACAGAAAACCACCAAAGGAGACAAAACAACAAACAGACTTTCTATCCCTCCACAAGTCCCCAGCAGCGGCTCCCCAGGAGCACAAGCCCTGCCCCCCAGGTCTGTGCCCCTGTGGCTGCCCACCTCAGGCTCGTGAAATGTTCATTCCCCCGGTTCTGTAACAAGGGCTTGGTTCACGCTGCTCAGACCACCTTTCGTTCTCACCTCCGGCTTCTCGTCCCAAGGTGGGCTCAGCAATGAGCTGGGGTTGACATGTCTGCTTCTGTGTCTTCAGAAGCCGGGAGCCTCTTCTCTATTCCATGGGAAGTCCAATGGGAACACGACTACATTGTTCTTACAGTGGGCCGTGGTGTGACACTTACCATATTATTGGCCCAAGCGATTAAATTCCCCTTCCATTTCACGTTTCTTATGTTTCCTTCTCCTTCATGCAAAACAGAGGATTTCCATCTGCTCATCCAAGATCGTTCAAACAAAACCAGCTGCGGAAAAAAAAGTCACAGAAATCAAGAATGTGAAGCACAAAGGGTGGACTGCTAGGGTGGGCACACTGGTGGACAAACAACACAGTGGAAGAGAGTGTGGAAGATCTAGGCTCCAGGGCTTCCTTTAGGGCAGACTGACAGCGGTATGGACAGAAGTCATAGCCTCTCGATGATGCTGTCTCCTCAGCTTGAAGCCTAAAGGATTCTAAGGTCTCTCTCAATATTAAGTCTTCAATCTTCCTCATCTCCTCAAGGTCACATGTGGGTCACTATGAGCTTTAAAAACCTTTTAACTGGGGGAGGGGGGGTTAGCGCCTTACAATGACAAAGTCACAGGTTTGGACCAGAAATACATTGCACGGCTACAAAAATAAAACAAAAATCCAACTAGTCAAAAAGAATAACTTTCTTCCCCACTCCTAACCAATATAGATGCTAGGTGGCACCATGGAGAAAAGTCAGATCTGGAGTCAGGAAGACCCGAGTTCGAATTTGACCTCAGAGTCTCACTAGGTGTGTGACCCCAGTCAAGTCACTGACCCTGTTTGCTTCAGCTTCCTCACATGTAAATGGGGGCTAGTAATAGCACCCACATCTCAGGGGCATTGTGCAGATTAAATAATTTGTAAAATAATTTGTAAAGTACTTTGCAAGCCCTAAAGTGCTATGGCAAAGCTAGTCACTGACACCTCCATCATCATCATCACCATCACTATCATCATCACCATTATCATCATGACCATCATCACCACCATCATCATCATCACCATCATCATCATCACCACCATCATCATCATCACCACCATCATCATCGTCACCATCACCACCATCATCATCATCACCATCATCATCATCATCACCACCATCACCATCGTCACCACCATCACCATCGTCACCATCATCACCATCATCATCACCACCACCATCATCATCATCACCATCATCATCATCACCACCATCATCATCATCACCATTATCATCACCAACATCATCATCATCATCACCATTATCATCATCACCACCATCATCATCGTCACCATCATCATCACCATCATCATCACCATCACCATCATCGTCACCATCATCATCATCACCATCAACATCATCATCACCATCATCACCACCAACATCAACATCATCATCATCATCACCATTATCATCATCACCACCATCATCATCGTCACCATCGTCACCATCATCATCACCATCATCACCATCACCATCATCGTCACCATCATCATCACCATCATCATCAACATCATCACCATCATCAACATCATCACCACCATCATCACCACCATCACCATCATCACCACCATCATCACCACCATCATCATCACCATCATCACCACCATCACCATCATCATCACCATCATCACCACCATCATCATCATCATCATCACCATTATCATCACCACCATCATCATCATCACCATCATCACCACCATCACCATCATCATCATCATCACCATCATCACCACCATCACCACCATCATCATCACCATCATCACCACCATCATCATCATCACCATTATCATCACCATCACCATTATCATCACCACCATCATCATCATCATCACCATCATCATCACCATCATCACCACCATCATCATTACCATCATCACCATCATCATCACCATTATCATCACCACCATCATCATCACCATCATCACCATCATCATCACCATCATCACCATCATCATCACCATTATCATCACCACCATCACCATCACCATCATCACCATTATCATCACCACCAACATCATCATCACCATGTTTTTACCCCATAACTTTAATCTCTGTAAGATTCTTTTTTTTGTTTGTTTGCTTTTTGGAGGGCAGTTGGGGTTAAGTGACTTGCCCAAGGTCACAGGCTAGTTTTTGTGTGAAGTGTGTGAGGCCAAATTTGAACTCAGGTCCTCCTGACTCCAGGGCCGGTGCTCTATTCACTGCACCACCTAGCCGCCCCTCTGTAAGATTCTTCTTGAGGCTGGGATGTTGGGGAGACAGTCAACACAAGAGACCAAGAAGATGCCAAATGGAACCAGAAGAAATCTGAGCCTTGGCATGCCTGCTCCTTATGCCCTGTGCACTAAAGGGGGAATGACCCCCGCCATTTCTCAAATCCAGACTGATCCCCAGCTTCGATGGCTCCGAAGGCCCTACCATGTGAAGCCACAAGATGGCGCCAAAATACAAAGATTGACTGAAACCATTTTTGAGACTGTTACCACAAAGACTTGTAGGAAGGGAAGTTCCACATATAACGACTAATTTTGTTTCAGAACCTCATCATGTCCCCATTGACAATGATCTCCTTGTCCCAGACTGAAAGAGAAACAACAGGTCACGGCACTTCACTGACCAGACCAAATGGACGCTCAGGCCTTTCCCCTCTGGTTTGCCATGAAGCCTGCACTAGTGTCTCTGGGAGTGGCCGTGGCTTCCTGAGAGGACAGAGAGCAGGCGGGCAGCAAAGCAAGGAGGCTCTGGGCGGCAGCTGGGTGAGGACAGACTGGCCAACTGGACGCCAAGCGTCATGACCTGAGCAGCAGGAGGACAGGCCTATGCAGGGGAGGAAGCAGAAATGACAGGATCTGACAACGGACTAGAGCCACCGGGCAAGAGAGGGAGTGGGCGAGGGTGGCTGAGGTCTCCAGCCAGCATGACCTCGAGGATGGCCGTACTCCTGACCAGAAGGGAGGAGAGATCTGACTAGTCATGGTGGATGGGTGAAGCAGGCCTGGAGCTCCAGAGCGAGCTGGGCCACGGGACACTCTTCATTGAGTGTAGGCCCCAATCCACGGAGGAGAAGAGCAAAGGCCCTGGGGCGAGTCCTGAAGAACGACTCCTATGGGCACCTGAGGCTGGGCAGTCAGAGAGGAGGAGGATGGAGAGGGGTCAAGACAGATGGCGATGAAGAAAAGGTGAGTTGACGTTCCAGTTCAGAGACTGACCACAGCTTTGGGGAGAGCAGTTTCCATGGAATGAGACTGGAAGCCACAGAGGAGACTGGGAAGAGGGTAAGGGGAGAGGATGGTTTCTCAAAGAGCTGAATGGAAAACAGAAGAGACCGGGGGTCAGGGGCTTTTAACAGGCGCCGGCTTCCTGAAGCTTGTGAATTCAAACTGGCCTGTTTCAGTTAATGCCCGAGCATTTGTTAAGGCTGCGCACTGTGCTGGGCACATGCTTCATCACAAAGCGCTTACCCTGCAAAGGGGGTGAGGCACAGCAAGTCCCCATTACACACATTTATACCGACACACACACACACACGCAGATATACAAATTTACAGATAAACAGTGTAGACATTCATATGCAGATACACAGATACGCAGCACGAGTAATGGCACATATGTTTCATTTGTCAGTACATGCAACACAAAGACAAAGAGGCATTTACCTGCTGACTGAGTGGACATGATGGACCCCTGAAAGGTTAAGAACTGAAGGGACGGCTTGTGATTGCAGCTCTGACCGAGGAACCAAACCACCTCTTTCTAAGTATCCAACTAAGCAGAATCTGCTCGCTTTAACTGAGGACTCAGTGGTTTCTTTTTCTTCTCTGTCCTGCCTGCCATTTGGTGGCAATGCCAAAAAGAAACTGGAGTGTCCGGGGGCCCAATTTTCCTCCATACTTCAGGTCCCTAACAAAGCTACATAGAAGCAGATTGTTGAGCATGAAAATTAAACTTCCCAGGGGAAGCTGACCATGCCAGTGATTCAGGGGTGGGCAGAGGCTGCAAAGAGACATGCCTGGGCATCATGACGCCCTGGGTTTCCATCCCACCTCTGCCACCCAGACGTGTCTCTAAGGCCCTAAGGGACAGAGAAGGCTTGTTCACAAGGATTTCCCTCTATCAGTAAAATCAAAGGCTTGGTCCCTACCCAACAGGTGGGCACGGGCGCTCTGGCTGCTGCCTCTTTAATCCTGGGTCAATTCACCACTTGTCTGTGCTTCCAGCAGAGGGCAGTTACAGAAGGGAAAGAGTTGTGAACTCATCGGTTCCAGAGAGCGTCAGGACCCCTCAGCACAGCAGCAGCCCCAGAGGCCTGGTAGCCCCTGGCCCAGGTTCGGGAAACAAAGAAGTCCTTTCCCTCCCACGCTCTGACATTTCTATTGAGAAGAACACTGTAACTCACTTTATCCAGAAGATTCATTCTTAAAAAGCTTCGTGTCAATCAATTTTGTAAACTGAACAAAACTTCCCACGACAATTTCCAAGATGTTCCTGTATTCTGATCACTGTCAGTCATTGGCGGCTCCCAAGACTTCGGGCTGAAGCCCCCACACCCCCAGCCTCTCTCAAGCAGCTAATGGAATCCTTTTGTAATGTGAATATAATTGACCTCTTAGTCTCTCTGCTGTCAAAGTTCTTTTCTGGGCAGACTGGCACTTATGTCAGTCATTTCAAAACTGTATGGCAGAGAGCAAATGTAGTTAACTGACAAATATTGATTCCTGTTTACACATATTAAACCAGGGAGGTCTCCTGGCAGAAGAGAAAGAGCCCCGGCCTGCGGGCCAGGAGTCCTGGGGCTTGGTGCTAGGTCAGTCACTAGCTAAGTGGGGCTATGGACAAGGCACTCAACTTTGGGGAGCCTTGGCTGCTTTCCTCCTTCGTAAAATGACTTTCCAGGATTTCTTCTGGCTCAAAAACCATGTTTCTCTGTGGCCATTAGTTTAGCAAATTAACAGGAAATTTTCCTAAACCATTACGGCATCATAGGAAGTGCAGAGCCTGGTACCACAGGCAGCAGCAGCAGAAACTCCCCTAAGACCCCTGCGGGCACCAAGTTGTGCCAGTGTGGGAAGGGGGTGGCTGGAGCACGGATGGAACAAGCCTATGTGGGCCAGTGCAAGGGTGTGGATGGTGCTCGGGGAGAGAACAGTGGGGGCCAGGGCAGCAGGCCGCGGCCGCCCGCAAAGGTTCTGCGGGCCTTTCTCCTCTTGCATTGGCTGCTACAGGCCTCAGTATTCCTCCACAGCTGGGACTGCTGCTTCTCCACAGCCCCAGAGCTGCGCTCAGTCACAAATGAAAGCGGCGGTCCAGACCACAGCGGGGTCCCTAATAGGAATTGTGCCAACCGGCCTAGTTTCCAGTGACCCAGTCCAAGGAAACAGTGTCTCACTCGCCCCGTACAGGCCCAATGCTAGTCTTGGGTTGAACAGCAATCTCTCACTAAAAGCCAATACATAGTGTTGAACAATTTACAATGACACATTTATCTTGAACAGCCGCGCAAAGCAGGTCAGCATTTGTCGTTGGTCAGTCATCTAGTCACGGCCAGCTTTTATGACCCATTCTGGGGTTTCTTGGCAAAAATACTAGAGCAGTCAGCCATTTCCTGCTCCAGGTCGCTTTACAGATGAGGAAACTGAGGCAAACACGACTGAGTGACCAGCCCAGGGTCACACAGCAAGAACATGTCTGAGTCTGGATTTGAACTCGGGTCTTCCTAACTCCAGGCCCGGCGCTCTGTCCATGGGGCCATCCCCTGCCTCCAGGTCACTGCAGAAAGGAAAGGTCAGGCTTTTTAGGAGCAAAAAAGGTGGGAATCCAGAGGCCCAGTCAGCTTCCACTTGGCCACAGCACGACTCACCTGTACTTTCTTTTTTTAGTTTTTTTAACTATTAAATTTTTAAAAATTGATTTGTTTTCTTTTAGTTTACAAGATTCAGTTCCACAGCCCCTTGAATTTCAGATTTTCTCCCCTCTCTCCCATCCCATGGCAGCGTGCAATCAAGTGTACGATCTGCAAATACTTTCACATTGTAAATAGTCTGGTTGTATTGAAGCGTTGTAACCGATGGAGTGGACAACGGGAAAGAAGAAACAAAACCAAACATGGAAAAGAACAAGAGCACGTGTTGCTTCAGTCTCCATTTAAACTCTGGTCTTTCCAGATCTTTCTCTCAGTGTAGATATCTCCTTCCATCCTGAGACTTTTAGAGCTGTCTTTTAACTCTGTGCATTGCTGAGAAGAGTCCAGTTTATCAAAGCTAGTCATCACACGTACCATGTGTCTGTGACTGTGTACAAATTTCTCCTGGTTCTGCTCTTCTTACTCAGCATCAATTCGTATAAGCCTCTCCAGGTAATTATGAAATCTATCTCCTCCTCATTTCTTATAGCACAATAGGATTCCATTACATTCATATACCACAACTTGTTGAGCCGTTTCCCAATTGATGGGCATCCCCTCAATTTCCAATTCTTTGCCACCACAAAGAGAGCTGCAATAAATATTTTTGTACATATGGGTCTTCCTCTCACTTCTATGATCTCTTTGGGATACAACCCCAGAAGTGGTATTACTGAGTCAAAGGGTATGCAATTATTTATAGCCCTTTGGGCATAGTTCCAGATTGTCCTCCAGCACGGCTGGATCAGTTCACAGCTCCATCAACAATGCATCAGAGTTCCAATTTTTCCACATCCTCTCCAGCATTTGTCATCTGAGTCAATCTGACTGGTGAGATGTGGTACCTCAGAGTTGTTTTGATTTGCATTTCTTGAATCAACAGTGATTTAGAGCATTTTTTCATATACTTATAGATATCTTTAATTTCTACCTCTGAAAATTGCCTGTTCATATCCTTTGACCATTATCAATTGGGGAATGACTTGTATTCTTATAGATTTGACTCAATTCGCTGTATGTTTTAGAAATGAGGCCTTTATCAGAGACACTGTTTGTAAAAATTCTTTCCCAATTTCCCACTTCCCTCTTAATCTTGGTTACACTGGCTTTGTTTGTACAGAAACTTTTCAATTTAATGTCATCAAGATGAGCCACTTTGCATTTTATAATGCTATCTGACTCTTGTTTGGTCATAAAATCTTCCCTATTCTATAAATTTGACAGGTAAACTATTCCTTGCTTCCCCAGACTGGCAGCCTTACTTTCTTAAGAGTCTTGGGAATGCGAATGTGCCCATGACTCAGAGGTCAGAGGCCAGGTCCACTCCCACATCTGCACTGTCACTATGGGTACTCCTCTAAAATGTAGAACAACCTCTCAGACCTCTCTCTCGACCTGGCTCTGAGCCAACCTCCGCCCTGTCTCATGACGGCCCCTGGACGGCCTCTCTGGCTGCACGGATCCCTTACTGTTGCAAGGCGTCTTACACTTACTGCCCATGAGGCAGCAATGGGGAAGAGCAGGCACTCACGCTCGCGCTCTCTCACTACTGCCTGTACTTCTTCCAAGGCTGCATCCCCCACCCAAGACACACACACACACACACACACACACACACACACACACACACTCACACACTCTCACTCTCTAGAGCCTCACACAGGACCTAGGCACACGGACTCAATAGTAATAAACACAAGATTATTTACTGACTGACTCACAAGGAGGAAACATTACATCTCAGTCGTCTCCCTTCTTCTCAGTAACCAAAAGGTCACTGTCCTGGAAAGCAGGATAAGGGAAGGTCTCTGGGACCTCCGCCCACACCTAGCATGAGATGCCTAGTTGGGTACAGTGGGAGGGAAAGCCGGCTCTAGAGCCAGAGACTCCCGGTCTACACTTAGGGGTGACCTGACCTTCCGGCTGCTCCAGGCCTCAGTTTCCTCATCCTTAAAGCAAGGTGGTCACACTCGCTGATCTCAGAGTCCCTTCTAGCACAGTGTTCACAAACACTCTTCTAGGCCTCCTCAGATCTGCGGTCTTTTCCATGTTGCCTGCCTAGAAGGACCAGGCATCCCCACTGAAAGAGGAATAATGAAGCTGACTTAATTCAATTCAACAATCATTTTACTAACGGCTAGCTCTGGGCGAGGCCCCAGGCACATGGCCCAGGGACACCCCCAACCAGCAGATATCCTACTGTTGAAGCCCTGCAGGTTGTGCTCCCATACACTGGAAGGGGCAACATCTGAACCCCGCAGAAAGTTGAGGCATCTACCCTTTTCTCAAGGTCCCAAAGGAAAATAAAAACCCTAAAACTAAAATTATTCAATAATTAATAAGCATAGCTTCAGACTCCTTACCCCCAGCCTAAATCTCTCTTGCCTAAACTTAAGCCTGTACCCTTCACTTCTGCCCCTGCCATGTGCGTCTCCCTTGGCATACACGGCATCACATTCTGAGGTTCCTCTCCCCCACGTCCTTGGGCTTTCTGCTGGGTGGCCCAGGCCCCTGCCCTCAAGTTCTTATGCCCCTTCTCAGTCATGATCTCATTCCTGTTCATAGCTTCAACGATCACCTTTCTGAAGACACCCTAACCTTCTCTCCAGGCCTGACCAGGTCCCATGCCCCCTGGTTCCGAGGGTCTGCTAGAAGTGGTCTCTATCTACAAGCCTTAGCTGCCCCTCGTGCTGAAGAAGCCGACCTTGTCTACCTGATACACCGGCTCCTCTCTGCACTCTCTCCACCACCATCTTCTCCGGCCCGCAGGCTCAAATCCTTCATGGCGTCTTCACTTATATCCCCCAACTCCCTCACAACCCATCCTTCAGTTAACCAAGCTCACTTCCTCCTCCACGATCTCCCTCAGACCTGCCCCTTCCTTTCCTCTCCCACTGCAACCCCCTGAGCTTGGGGCTGATCCTCAGCTGCTACTGAATGAATTATTGTCAGTTTTCCAACTGAACTCCCTGCCATGACACATGTCCTCTCTAATTCACTTTCCAAACATCTGAACCCCTTAAACAAAGACAGAACAGGAGGAATGACCTCTCCAAGTAGGTCTGCTGTGGCCAAGCGTCCTGCGGACCACACGCTCTAGGAGGTGGGAGCTGTATGTACTAGCCCAGCACCCGGGGATTTCAAGGGGAGAGAGCCTGAAAGGAAGAGGGGCCACACGTCTCAGACACACTCAGTTAAAAAAGGATTACAAAGGATCCAGTTTAAAAAAGGATTACAAAGTGACTGCCTTACAAACCTCGCCTTCATTTAAGGGCAAAGAAATGATATGCCTGAATTTCTACTGATACTGAATAAAACCTACTCCTTTCTTCTTGCCAGGAGCCTGTGAGAGCCCGCCCAACATAGCAGGCCTGAACGCTCGACAAAGCACTTTCAAGGGGAAGCTGTTGAGTGTTATTTCCTTAAAAGCAGCTGGTTAATTTATTTGGTTCATCTTCCCCATCTCTGTAATATTGAATTGCCATTATCACAATGCTGAGAGCAATTTAAACTCGGTGGGAGCTAAGTACGGAGAGAGGAAAAACGGCTTCCAAGAGGACACTTTGTGTTGGTGCTGCTGGAGAAAGTGTTTCAGGACTTGATTTCCTGTAAATCCACCTCCTGGCAGTCAGACAGCTACTTTACCAACCTTGAGGTCCATAACAGACTTTATTCCTCCGGGGACATGTATGACGGTAAATGTGTGACCCCTGGTCACAATGGGGCAGCGCTAAAGATGCCCAGCCCTGTGTCCCCAACATTCCCCACAGGATTCATACTGTGGTGTAACAAAGCAGGAGCACCCCCCACACACACACACACCACCCCACTCCTCCTAAAGAGAGAACCGGAGGGGCACAGCAGGCTCCTCCTTGGTCCCTAGGTATTTCAATATGGATGCCCTGGCTCCTTCAGATTTCCTAAAGGCATCAAGCTGCTCTGAGCCAGGCAAGAAGGTGAGAAGCAGCTGTGCCAGCTCAGGAAAAAGTACCAGCTGGCAGCGTGGGACACGGGAAGACGCAGACGACAGGAAGAGAAGATGGGGAGGAGGTGGAGGAACCAGAGTGAATCCAGGTGGAGGAGGGTGGAAACGGCGCCCAGCACCAGGAAGAACTGTGGGCTAAAGCAAGCACATGAAATAGGACGAAAATAAAAAGCACAAGAAACCAAGGAGGCTCAAGCTGCTATCAAAAGGACCCAAAGAAGGGATGCAAGGAATGAGAGGGACGGCCACAGGAGGAAAAGCTCAATTCCAGAAAAGCTTGCAAGAGAAAGAATAAAGCCCAGGAGGGTCCTCCCTTGAGCAGGGCCAAGTCTGATGAAGGAAGGAGGAAGGAAGCGCCAGGGGGATGGGCTGCTGGGGGGACAGGCTCCTGGGGGCCTCTGACGGAGGCAGGAGCGGCCTAGGGCGAGGTGCCGCTGTCTCACTTCCTCCTTGGCACTGCTGCTGGGCTCCGGGTTGCGAGGGGCTGCATCTCTGGGTCACTCTGCACCGATTCTTCTGGGCCCCCCTCTCAATCCAACACTGCTGCTCCATCCAGGGTATTTGCCCAATTTCAGTCTAAAATGTAAGTCAAATACTCTGCGCTTTTTCCTTTTTTGATCTGCCCCACTAAAGGCTCACTGCAGCTAAGCTCTGGTACAGTGGGGCTGGAGCCGCTGCTCAGAGCAATGAGGGACACATGGAGGGGCGGGGGTGCAGTGCACAGAGCACTGGTCCCAGAGCCTGAGATCTGCCATCCGGGGCGAGTAACTGAGTCTCCCTGTGCTTCAGTCTCCCCAGCTGTTAGAATGGAGGGTTTGGGCTGGAGGGCCTCTGCAGCACCTTCCATCTCTAGGACTATGGGCTCTTGTCTCAGTCGCTTCACATGTTAAACAAGAGAATGAAGCTAAATAAAGCTTTAAGGTTTTTCCAACTCCAAATCTAGGGCTAATAAGAGTGTCTGAATTTGGGTAAATGAGAACATGACGCAAAGCCAAGGCACCTGGATCCTAATGATGCCTGCCCCTGATGACCATTCTGGGTCTCTGTTTTCTTCTCTATAAAATGGAAGTAAGGAATTTCTATTTATCTCCTGAGGCAGCTGGTGACTCAGTGGACAGAGCACTGGCCCTGGAGTCAGGAAGACCTGAGTTCAAATCTGGCCTCAGACATTCACCAGCTGTGTGACCCTGGGCAAGTCACTGACCCATCCATTTCTGTTTCTTCATCTGTAAAATGGGCTGGAGGAGGAAAAGGCAAAGCATTCTGGTATCTCTGCCAAGAAAGCCCCACAGACAGTGGGTGACCCGGCCTGTGGGGGCACGAAGATTCCGATATGATGGATTGAATGAATGAACAACATCTCTCTCCTACAGCTTCTATGAGGAAGCAAAAACATGGCTCAGGAAAGTAAAAAGTCCCAGAAAATGGAGTCTGCCAAGGGAAGGGAGCAGGCCCCAGAGCCTCCTGGGCACTGTGGGACAAGGGCGAGTCACTGTCAAGGGGCGGAGGGCACCAAGCCCCCAGGGGCATGGAGAACAACCCACTCTGCCAAGAAGCACCAGAGGAGTGCCCTCCACGGTTACACTGACACAAATGTCATCATGCATTATGGCGGGCAGCCCAAATCCAAGGGGTGAGCGCCTTCTCTGAGCCATCACACAGTCTAAATAAGGAAACCAGGCTTTGTCAGAGGCAAGGCGGGTCCTGAGCTCCACAGTAAGCGTGCAGGCTGGCCTGTGCCTGGGCAGAGGAGGTGCACCCAGCCAGGGGCCATGGCAAAGGCTCGGCACCGGCCTCTCCTCTTCAGCAAGTATTTGCCCTGCTCAGACTCTCAGTGGTCTAGACTGCAGAGGTAGCTGAAACGGTTTTCTCTTGTATGTGATTCCTACTTTGGAGAGGCTGGGGATCTAGGAGGACCAGAGAGAAACGTCTAGGCCCGTCTTGTGCATCAGGTGACTCATGCCTCTTGTTTGCTCATCGGTATCCAGCCAGGCAGACACCAATGGCTGGGAGTCAAGCAGCGTAGGACTGGGACGACCTCCAAAGGAAGGTGGGTTGGCCAAGGGAGAAGATGAGCCTGGGTGGCTGCTCCCTGCAAAGAGCGGCTCTCAGAGGCCCCCTCAGTTCTTTCCCAGACCAGGTCCCTGCACCAGCTACACCCACCTCCCTCCTCCATCCTGATCCCTTAGCAGGTCCTCTCACCTCTCCACTGGTGTCCTTCCTGCACTGCCCCTTATCTTACCATCAATTGTGCCCTGCCAAGCCTCCAATCACTCCCCCATCCACCGTCTTCACCCCAACATGCCTACTGCTGAATGAACCATCAATATCACAGATATCACAGAGTCTCAACCCTCCCGCATGCTGCAGCACCTCTTTTGACACCCTGGGCCTCTCCCCACTGCTGCAGGGGTGGGGGTCCTCCTTGAACTTCCCCCCATCCTCTCAGCTGAGAACCTAACTCATATTCTATGGAAAAAGTTAAGGCCATCTGCTCCCCTCTGCTCCCTCCTCCTCACTTGAGGTCTCTGCCTTCTGCCACTATTCCCTTCGCCCTTGTTTCATATGAAGCAGACCTTGGCCTTGCTAAGAAAAACCCTCCCATGCAAAAGGATTCCATCTCCCCTTCTCTAACAGATTTCCCTCCATTACCTACTAATCTTTCCTCTCTCTCTGTCTCTCCTTCTCTCTGTCTCTCTCTCCCCCACTCTCTGTCTCTCTCCCTCCCTGCCTACACAGTCACGTGCCTCCATCCTCAAACCCCTCACTTGATCCATCTGTCCCCACCAGCTCTTGCCCATCAATACCTCCACTGTCTTTCCTCTCGTCTCTAGTACGCCTCTCAACCTCATCATTCCACCTAAACTGCTCTCCCCAGTTACTAATGAGCTTGTCCGTGCAAAATGGAATGTGGGTCCTTTCCCCTTCCGTATGATCTCGTCAAGGGTAGAGGACTACAAGTGGCACCTTTGTCTCCCGACTGTGCACCTTCTATGCAGTCAGACTGCCGGTGCCCTCTCTCTGTTCATTTTGATTCTTTCACATTTATCTTGCTGATACCCAGCTGTCTGCACGCTGGCTCTTCCACTGAGCTCCTTGAGAGCAGGGAGCATGTTTTGGCCCTTTGGTGCTTCTCCAGCCCTTAGCCCAGTGCCTGGCGTATGGTGGGTGACTAACCAACATCTGCTGACTCAACCTGGCCATTCAGAAAATAGACACAGATGGGAAGAGCCTCTGCCTTTATGAACAATCTGAATGAGCCTCCTGTAGGATAAACATTTTGCACTATTTCTATTGTTATCAAAGTTGCAGAATGTGTAGGCTTGGGGGTGACAGTGATAACCAGGCCCCCCAGCTGGTCGGCCTGGCACCCCTGCTACTCCCTGCACTGTGTTTTGGGGTCAGTCTGAGAAATTTTGCTGAAGAAGAATTGGGAGAATATTTTAGCTGGCATTGGGAGGCCTTGCAAATGATGCCACGTGGATTTTGTTCTGATGATATGGGGAAGGACAGTGATTGATCCTCCCCAGAAATCCCAAGACCCTTTTGGAACTGGGCATATGGACAAATGTACACCATGACAGAGGGACTGGAAAGACATACAGCTTCTCCCCTCATCCTGAGGCTGTGAAATGCAATTCTCTCTCAGATTTCCAAAAAAGGTATAAATAAGAGCTTGTTTGGCTCAGGTTCCATCCTTGGAAAATGGCACCTGTTTGCCCACCTAAGAGAGAGCTACACATGCCAGTCAAGGAGGTGCTGACTTATCTGTGGGGGTTTTCTGCATCATATCTCTGAGCACAGGTTCGTGACCCACAGCTGGAGAGTCCTAGCCTGGGGAGTGGTCTCCTGAGTTCTAAACATGTGGATCTCTAGGCTTCTCCAATGGAGACAGCCAGGCAACAGAAGAAACTTCCTGCACTGAAGAGGTTGTCTAGTGGTAGGAGAAACCCCAGCTCCATGTTGTGCTGTATGACCCAGCTGAGGAGCCTTTATAACCTCATCAATGGGGTGGCCCAACCAAGGACAACGGCGTCAGCAGTGAAGGGGCTGGGGATGATGGTAATTAAAACAATGGATTTCTCTACCATTCTCCCCATGCTCCCAGTTCTTTCTTCCGTGGTGAAGAGCACAAGTTAAATGCCTTTCCCTCAGAATGGCCTCAAACACTTCAGAAGAGCCATCATGTCTCTCAAGCGGCCTCCAGTTCTTTCCCAGTTTTCAATATGGCAGGATGAACCTCAACATCCTAGCTCTTCTCTGGAGCCTCCCTGACTGAGGAAAGCCCTTCCTAAAAAGTGACATCCACAAATGAGCCAAAGGGCTCCAGACATTGTCTGCCACGGCCCAGCCTTCCCCTCGGAGGCTAAGTCCACTGTGCTGATGGGGTCTTTTTCCAGCGAAGCCAGCCTGCAGGACTACACATTAAGCCTGACTTGGTGTCCTAGAAATTTAACAGGCCAGGCTTGCCAGGAATTGGAGGAGACCCTTGCCTTCTGATGTCTCTGGAGCTGTGCTTTCAAAGCCACACATTTAAATGGAACTCACCAGAAGGATGCAAGTGTTAATAACACACCCAGCAAAGATGAAGGCTGGCGGCCCGTGGTACTCTCCAAGCTTACTGTTTATGCAGGAAAGTGGACCTATATGGAGCCCACTTGATGAAGGTGCAGGGGGCATCCTCCCCGCAGCCCCAGCCTCCAGCACAGGATGGTCTTCCTGAGAGTCTGTGGCAGAAAGTTGTCGGGGCCTTATGGCCAATGGCTTGGCTGTGGGCATCTCAAGCCGGCATAGTTAGTCTTCGGATGACAGGTGTGCACATGCCATCCACAGCCAGGTTCATTCTCTTGTGCTCTTTCTGGTCTGACAGTGTTGCCTAGTGGACACAGTGCTGGACTTAGGCCAAGAAGATGTGAGTTCAGGTCCTACGTTTGACCATGATTGGATGGGTGGTCGGGGGGAGGCAGGCTTCTGGGAGCCACGGTTTCTTCAAAGATAAAATGGGAACCGTAATGGCTGGATGTCTACTTTTCAGAGCTGCTGGGAATTTCACTGGTGTGCAAAGCACTTCAGACTCCTTACAAAGCTATGTCAGCACTGGGCATGTGCTCATGCCCCTGCCAAGGCTTGTGTTCTCGGTGGGACTCTTGACACAAATCCAGACTTCCCTCATACTCCAGCGAGACCTGGAACGGGACTTTAGTGCAGGAAGAGGAGAATCACGGGGCTTGTTGTTATGGTTCAGTCATTTCCAGTTGTGTCTAACTCTTGGTGACTCTTCTGGGAGTTATTTTGGGCAGAGATACTGAAGCAGTTTGCCCTTTCCTTCTCCAACTCATTTTACAGATAAGGAAATCAAGGCACACAGGGGTAAGTGACTTGCCCAGGGTCACACAGCTAGTAAGTGCCTGAGGCTGGATTTGAACTTGAGAAGAGAATCTTCCTGACTCTGGACCTGGCCCTCTATCCACTGTGCCACCCAGCTGCCTGTATCATGGGGTCACACAACACATTTTGACACCACTACAAATTTTTTTCAAAAGAATGTCTTCCTTATAAAACATAAAATGCTTTCAGGTTCTGGTTAGAAACGAAGAGGGGACTGTAGGGCTAGTGGATGATAAAACCAGCATGCTCAGGTCCCGTTTGGGCTAGCCCTACTATATATGTGTGCTTGATGGGCTCGGGTTGGCTGGCGCTTTACAGCTTAGGAGGAAGCCTGTCCCGGTCGCCGAGCCCCCACCACGTCAAAGAGCTGACTCTCTGCTTTCTAAAAATGAACTCTGCCGCAAACAGCATGCTGACAATTTAATAATTTGTCAAAGTTGTCCACACCACTATTATGAAGAGAGTTCAAAGGTAAAGGGCACTGAAAGCACAAGTGAATCTGCTGACTGAGAACATCTGGCATGTCACCAAAAGCTAGTGTAATCAGGGGCGGCTGCCGCCCCACTCCCCAGCTCAAGCCCCGGCCACCTACTGAGGCCACAAGCTCTCTTGTGCATCAGGGCCCAGGAGCTTTCAGGCTGCGCCTGCTGCTTTTTTGAGTTTGGAAATAAAACAGAATTGTGAATCAGCTCACCCATCTAGCCTCGGCACACAACTGCTAAGGGGCTCCCCTGAAAATCTCCAACAGAAGTTTCCATCATCTGGACCCACATCCTCCCTTCTCAACCCCAGGTGAGTACAGCCACAGGGCCGGTGTCCTGGCAGCTAAGAGATGATGCTGAGGAAGGAAGGGGCCCAAGCAGCCAGGGCTTGTGCCCCCTCTCACCTCCACCCCTTCTGGCTGCCACGGGATACATGTGAGCCAGCCTGCCCCTCTCAAGGAGGCAAAAGTCACACCACAAATGAAAGTCTTCCCAGTTACTTGGACAGTGATGCCCCTTGTGCACCTCTGGCTCTTTAAACCAGTGTTGGCAGAGGGCATACATGCAATGCAGCTAGCCGTCTTCCGAAAGATGCCTTTTCCCAGGCTGAAGAACAACTTCATTTAGCCCTTGTGACCTTCATCGGCATCCTGAGGCAGCAGGTGGCCCTGCCTCTCCTGAGGCCAGGGAGCTCATCACTCTCCCTCCTGCCTCCAAGCTGAGGTCTGACACCAGCCTGTGTGCTCCTGTGATGGGGACCCAGGGATATGGTCCAACACAAGACCGCCAGCCTCCTCCAGTTCTGAATGAAAGCCTTGCCCACCCTGGCCATGAGGCTTGTGCCCCGTCGGCCAAACCGAACTGGATCCAGGAATGAGGGAGCTGAAGACAGGAGGCCTGACCTCAAATCCTCAGATATCTCGGAGTCATGAGATAATAGCCCAACAGCTCAGATGCCTCTGTTTCCTCATCTATAAAACAGAGATGTTACTACAGTGCGTAGCTCAAGGGCCAGGGAGGAAAATACCCCAGAAAACTCAAAGCACTCCATAAATGTAACCCATGAGACTCTGAAACCCAGTGTGTGAGTGCTGGCCTCGTGCTAAGGCCCACCACTTGAACACAAAGATTGCGATTGAAACATACAAATGCACGTCATCCCAAGACCACACAAATCTCAGACGAACCCATGCCTGATCACGCTGGACATCTCAGTCTTTCTGTCTGGGAAGGAACATCATAGAGAAATAAGATAACTGTAGTGTGAAGGACACTCAGAATTTCCCTAAAACTTCACTGAAGGTGTGATGGCTGCAGCTGTGTCCGGGCCGTCCTTTCCCACACGCCTTCTGCTCACGTCTGATTCGGGTGCTCCCCCAGGAGAGAAGGCCCCTCCAGGGGGGTCACCCTTTGTGAGGGGAAGTCAGCACACTGTGAGTGTGGCCCCAAGGCTCTGCTGGGAAAGTCTGGAGAGCTGGGCCCCCAGAAATCCGACCACCCAGGAGGCCGGCTGCACTTCATGAGGGGCACCGGCCGTTGCCAGTCACATCTGTTCTCTCCCCACCTACTCAAAGCCAACAACACTGGAAAGCATTGAGGCTAATCCTCCTTCCCCATCCAAAAAGTCACTTCTTTTCCCTTTATTATCACTTTTGAAATACATTTTATGATATTACTTTGAAAAACAATATTCTAAACTTTTCATAATATAGGAAGGTATCACTAAGAAAAGATTCAATAAAACAAAAACTTAAAAATTTCATGAGAAACCAAATGCTCCATTTCAGGATAAAAAAGCAAGACTTGCTACTTACCTTCTTTCCTCCAGTTACAAACTGCTTGCAGTGGGATCTCAAGAACTGGGGGTGAATTGCAATAATCTGTGAAGGAAGCAGAGGAACATGTTTCTATTCATCTAGCTCGCAGGCTGGACAAGGAGGCCAGGGGCTCCCTCCCCCAGGGGCCTTGATGCCCCGCAGCAGTGGCTGGTGACGCCTCACAGACCCATCCCCAGAAGCAAGTCTGCCCTAGGAGATACCGGCAGGTTGAGTGCTGGGTTTTCAAGGGCCCAAAACTTCTGTATTCCTCCTTGAAAGTCTGATGATGGCCATCTCCACAAAGCACTCAGTGCCCTTTGGGTAAAAAACCACTCCTACTTCTTACCATTTGCATGCCTTTGCATATTAGGTTGCCAACCCTGTGAAGGGGGAAGCACAGGTACTGGTGTTCTCATTTAACGGCCTGGTAAACTGAGGCTCAAAGACATGCCTTTCTCAAGGTCAAATAGTGAGTGTGGCATCGGGCTCACAGGCCTCAGCCCTGGGAATGTGGCTTTTTTCAGGGTGAACTCCACACCCTGACCGCAGGATTTCCTCATTATCTCTAAACACACCCCCCAGGCCTGGCCCATACAGGAACGGGCTTCCCTCCAATGCCCAGGCCATGGTGGGACATCCCTCCACAACCAGCCCGAGCAAGAGGAAGGCGAGGGGGCTGCTCCCTGCCGGGCCGCTGGGCAGGACAGTGGCTTGGAGCTTCAGGCTGGTGTCCAGCACCTGCTGGCAGGGGGAGCGTGGGTACAGACCCCTCTCACCCTCTCTGAGCCTCGGCTCCCTTGCTGGTAAAACGTATTGTCATCATACCTAGTCAACCCATCTCACACGTGTGTTGTGAGGCTCCTGTGAGACAATCTCTGTAAGGAGAATGTGATTGTGCTGCGTACACACACACACACACACACATACACACACACACAGAGGGCACAGGAGGAGGTGAATATGAAGAGACAGCATCTAAAAAATAGAATTAAGTGGTGAATGTACTGGGAGAAGGAGAGAGGGCGAGACAGAGCAGGGTAAACGCCCTCACATAAGAGAGGCCAGTAGACGTTCTACAATGGAGGGCCAGGGGCGCTGGTAGAGCCGCACTCTCATCAGATCCAACTTAAGGGGGGAATGGCACAGACACGCGGCTGGGCACGCAAACCTCTCTCACCCTGCCGGAGAGTAGAAGGAAGGGGCTGAGGGGGCAGGGGAGAGTCAGGAGCAACTGCTCTTGAGGAGGGACGGGGTCCAAGGAGAGAAGAGAAGAGCCAGGGGCAGGACGGGATCGGGGAAACGCAGCCAGCCTCTCACAGCGGGCCTGCCATGGAGGCGCACATCGACAGCCCCTATCAGACCGCCGGCTTCCTCAATGAGCGTGGGGGGAGGGAGGAAGGAGTCAAAAGTTTTAAAAACAAAGGTTGAAAATTGTTTTTACACGCAACTGAGCAGTAAGATGGACAGGCCCTGGGTACAGAGATCTATCCTGCCCTATAGGAGAACAGAAAGGAAGAGGATGGGGTGGGGGGCTGATAGAAGGAAGCGCAGACTGGGGGAGAGGCAATCAGAATGCTGCCATCTCGGGGTGGGGGAGGAGAGAGATGGGGAGAAAATCTGGAACTAAAAATCTTGTGGAAGTGAATGTTGGAAACTTAAAATGAATGAATGAATGAATTTTAGATCTGCTTTCACTATCACCTCCTCTCCATATGAATCTCACCCTGCCACCTCCTCCCACCCAGGCCGGCCCAAATCCTACCCTCCTGAGACCCTGAGGAAGAAGGAGGTTTAGGAATCATTTGGTCCAAATCCCCCATTTCGTGTATGAGGAAGGTGGTGTCTAGACCAGTCCCACAGCCTCTGCTCACAAAGCCCCTAGCCTCATCCCCTCATGCCAGGTACCTCCAGGAGAGGCTGGTGGGTCTTCCTGCCTCAGGTTTCCATCCTCCACTCTAGTCCATCCAGGGAGTGCTGATCAGACCACACTCCCCCCCACTCAGCATTTGAAGGCTCACATCCCTCCACGACTGTATGGCACATAAAGCCCTCCACAGACCCGGCCTTCCGGCTATTCTATCTCCCACCACCGTGCCCTTGCCCTGGCTGTGTTCTCCCTCCCCATTCCGCTTCCTGGCTCCGCTTGAGCCCCCCTTCTGAAGGCACTCTCTGCCAGCACAGGCACCTTCCCTGTGAGGTCACCTCCTGCGTGGGCTGCACTTCCATCTCCTCCAATAAAGTATAAGGTCCTTGAGGGCAGGACAGGGTTTCTGCCTCCCTGGCACTTAGTCCAGGACAGCATGGGCACCTCAGTGCACCTGCTACTTCAAAGCCAGCTCCCCAGCAGTCTTCTCTGGCCAGTCTGGTCACAAAGCTTCCCTCCTCTGGATCCCTGGCAGCTGCTTTCTCTCCTTCATAAGAAAACCCCTTCCCCATTTTGGGACCTTAGGGTCAGCTTTTCCCCATCAGACTGGTCTCTCCTTGGGACTAGGCCTGACTCTTGTTCAACTTTGTATCTCTCCTGGCTTTGAGATCAAAAGAGGGGCTAAATGGCTGAAACGCTGGGTAGGGGAAAAGCCTCCTCCTGTATCAGCGGGTCTCTTGTCCCTCTAGGGGAGCACCTTACAGGAAAAAGGAACCACATACTTACTTTAACAGGACAGTCAAAAGTCTCGTGAAATTCTTCCCCAGAATACAGTCCAAAAACTTGCACCTAAAAAACACAAATGGATCAAGTGAGCTCATCTTCCCCACATCTCCCGCCAAGGACTGACGCGGGGTGGGGGACGCGGCATGCTTTCAATAAAATGTGCAGAACGCTGAATAATTCCAAGGCCTTTGCAATTTCCATTAAATCGCTTATGAAAACAATTTCATCACAACCGGGCTTCTCCCCAGTAATTAAGTTTTTACAAGCGCCGCGCAGACAACGAGGTCCCTTTGCTCACCACAAATCTGTTCTATTCAATGGAAGCGACCCTTCCGAAATGAAACAGATAGGAATGAGTTATTAATATTCTTTCACTGCCTCCCACAGACTATTCCTAAAGGGGCCTGGGCTTGTGTGACTCACAGGTCCCTGTGCATTAAGGGCAGAGAAGAGAGAGCAGGACCAACTTTATCAGTTTACCCTGAAGGTCAGGCCGCTCTCTTTTACTCACAACCTGTCCCTTTTCTACAAGATCTTCCTCCAGCTCCCATTAATTTTTGTCTAATTCCCAAAAGAAAATAAAAATAAGACTAAAACATGTTAGGCCTTAACCTCTGGGGACCAGACTAACACAGGAAAAGATCAAGCTTCAGGAACTTCAGCATAACCTTGTTCGATTTCTGCCCACTAGATTTTGGCCCTCACACCACGGAGTGCAAGACCAGGACAACAAAGTGCCCGGCGCGGTGCTGGGTGCCGATACACTTCCAGGAAACGAGGCAAGGTGGAGGAAGCAGCAGCATCACCAGCCTCAGCTCCTGCCATGCATGTCAGCATCCTGCCATCTCCCCAACTCTGCCCTCATGATCTCAGCATCTGGAGCTCCCTCGGGCAAAACTGCCCGGCCACGGCTGCACAGGGAGACGTTGAGATCCGCCCAAGCGCTTGCTTCCCCTCCAAAGCCACTATGTGCCACAGACCAAACTGACCCGAGGGCTCCCTGGCTCCAGGTTGGCCCTCTCGAGCCTGCAGACCACCTGCAGACAGTGATGCTGTGAAGAGCCAGTAGCTGTAGCAGAGGAGGGCGTTTCACAGTAACAGTGCCTGTGGTAGAAGGCATATTTCTGTGTGGCCAAAATTCAGATTACCAAAGACTGAACTATTTCCAGAGGCCTGAAACCAGGTCTGAATGTTTTCTGTTATTTTAACCCCTACAGCACTGGGTCCGGTGCCCGAGAGCTAGGATGGGCAGGTCCAGTCAATGATACTCAAGAGACCAGAAGTGTAAGGGCCTGATACACTCATTAGGAGGGGCCTGGGTAGGGGGGGGGGGGGCTCTCAGTTGAAAGGGAAATGAGGGGAGCAGCAACCACCTTAGCGACTAAAGTATTTTTTCCCAGAAAAATCTCCAAACTGCTTGCTGGAGATTCTGCTAGAGACGACAACTCTCAGATGAATCTGAGCATTGTTTCTCAAAGGAAAATTGAAAAATCTACTGTCCACAGCTGGAAAGAGAGCAATCTATCTCCCTAGAGGAAGAGGGCAACGGGAGAGCTCTGAACACTCACGCGAATGGGGAGGAGAGTGATGGATTAGAGGCAGAAGCGGGGTTCAGGAGCCCAGAGCCCTGACCCCACATCTCAGGAGCCTGAAGGAGCCAGCAGGCTTGGGGATTGGCAGGCGTCGGCCTCCAAATTTAAAGAAATCTCCAGCTTTGTTTTCCTCTTCTCTTCTTTAGGTTCCACACAGGGTGAAGTAAAGCAATTAGCTCCATGCCTCTGTTTGTGAATTCGGCTGCTCCCGCTAAGTTTGGCTCTTTTCTATTTCTCTGGGTTATTTAATAAGCCAAGTGAAGAACAAAGATTCCAACGGAGGGCTGAGGTGGCCTGGTCTCGAGGGGAGGGCTGAAGGAAGTGACAATGGGGAGATGGGGGGTGGCGCTAGGTGGTTCCACTTCTAGCCAGCACACAACACAAAGCTTTGTGCCACAGTGATTCTTGGCAGGTGAAGTTCAAAGGGAGGGAATACTGGGGGAGCCTGTGAGCTCATGGGGGCACATCTCCTTCCTGCACACAGGCAGATGCCTGTCACCCTACAACTTAGTAAATGGTCTTGAGGCTGGCCAGGTGAGTCAGGCTAACACAATACTTTTTTTTTTTTTTTTGCTATTGTGACCTATGACACACAAAAACACAAAATGGCTTCTAGACTCTAAGGAGCTCCTTTTGCCAGTGAAGAGACAGAAAGGAACAATAACAGCTGTACCTCTCATTTCTGTAGCTCTGGGTGGCTGCAAGGCATGGAATACGGGTCTCTAAAGAACTAAGATCAGTCCTCCAAAGGGCAAGGCAGGGTAGGTGGGAGTAAGGAGCAGGGAACGGCAATCACCAGGGAAGAGCTGCCCAGGAGAAGCGCCGCAAAGCAAACATCAGAGAAACGGCTGACAGGGCTGGCAGGAGGACGGTCACACACACAGCGAGGGCTAACCAACAGCTGGCCCCTGCCCTCTACGGGAACCCAGAGATGCGAAGCCAGGTAGAGGATGGTCCCGGGACGCCGGACAGACCTCTGGTACTGGGCTGACATGGGGTAGAAAAGAGAAGGAAGTACAAACAAGCTGCGATCTGTCCCTGGGAAGGCCAGCCCATGGACGTGGTCACAGGAGCACAGAGGGAGTGGAGCTATGGAGCACTATCAGGTTTTCAAGGAGCCTTGGTCCGCACAATCCTGGCGGGTGGGTTTGGCAAGGATCATCAGCTGTGTTTTATGGTGAGAAGTCAGGACAGAGGCTAAGTCCCTAGACGTCTGTGGGAAAGTAAGGCCACCCACCTGACCAAGAGAGGAAGGTGAATATGAACCAGACCTAGGACTCCGCCTTGGTGCTTCGCCAGAGTCACCGGGAGATACTGCGTTCGTAGACAGGCCACAGACTTTCATCTAAATCTGAGATTTCCATCCTTGACTAACAAGGTAACTCCGCTGGATGAACTTCACCCCTTCCACACGGACACTACAAATGAAGCCAGAAGAAAGGAGACCCCTTCAGGAGAAGGGAGGCTGCTTGCGGGTTCTCCGTGGTGAGGCAAATAGAGAAGCTGCAAGGCACTTTCATTATCTGCCAAAGACCATCGGAGACCCCTGGCCAGCTTGGGTTTGTGAGCATTAGCAAGCTCCTATAGGTGACAGCAGGAGGCAAAGTCACAGAGAAGTTTTTTTAAGAATTTCACAGGAATCTTTGAATCAAGTCAACTTCTACCTCGATATTCAGTGACTTCTATGTAAAGGTAGAAAACAACAGGAAAATGTGAAAAAAAAATGGGAAAACAATGAAAAACTGGAATCAAGAGGCAAGAAGGGCCAAAGGCTTGTGGACTAATCAGAAATTTATATAATTAATACTTAATTCTAGGGGCCTGTTAATAGGTGGGGCCAGAAAGCAAGTATCAGAAAGGATAACACACACACGTACACATACGCATGCAAACACACATATGCACGCACACGCATCTGCACACATGCACACAACAGTATCTCAGGAAACTCGATCACAGCTTTAGAAGTGAGGACCCTTAGGGTCCATCGAGTGCACACCTTTTGTTTTACAGGGGAGAAAGCTGAGGCCCCTCGAGGGCTGGGGACTTGCCCAGGATGTCAGAAGGCTAAGGTCTGGCCAGGTCCCCTGCTCCAGCGGTTCTATGGCTGCAGGACATGCCTGGTGACTGCCACAGGAGCCATCTTGCTATCAGCTTGCCTGGTCAGAACAGTGACTTAGAACAAATGTGAAAATCAAAAATCACACTGAAGGAAAGATAAAAAAGGAAATAAAGAGCCATCGGCACATCGCCACCGCAGCTCTCTTCTTAGCGATGCAGGGCCTAAGACCCATCCTGGAAAGAGCTGCCCACATGCGGAGAGAGAGCCCTGGCATCCAAGCCAGTGCGGGCAGACCACTGGCTTTCTGTTTTTTGTTTGTTTGCGTCTTCTTTCTCACCGATTCTCCCACTGGTCCTAATTCAACTTTACAACGTGACTAATGTGAAAAGAGGTTCAATATGAATGTACACGACGAGCCTCTATCAAATTACACACCATCTTGGGGTGGGGGGCAGGGGGAGAGAGACGGGGAGAAAACCTGGAGCTCAATCTTATGGAAGTGAATGGTGAAGACTAAAAATAAATTTAATTTAAAAAAAAAAAGCGAAATGGACTGAAGCACTGCCACTGACTGAGACGTGAAAAAGGAGATGGGGTTTGTAGTCAGGACCTCGGTCAGGACACACATGTGCATGTGTGTAAACATACAGGGCTTGAATGTGCACATATTTAAATATCCGTGTGTATGTCTATACATGTACACATGTGAAAGCAGACATGTATGTGCATGCATTTTTTTATACACATATATAATTTGTCACTGTTTGGCTTCTGGCTCAGAAGTGTGATCTCACTGATGTCATTAACTACTCCTCCTGTAACTTCCTGCTACCTGTCTGGGGTCACAAAGAAAAGACCCTCTTTTTAATGTCATTATCTTCCCAGCACTGCTGTGACTCACAGGATCAAACTCCAACTCACATAAAACGCAACGAGCAGACACGTGGTCAGTGTGAGCGAAGTACGACCCTCAGGGAGCTGAGTGAGAAGCAGGCGCTTGCCACGTAACGCGGGGTCGCGGCATGCCAGTCCAATCACCAGATAGCCCTGGTGATCATTATGGATTAAAGAAGCCAACAAAGGGCACCGGGCAAAGAAGCCGACACCGGGCAAGTCCTCTATGAGGATTTACAGAAAGAGCCAGCCAGGAAGGACAGAGGACGAGAAGAGGCGTCCAGTAGCCACAATGTGTGTGAGTGGAGAAGGTGACTCTGCCGCAGGGAAGTCACAGGCCTGGCCAACTCCAGACCTACCTCTTCCTGTCTGTCTTTAAACTGAGACTCAGGTAGCCAACAGGTACAGCACCAGCGGAGGGGGTCAGCGGATGTTAAAGTGGTCATCTCACCTAAGTTCCTTTCATCAATCTGAATTCCCAGTGACCTGACGGAGAGGGTTTGATTCTTCCAAAAGATGCCCATCTGTGTTTATGGTCAAGAACATATTTATTGTATCTATACCCAGGGTGCTTCTCCCCCCCGACTGTCACAAAACATACCTCTCTTGTGTTAAATCTTCTACTCAAGGAGGTCTAACGTCTGTATTTAGGAAACATGTGTGTGAGTTAACAGGATGAGGAAGACAAGAGGATCTTTCCTGCTGTGCAGCAATGAGTGCTACATGCTTCCGAAGCTGGGCGTGGGGCGGCAGAGAAGGCTCCTCTGTTGGCCAAGACAGGCCTAAACTCAATGGACCTTTTACCGTCAACAGAAGAAAGTTGTGAGTACACAACATACACTCAAGACGAGGTAATTTTTAAAATAAAAGATACATTATTTTTATTCGATTGAAGGGTATATAGGGGTAACTCACTGGCGGTGTGCACCTGATGGGAAAGATTGATGTAACAATAAATGAACAGGCAGATACCAGAAGATCGCAGGCTGAGTAACGGTGTAAATGATCATATAAGTGGCAAGTGATGAATGTTCTCCGAAATTTGTGAATGCATAATGTAGATGGGAGCACAACATGAGGAGAAATGACCAGAAAACCACTGAACAAACCATCCGGAGCCATCGACAAAGGGAACCCACAACCTCTCATCCCCGTCCCTGGAAGTCACGTGAGCACGCCGGCAAGAGCGCGAGTCCCCCAGAGTTTAGCACCACGTGTCACGAATGTGAGCTGGATCGATGAGGGAATGAATAAGACATTGTTATGAAATTAGCCAGAAAAAAAACACAAAACGACGCAGGTCTGGACGTTCCCAACTCAGTCTCCAGCAAGATGCTCCCTTGCCTCTTAGTACTGGTTTGCGTTCCTGCAGTCCTACTCTGCGCAAGCCGCCATGCTAAGCATTTATAAATATTATCTCACTGGACCTTTACAACGGTCCTGCAAGGCACGGGCTTTCATCATCTCTCTCCACTTTACAGTGAAGGAAGCTGAGGAAACAGAGGGTAAGCCATGTGCCCAAAGTCACACGGCTAGTAAACGGCCAGGTCCGTATTCCTGACTCCAGGCCTGGCGCTCTCTCACTGTGCCTCCCTCCGAGCTGAACAAAACCAGTATCACAAATCCACCATGGCTGGCTGCTGTGCACATCTCCTCCCTTCCTATTACCTCCTGTAACTACTAAAAAGCACTGTCTACTGCTTACCCACCAAAGTACAAAACAGCACTGTGCAAAGGAAGTTAATCTAGACATCAGACTAGAGGATTTTAGAGGTTTGGCTGGGCCACGTCACTGACACTCACACTGCTACATGAAATAAATCCCTTAAAAGCTCATTTGGGTGTTGGAGGTACTTAGGAAGGTCAGGCATGATATCAGATGTCCCCCAGGGGAGACAGAATTGTAAGAAAACCTGAAAAACACAAAATAAAGGAGTGGAACTAGGCTCTGTACAAGCTCCAAAATTTAGGGAGGCTCTGGTTCCGGCTCTAAAGCTTTGAAAGCAAGGCCTCGCCAGCCTGTATCGGTCATTCCATACCAATTTCTGCCTCAGAGCCCCTGACTCAGGGTTTGTTCCTCTCTCCTTAAACAACCATGCACGCTCAACTACCACCATGCTGTACATATGCTGCCTCACTCTCCCACCACCACCACCCCTTCCAGGAGTAGACTGTAAGCTTTGGGAGAGTAAGGACTTTCTGATTCGTCTACATCCCCCTCAGGCCTAGCAGGGCTTGTCTTGTTTGGCCGTCCCAGCAGCTCATGCCCCACTGTGCTATGACTGACTGTGAGAAACTCAGCAATGCAAGGACCTAAGACAATGCCAAAGGACTCACAATAGAAAACTCCATCCACAGCCAGAGAGAGAGAGAGAGTTACGGAGTCTGAACGCAGAGCCAAGCGGACTGTGTGCTCTCCTTTGCTTTCCGCGTTTTGTTTCTTCTTTCTCATGGTTCCTCCCGTTAGTTCTAATTCTTCTTTACATCATGGCTAATGTAAAAATATGTTTAATATAAATGTATGTGTAGAGCCTATATCAGACTGCATGCTGTCTTGGGGAGGAGGGAAGAGAGGGAGGCAGAGAACATGTGAAACTCAAAATCTTATGGAAGTAAATGTTGAAAATTAAAAAGAAATACATTAAATATCTATATAACTCTGTGTGTGCATGCGTGCGTGTGTATGTGTGTAATAAAGAAGGGGCAGGGGCGGGATCATGGCTCAATGAAACTATGAGCTATGCTGTGCAGATTTAGCCAAGACCAACAGATCACAGTGGAGAGTTCAGACAAAAGGTGATCCAAGGGAGAAGAAAATGCAAACTACTCCAGCATCTCTGCCAAAACAACCCCCACGGACAGCTCTAAAATGATCAAAGAGAGGATGTCAGGACATGAGCCCCTCGGGCTGGAAGGCATCAATAGCTCCTAGGGAAGAGCAGAGGACAAGCACAAGTAGACCGAGTACCAATCAGAGCCAAAGCTGAAAGGAAGCTCAGCCAGGGATGCATCTGGTGATGAAGGGAAAGGACATCCTGGGCTTTGGTGAATGTGAATGGATGGTAAGGGTTGTGATCCTTCCATGGATTATGGCGGGCATCCCAGAATCCCTTAGACTGAGAAGTGGAGGAGTCCTCATGGTCCACTAAAAGGTGAGAAAAGCCTTGCTGGGGCATAATCTCAAAAATGACAGAACAATATCTGTTCAAATACCAGGCAAACCATTCAGCCTCACATTAATACATGTCTATGCTCCAACCACTGATGCCAAAGAGGCTAAAGTTAGTCATTTCTATAAAAATATTTTCTAGAAATAATACCAAAAATGATGTTACATTCATCATAAGGGATTGGAATGTTAAAGTAGGAAATAAAATAATTGGAATAACATGCCAGTTTGGCCTTAGTGTACAAAATGAAGCAGGGTAGAGACTGAGTTTTGTCCAGATAATTTACTGGTTATAGCAAACACTCATTATTCAACAACCCAGAAGGCAACTCTATACATGGACATCACCATATGGTCAATACAGAAATCAAACTGATTATATACTTTGCAGTCAAAGGTTGGAGAAGCTCTATACAGTCAGTTAAAACAAGTGGAGTTGACTGTGGCTTACAGCTTCTTATTGCAAAATTCAGACTTAAATTGAAGAAAGTAGGGAAAACCATCAGACCACATATGTAGGACTTAAATAACATTCTTTATGAATATGAGGTAGAGGCAAAGAATAGATCTAAAGGATTAGATCCGGTACATAGAGTGCCTGAAGAACTATGGACAAAGATCTGCAATACAGTCCAGAAGCCAGCAACACAAAACATCCCAAAGACAAAGTGCAAGGAAGCAAAATGCCAGTCTGATTAGGCTTTAAAATAGCTGAGTAAAGTAGGAAAGGGAAAGGGAAAGATAGACCCAACTTACATAGCATTCCAGAGAACAGTAAGGAGAAGACATTCTTAAAGGGGCAATGCAAAGAACAGAAGATAACAATAGAATGGGAAAGACAAGCCATCTCTCCAAGAAAATTAGAGATACTGAGGGAATGTTTCATGTAAAAAAGAGTATGATAATAGACAAAAATTGTGGGGAATTAATAGAAGAGAACAAGAAGATGTGGTAAGAATACATAGAACTCTAAAAGAAGGATTTTTTTTCTTATTCAATATTTTATTATTTTCCAATTACATGTAAAAAAAATTAACATTCTGGTTTTTTTCAAAGTTTGATTCCCAAATTCTCTTTCCCTCTTCTCCCCTCTTCATTAAGAAGGCAAGCAGGGGCGGGCAGGTGACGCAGTGACTAGAGAACTGGCCCTGGAGTCAGGAGGACCTGAGTTCAAATCCGGCATCAGACACTTAACACAAAAAACTAGCCGTGTGATCTTGGGCAAGTCACTTAACCCCAACTGCCCTCCAAAAAGCAAAAAAAAAAAAGGCAAGCAATTTAACATAGGTTATACATGTGTTGCTGTGCAAAACACATTTTCATGTAAGTCATTCTGTGAAAGAAAACAAAGACAAAACAACAAGAAAAATAAAGACAGTCAAAAAGAAGTATCTTTGATCTGCATTCAGGCTCTGCTACTTCCTTCTTTGGAGATGGACAGCACTTTCATCATAAGTCCTACATAATTATCTGACAGATCACTGTATTGCTGAGAATAGGTAAGTCATTCACAGCTGATCATTGTTACAATGTTGCTGTTACTGTGCACAATGTTCTGGTTCTGCTCACTTCACCTTGCATCAGTTCATGTATAGCTTTCCAAGTTTTTCTGAGCACCATTACAACAACTTGTTCAGTTATTCCCCACCTGATATACATCCCCTCAATTTTTAATTCTTTGCCACCACTAAAAGAATTGTTAGAAATATTTTTGTACACAAAAGTCCTTTTCCTTTTTTTTTTTCATCTCTTTGGCAGAGACCTTGTGGGGGTACTCCTTGGTTCAAGGTTATGCATGATTTTATAGCCTTTGGGTATACTCCCAAATTGTTCCCCAGAGCACTCGGATCAGCATACAGCTTCACCAATAGTCGATTAGTGCTTTAATTTTCCCACATTCCCTCCAATCTTTGTCACATTTCCTTTTCTGTCACGTTAGCCAATCTGACAGGCGTGAGGTAGTGGCTCGGGGTTTGTTTTTTAATCTGTATTTCTTTTATCAATAATGACTTAGAGCATTTTAAAATTTGACCATGGGGCGGCTAGGTGGCGCAGTGAATAGAGCACCAGCCCTGGAGTCAGGAGGACCTGAGTTCAAATCCAGCCTCAGACACTTAACACAAAAACTAGCCGTGTGACTTTGGGCAAGTCACTTAACCCCAACTGCCCTCCAAAAAAAAACCCCCACAAATTTGACCATAGATGGTTTTGATTACTTTGTCTGAAAACTGCCTCTTTGTATCCTTTGACCATTTATCAATTGAGAAATTTGACTGTTTTCCATGTTTGAAAAATGAAGTCTTTACCAGAGGAACTCACTGTGATTTTTTTTTCCATAGTAATCATTAAGTACTATATGCTTCCCTCCATTCTGTTTTCCCCCTATTTATCCTACATGCTCTCTCCTCTTACAAAAAGCTTTCCATTCTCAAGTGTTTTGCTTTCATCTCCTCCAAACTGCTCTTCCTTCTTTCAGCTTCCCCTCTCCTACTTTTCTGTAAGATAGATTTCTACACTCAACTGGCTGTATTTGTTATTCCCTCTTTGAGCTAATTCCTATGAGAGGAAGGTTCAAGTCCCTACTTCCCCCATTTTCCCCTCCACTGTAAAATATCTCTCAGGCCTCTTTTTGTCAGATGATTTATCCCATTCTACTTCTCCCTTTCTCCTTCTCCCAGCGAATTCTTCTTCATTTTATTTTTTTCTGACAATCATCCTATCACATTCAACTCACACTTCTCTCTATGTATACTCCTTTTAGTTGTCCTAATTGTGAGAAAGGGTTTAAGAATGAGAAATATCATTTTCCCATTTAAGAATATAAACAGTTTAACCTTACCCAATCCCTTATGATTTCTCTTTCCTGTTTACCTTTCCATGCTTCTTTTGCATCTTATATTTGGAAGTCAAATTTTTCTCTTCAGCTCAGATCTTTACATCAGGAATGCTTGAAAGTTCTCTATTTCACTAAATACCCAAATTTTTCCCCTGAAGGATTATACTCAGTTTTGCTCAGTAGGTGATTCTTGGTTTTAATCCCAGCTATTTTTCCCTCTGGAATATCACATCCCAAATTCTCCAGTCCTTTAATATAGAAGCCGCTAAATCCTGTGTTATCCTGACTGTGGCTCCACAATATCTGAATTGTTTCTCTTTGGTCGCTTACAGTATTTTCTCTTTGATCTGAGAGATCTGGAATTTGGCTATAATATTCCCAGAACATTTCATTTTGGGATCTCTTTCAGGAGATGATTGGCAGATTCTTTCAATTTCTATTTTACCTTCCTAGTTCTAGAACATCAAACAGTTTTCCTTGATAATCTCTTGAAAGATGATATCAATGCTCTTTTTTTTATCATAACTTTCAGGTTGCCCAATAATTCTTAAATTATCTCTCCTGAATCTATTTTCCAGGTCAGTTGTTTCCAATGAGATATTTCACATTCCCTTCTATTTGTTCATTCTTTCGATTTGTTTGATTATTTCTTGATGTCTCATAAAGTAAATAACTTCCACTTACTCAATTCTAACTTTTAAGGAATTATTTTCTTTAGCAAGCTTTTGTACTTCCTTTTCCATTTGGCTAATTGCTTTTCAAGGCATTCTTCTCTTCACTGGATTTTTTGTGTCTCTTTTATCATTTGGCCTGTTCTGTTTTTTAAGGTGTTACTTTCTTCAGTATTTTTTTGTGCCTCCTTTACCAAGCAGCTGACTCTTTTTTCATAATTTTCTTGCATCACTCTCATTTCCCAATTTTTCCTCTACCTCTCTTACTTGATTTTTAAAATTCTTTTTGAGCTCTTCCACGACCTGAGAACAATTCATATTTTGCTTTGAGGCTTTGAATACAGGAATTTTGACTTTGTTATCTTCTTGGCCCATATACAGGCTTCTGAGTGTTCTGAGTTTTGATCTTCTTTGTCACCATACTAACTCTCTATGGTCAGAATTTTTCTGCTCTTTGCTCATTTTTGAGGCTATTTCCTGACTTTTGACTATGCTAAAGAGGAATTCTGCTTCCCATGTAGAGGGGGCACTGTCTCAAGCTCCAGGCTTTTTGTGCAACTGTTTTCAGAGGCAGTTCTGGGGACCTGTAAGGTTTTTGCTCTTCCAGGGTGGTATGACCTAGTGAGAGGTGTGTTTACTGCTCTCCTCTACTATGCACTGGTTTCTGAGTGACCACAACCACTCTTTTCAACTCTGGAACTGCGCCCAAAGTCCCTGCTCCCTTGTGGCCACAAGCTCTGCTATACTAGTTCTCCTCCTCGCACTGGGACTAAGACCCAGGACTGAAACCAGATCCAAGTATAGGCAACACAACAGAGTCCTGCCCCTGTGCCAGCAAAGGTATCCTTGTATATCTCCTTCTGACCCACTGTACAACCCCCGTACTATCTGCGGGCTGTGAGGTCTGGAAATCATCGCAGCTGCCACTGACTCCATCACCTGGAGACCTGCTCTGGGTTGCTGGGGTCTGGTTTATGCTGGACTGTGCTTTTCTCTCACCCTTTCCTGCAAATCTCTTAAGTTGTCTTGTGCTCAAAAACTATCTCACTCCATCTTTTTGTGGATTCTGCTGCTCTAGAATTTGTCTAGAGTCATTATTCAAAGGTATCCAGAGGGGACTGAGGGAGTTCTCTGGAGAGTTCCTGCCTTTCTTCCACCCTCCTGGCTCAGCCTTTCTATAAGAAGGACCCTAACATCACTAAGAGCCACAATTGTACAGTCACTGATCTAGAGCCAGACATCCTGGAGAATGAAGTCCAGTGGGCCACAGGAGGCACTGCTAACAATAAGGCCAGTGGAGGTGACAGAATGCCAGCTATTTAAATCCTAAATGAGGATGTTGTTAAACTACTGCACTGTATGCCAGCATGTTTGGAAGACTCAACCGTGGCCACTGGACTGGAAAAGCTCTGTTTACACCCCAATCCTAAAGAAGAGCAATGCCGAGGAATGTCCAGGTTGCTGAACAGCTGTGCTCACTTCACAGGCCAGCCTTACAGTGGTGCTGAAGATTCTGAAAGCCAGCCTTCAGTGCCATGTGAGCTGAGAGTGACCAGAGCAGGAGACTGGTGTTTGAAAAGGCAGAAGAACCGGAGACCGAATGGCCAACATTGCCTGGATTATGGAGAATGCAAGAGAGCTCCAGAAAAACATCTGCTTCTGCTTCCCTGACTACATTGAAGTCTCTGACTGTGGATCACAACAAAATGTGGTAAATGCTCAGAGACGGGAATACCACGTCATCTTCCTCGTCTCTTGAGAAACCTGTCTGTGGGTCAAGAAGCAACAGTAAGAGCTGAACATGGAACAACTGAGAGGGTTAAGACTTGAACAGGAGTGTGACAAGGCTGCACACGGCCACTTTATTTAGCTTACACGCAAAGCACATCATGTAAAATCACAGATAAACAAAAAATTAAGGCTACCAGGAGAAATGTGCAGTCTCAGATAAGCAGATGACACCACGCTGATGGTGGAAAGAGAAGAGGCATTCAGAAGCCTCTTGATGAGGGTGAGGGAGCAGAGTAAAAGCTGGCTTGAAGCTTAACATCAAAAACACCAAGATCTTGTCAAACGGCCCTGTCCCTTCCTGGCAAAAACAGGGAGAAGAAACGGAACCAGCAACAGACTTTATACTCTTGGGCTCAAAGATCACTGCAGACAGCAGCTGTGGCCATGAAACTGAAAGGCGCTTGCTCCTCGGGAGGAAGGCAAGTCTGGATGGTAAGCCTAAAAAGCTGAGACACCGCCTTGTTGACAAAGGTCCATACGGTCAAAGTTGTGATTCTTCCAGTAGAGACAGATGTTTGTGGGAGTCTGACCACAGGGAAAGCTGAGCCACACGATGAACAGTTTCAGACTGTGCTGCTGGAGAAGCCTCCTGAGAGCCCCTTGGATGCCATGGAGGCCAAATCAATACTCAAAGAAATATTCAGACTACTCACTGGAAGGATAAATAGAGAGCTGCTGCTTAAGGCCTTTGATGATGTAATGTGAATACTGGATTCAGTGGAAAAGACCCTGATCCTGGGAAGGACTGAAGGCAAAGGAGAAGGGAACAGCAGAGGACAAATGGGACAGAGAGGGACATGGAGGCAGGGAATATGAGTCTGGACAGACTTGGGCAGACAGAGGAGGACAGGAGGGCCTGGAATGTTATGGTCCAAGGAGTCACAAAGAGTCATACATGACTATACAATTGAACAACAAGAGTAATGAAAAGGAGTTACCTGGGACAGCCTCTGATGCTGACACAAGCCTCTCCTCTGAGTCCTTCTTCTCTCTGGCTCTCAGAACTGCCCTCTCTCTCCTGGTGCTCCCCCTGCCTCCCTAACCACACCTTCTCACTCTCCTTTGTGGACCCTCTTCCAGATCATGTCCTCTAACCACAGGAGCCCCAAAGGGCTCTATCCTGCACCCTCTTCTCCCCCCTCTATACAGCTTTGTTTGGAGAGCTCATCAGCTCCGTGGATTCAATTATCATTCTCTGTGCTGATGATTCTCACATCTGCCTGTCCTGTCCCAACGTCTCTGCTGACCTCTAGTCTCCTATCTCTAACAGCCTTTCAAACAATGTGACCTGGATGTCCAACAGATGTCTTAAACTCAACATGTCCAAAACGGACCTCCTCCTCACTCTCAAACTCCTTCCTCTTTCTAACTTTCCTATGATCATCAAAGGCACCACCCATCTGCCGGTCCCTCAGGCTTACCACCTAGGAATGCTCCTGCATTTCTCACTATCTCTAATCTAGCTGATTCACCTTCCCAACATCTTTTGAATGTGCCCACTCCTCTCCTCTGGCAGTCACTGCTCTGGTTCAGAACCTCATCACCTTATGCCTGAATCCCTGCACCAGGCTCCTGGGGAGTCCTGCTTGCCACAGGTCTCTCCCCACTCCAATACATCCCCCATTCAGCTACCAAGACAATTTTCCTTAAGTGCAGGTCTGAACATGTCACACACACACATTCCCCCCAGCCATTCCCTAACTTGATAAGCCCCAGTGGCTCCCTACTGGCTCCAAGGTCAGATATAAAACCCTCTGGTGCTTAAACCCTTCCCCCCTCCTCCCCATCTTCTTACACCTCCTGCCTTGCCCCCTGCACATACTCTGGGACCCAGGGACCCTGGTCTCCTGGCTGTTCCTCCATCTCCTGAGCCTGGGCATTTCCTCTGATGGGCTGCCCTCCATGCCTAGAACACCCTCCTTCCTCAGGTCCCCTCCTGGCTTCCTTCAAGTCCCCACTGAAATCTCGCCTTCTATACGAAGCCTTCCTGATGCCTTTGATTCCAGTTCTTTCCTTCTGTCGATTAGTTCCCATTTATCCTGGAAACAGCCCTACTACCCACAGCCAGCTGCTGGTCGCCTCCCCATTAGAATGTGAATCTGGTGAGCAGGGACTGTCTTTTTGTCTTTTATTGCTCTCTGTGTCCCTCACACTTAGCCTGGTGCCTGGCATGCACATGGTGCTTAATAAATGCTCACCAAGATTCTTTCTACACCTCCCCTTAAAGTGGCAGCAACAGAAGCAGGTTAGATGAGTGAAGGGGAGTGGCAGGAGGCCGGCAACAGAAAGGATCTGGGCCGTGACAGGCACCGGGCCACCAGAGGCCAGGTTCTTTCCTCATTCCTACACCCTCATGCCAGGTAATGGCATGTTCTGCTCCTCCACACCGCCACTCTCCCCTACACTCACTGCCCAGCTCTCTGCATGTGGGGAACAGGTAACGGCGAGCTGGCCCACGGTGCCCCTGACATATGGGCAGGGGGCTGCTGTGAGCAGCTCAAAAGTCAGCCGAGCTGGCAGGCAGAAGGAGGACAGGAACAACAAAGCAACAAGAGGGGGGCAGAACAAGAAGGGCATGTCACGGCCAGAGAGGGGACGTGAGGAGAGGTGAAAGGCCGCAGGCGCGGAATGTGACACACGGCGCCAGGCTTTCTTGGGATGGGGGCTCTGCTCCATGGTCTTCCCTCTATTTAAACACCCTTGATGATCAGGGATGGGTGTCTGACACAGGTGGGCACGAGGGAGGCACTGAGGGAAACGCTAAGGGATCAATAACGTTTTATTTCACAGAAAACTAAACATCTTGGAGGTGGGCATCGGTCACTCCTCACCTCTGAGGTCCATGGTTGTGTCAAGGAGCAGCTGCTTCAGTGCCATAAAAGAAGCCCACTCCCTGCGGAAGAAGGCAAATGGCTTTTCTCACTCCACAAAGAGACGAGTGCAGAAAGTGCTTAAACAGCTTGGCCAACCCTTCTCAACTACGCGACGCGCCGACTCCTCACTCATCTTGCTCTGACATCTGTGCCCGTCTCCAAGCTTCGGAAAGCACGGGGGAACCTGACAACACCACCTTGGGGAAGGCATGAGGCTTCCAATTACAGTCTCAAAAGCCTTTCTGAGAGAGAAGAGCCAGTGACATAGCTCCCAAAAAGAAGAAAGTCATTCTCTGACTGTGACAGGATAAACATGTTCTCATCTTATCTATGCATCAATAAGGCCGATACTGTTTTTAATTTACTCACTTTTAACAGGGACCCTGCATTAGGATCGCTTCAAAAACAGACAACAAATTAGCTAAACCTGGCTTCTCCTTGGCGGGTAACGTAGCTGTGGTTCAGATGGGATTCTTGAAGCCCCATCTGCCTTCTCAGAATGTTATTTTAAACAACTAGCTTAAATACATGGCACATTAGAATTTTATCATTGCAAACCCACACTGGAAAAGACTTCCATCAACTTAAAAACAAAAAAGACATTCTTCTAAGTGGAAGAATCCATCACCTCTCCCACTAACTGTCAGCCGCCCCACTACAAAGAGGCCCTGGTCATTGTTAGCTACGCCCAGCACCAGTGATCTATGGCCTCCCACATCGTGGACATCGCTGCCAGTTTTTTTAGAAAACTGTACATACATCGATTTTACATTTATTTAATGTGGCCATTGTAAGACACTTTATTCTTCTGATAAACTATGATTGCTTATCAAAAGATTCTATAATTCAAGAGAAACATTCATAACTTGTGGGTGAAAATGAAAACCACCAGCCCACAGAAATCATGCCACAAAATACAATTTTGTGGATTTATGGTAGAAAGGCATTGAACTACTACTGTCTGGCTGGAACAGCAGACCAGTCGTGGAAGTCCAGCTGGCACAGAGGTAATGATTAAAGAGACCTGCCCCTTGCCAGAGCTGTTTGGCAGCTGAATACCAGCTACATTATTGACATCTGTGTGCTGTAATTACTTTTCCTAAGGCATATTTGGGCAAAACAGATTTGACTTTATTTATGAACAATAGGAAGCAAGTCCGGTGCTCAAACACAGTCCAGGTTCTCTCTCCATCTCCCAGCTGCCCCCATACCCAGCACTGCACTGGCTGCCAGAGACGGCGCCAACCTCCAACAGCCTCTAACACCAGCCTACCTTGCCGTCCTCTGAGCACACGCCCATGTGTTCTCCACTTTCATCCAGGCTAATCTGATTTATCTTCACCGGGCTCTATAAAAAGAAAACATCAACTTTAGGAAAAGGTGCATCAGTGATCAATGACCCTGCCTCTTTGCAAGAGTTAGGAAAGAAAAACCATCTAGAGGCTTGCAGCATGAGTTCAGGAAGAATGAAAAAAAAAGGTCTTTTTACATCAAAAGTAAAATAGAGCTTTGTTAGCCAATGTGTTCCAAATCCAGAATCTGGGCATTTCCACTAGTTTTCTATTTAAAAGGGATAATCTGTCTTTCCCTTTTGAAATTGATCCCCCTACACACAACACTCTGCTCTCCCAAACAAAAACCTTCACTTTTAAAGAATCTTCTGAAAAACATTAAGTGGAAAAGTCTTGTGTTCCAGTTTGCTTCCTGATCAAAGAGCTTTTCTCTCAAATCTCAATTCTAACTTTGTTTATTTATAGCTAACACTAAGGCAGCTATCAAAAGCATTTAAAGTAGAAATAGACTTCTTCCTATAACCAACCCAATATTGTTTTTAGAAAGTACTTAAGTTTCAGGGTCTAAATGCTTTCCCCTTTACTTTCTCCCCCTTTAAAATGCCCCTGAAACAGTAAATCATTGAGGACAGGAAGCATGCGGCTTCTTCCGGTGGTCCTCCCCCCAAGCTGTGCCCAAAGGGAGGTGAGGAGGCACTTGGAGAAGGCGACTCTCCTGCCTGCTGGCCCCCTGAGCCGGCCACTGTTGGCCAAGTCATCCTGATGGAGGCAAACCAGAAGAGGAAATGATGGAGGTGGATACTGCTCTTGTTGCCCAGATCCACTACTTAGCTGTTCTTTTCAACTTTCTGAAGCATTTGGTATATTCTGCTTTTAAAAAACATCTCCAAACAGGAAAATCTGAATGTATCCAACGGAAGCTTTTTGGGGTTTTTTTGCTTGTTTTTTTTTGGGTGGAGGGAATGGAAGGGGAGGGAAGAGCAGGATACCACTCTTGGTGGAGGGAAGGTCCCTTCACTGGTAGAGGGAACTTCTGGTGAAGAAACTTTCTCTTTATTTCGAGTCTGAGAAGGACATCACTCAGGCACTCCAGCTCAGAGGGAACCTGGACTTAGGTGTCACTTACTCCAGGGCACACTGTCTCAACTGCCAAATGAGGAACTCATTGTTTACACTCACTCTTTTAGCTTTGGTTCGCTATGGCTATTTTTTTCTTTTTCATTTTTGGACTTTATCCAATAGCACAATTTCTTAAAATGGCATATTCTAGTCCATTTAACTGTTAACTCATAGGCAATCCCACAGGGTCCCAATTTTTACCACCAGTAAGGGCAAATAATAAGTAAAATGCAGCCTTGTGTGTCAATCTGAAAAAAGAATTCCTGGCCACAATGTTAACTGCAATGAGAATCCAAGCAAAGGAAGCAAAGGCCAGAGAAATAACCAACGTCCAACTCAGAAATGAACAAAAATCCACATGTTATGGAAGAGAACGGTTAACTCCTATGGAAAGGTATCCATCCCTATAATACAGGAGGGTAAAAAAAAATCTAAAACAGTTCAACAGGCCTAAAATAAACCCTGCAACCCCAGAGAATAATTCTTAAAAGACCTTAATTGAGATCATTAATCTTGTATCAGTAAAGCAGCAGGATACCAAGGAGATCCACAAAATCACTAGTATTTCTGCATGGCGATATTAAAATCCAGGAGAAAATAAGAGAAAGAGAAGTCCTGTTCAAATGACTACAAGATGCACAGTATCTGGGATTTAATCCACCAAGGCATTCTAAACATTATAAAAATAAAATTCCTAAATACTTTTTAGCAGAAACTAGGAACAGACCAAAACTGTGCAATATACACCAAAGACAAGCTGGAATAGATTCGTACCCTGAATATAAAATCATACAATTAAAAAAACAAATTAGCATCTTTCATAATGAAGGTTGGGGAGAACGCTTAATGAAACAAAGGACAGAAAGAATCAGAAGATAAAATAGAGACTTTAAACTACATTAAGTTGGAAAGCTTTTGAATTAACAAAATTAATGGAACTAGGCTAAGAAGTTAGATTGAGAAAAAAAATCTCCATCACATATCTCTCTAAAGGCTTGATATTCAAGATATACAGGAAATTGTGAACTGGTCTAACCAATCTGGAGGACAATTTGAAACTATCCCCAAAGGGCAATAAAACTGACCATCTATTTTGATGCAGCAATGGCACTTTAGGTCTGTGTCCCAAAGAGATCAAACATCCATATGTAAAAAAAAATATTCAGAAGCGGTTTTTTTGTGTGTATGTGTGGTGGCTAAGAACTGGAAATGGAGGGAATACCCATCAATCAGGGAATGGCTGAACAAGCTGTGGTATGTGAGTGTAATGGAAAGCGACTGTGCAATAAGAAATCATGAGTAGGATGGTTTCAGAAAAACCTGGGAGAAGTTATATGAACTGATGCAAAGTGAAGGAAGCAGAGCCAAGAGAACACTGTATACAGGAACAGCAACACTGTAACAATGATCAACCACAAAAGACTCGGCTACTCTAATCAAGACAATCATCCAAGACAATTCCAAAGGACCCCAATGAAAAATGCTCTTTCCAGAGTGATTGTGGACTCAATGCAGCCTCTGAGGCTAAGACACAACAAAGTATGGACTGAGTCTCTGTTGCTTGTGCTAATTTTGTCCTAACAATTAAATGGAGGGCCTCCATCAGCTAGCAACATACCACCTGTACATGGAGGTCACAGCAAATGGAGAAGCTTTGAATGCTGTGGATAAGTTCACTTACCTTGGCAGTGTATTTTCCAGGGTTGCGCACATAGACGACGAAGCAGTAGACTGCCTACCAAATGGAAGTTCTACAGGGTTGCTATGCTGACCCCACCATTGTATGCCTGTGAAACCTGGACAGTATAATCATGCCATGCCAGGAAACTGAACTGCTTCCATTTGAACTGTCTTAGGAAGATTCCAAAGCTCACCTGGCAAGATGTAGTTCATTAACACTGAGGTCCTTTCTTGAGCTGAACTGATGTCAAACTCTCCTACAGAGAGCCCAACTCCAATGGGCTGGCCATATTATTCAAAGACCAAAAGCATGCTTGTCTACAGGGCTATTTTATGGGGAACTCACATAATGCAGGCACTCACATGGAGGTCAGAAGAAGCAATAGAGGGAGGGACACTCTCAACATCTCCCTGAAGAACTCTGAATCAACTGTGAGATATGGGAGCACTGGCATAGGTAGGATTGCCTGAAATGGTGCACTCACACCGAAGAAGATGCAGTCCTCCACGAGCTAAGCAGAATGGCGGCAGCTCCAAAGAAAAGTGAGATGCATATATTTAGAGCCATCTACACTCCAAATGTTCACATGGACTCTCTGTATCCTGTGTGTGGTAGAGCCTTCCAAGCTCATACTGGTCTCACCAGTCACAGTTGGACATACTATGTCTGGATCCCAACACGGTGATGTCATTTTGGTCCTCTTCGAAAACAAAGGACAACAACCAACCTTTAGAGAAAGAACTGATGGATTCTGAGTGTAGAATGAAGGATAACTTTTTCACTTTCCCTAGTTTTCTTAATATTTTTTTCAACATGGCTGATATAGAAATATGCTTGGTATGATATCACATGAATAAATGATATATTATATTGCTTTTCTTCTCACTAGGTGGGGGAGAAAACAAAGGGAGGAAGAGTATTTAGACCTCAAATTAAAAAAATGAATATTAAAAATAAATAATACTTTAAAAAAGAGATACACATGGGGAACAAATAAAAATATTTGCTTCTAAGAACCGTTCTCGAATGGGTAAATGGAAAAAGAACATGGATAATAGGCTCTCAAAAGAAGGTGTGAAACTCCCCCAAATCACAAGCACTCGAGAACACTCCTAAGACGACGACAAAGCAAAACAACTTTGAGGCTTCATGCAACACCTGGCAAACAGACAAGGATGATGACAGATGAAACAGTTCAGAGGTCACTGAACACAGATCCTGGCACATGAGGAGGTGCTTAATAGATGTTTACTGAATGAATGAATGAACAAATATACTGTTAGTGGTACAGCAGTCATTTGGTTCTAAGAAAGCCTGTGTGGGAAGCTTGTTCACTGAATGGGTGTTGCCGCACTCTAAGTGAGAACCTGAAAAGGCCTTAGTCTACCAGGGCCAGGGTCTCCCACTACCTCCCTGGTCATCTCCAGTCATCCTGATGAATATCTGGCCACTGGACCCAGACGGCTCTGGAGGAGAAAGTGAGACTGGTGACCTTGCACCCTCCCTCAAATTAAAGTCAACTGCCAGTCCTGTCATCGTTTCCCTGATGCCGTGGTCCTCTTCTAGAACAAAGGGCAAACACAACACACATAGTGAGGAGGCTGATGCTGTCAGATCTCTTGGGCCTACGAGTTCTGAGCCACAGGGCTTACAGGGGCTAAGCTAATCAGATGTAGGCACCAAGTCCATACCAATATGGTGAATGGACTTCCAGGAGCAGAGAAGCTACCGGGTTGTTTAAGAAGGGACTGATGGGCTGGAAATGGTGCAGGTTAAAGCTTCGAATATGATCAGTAAATGGACTGGGCTACAAGAAGTCTCTGTACTTCCAGCCTAGGTAAAACAGGAAGACCAAGGTGGAGGGAGGGAAGGGGAGAAAGAGAGAGAGAGGAGAGACCAAGAGAGAGAAGTACTGAATTTATGTAAAAACAAATTCTGAAAAGCCATTTAGAATTATATTAAGAAACTGTCTTCATGACAGAGTTCCATTATGAAATGTAGTCGCTAAAAAGGTCAACAACAGAAAGGGTCTAGACAAGCATGTAAGACAGTAGGTGAAAACACAGAGTTGAGAAATTCAGTGTTTTGTGGAAGGAACAGCGAGGTCAGAATCACCGAAACACTGAATAGGAGGGAAGGAGGAAGATTTAAGAAGCCTGGAAAAATAGGAAGGGGCCAAGTTATAAAGGGGCTTAGGAGACAGAGGATTTCACATTTAAAGGAAGACACATTAAGAAGCTCCTCGAGTTCATCAAGGAGGGGGGTCAGACCTTCACTTCAGGAAGGGAATGGGCTGCAGTGGAGAGAGGTCTGTGGAAGGGAGACCAAGCAAGAGGTGGGAGGCAATGCTAGGGAAGATGTCAGGAAGCTAGGGTGAGCAGGACAAGAGACTGGAAATGGGGTGGGGGTGGGAGCTTGGGTACCTAGGGGAGGTTTACCCTTGACTGCAATAGAAAATAGGGTGAGGGGAGGTCTTAGGAGTGGAGTGCAGTGCGGAAAGATAACAAATTCTATTTGGGGCATGCTGAATTTAAGGGGCCTCTGTACCTTAAACTATGCAGCTGGAGATGCATAAAGAGAGGTCAGGGTTGGATAAGTAAATCTTAGAATTATCAGCAAAGAGATTATCACTGAATTCATGGGACCTTTTACAATTAAAATCAGACTGCAATTAAAATCGCAATCAGTTCTACTGTAACATGTTTCAAAAACATGAATTTATTCCAAAGGGACTGCTACATTAGGTTATTTTGAGCATAATCTGGTTATGTTTCTCTGCAATCCTAAGAAACAGGGAGAGAATGCAGAAAACTGACGAGGTCCAGCAGTCCAAGGCCCAGGCTCAAGGACACAGAGCACGTCCACAGCAAGGACATGGACACAGATGATGATTTGTCAAAGGACACTAAGAAAGCAAGCTGAAGAGATGGGCTGAAAATCAAGGCAGCCTGGTGTGAGGAGAATCCAGAGAGGAGAAGAGAGGAGAGGGTGGTCAGCAGTGCCTAATGAATGCATGGTCAGTGTCCTCAAAGTGAGGCAGACACAATCCCTGAAGCTCACAGCTGGAAGGCACTTCCCAAGGCCATCGGGTTAATCAGTACCTGAAGACCAGGGCTGGCTACAACATCCCCAACAGGCCGTGATCCAGCCATTCTCTGGAGACCTCTAACAAGGGTCACACGGGCTCACAGCCTCCAGAAGCTGCCTGCTCTACACCTCCAGTCATGGGGAAGGTCCTTATGTGCAGTTAAAACTGGCCTTTCAGTGAAGAGATCCCTTCCATCCCCTTCCTTCCATGCCCATTGCCACAAAACTAATGGGAATACCTCTTCTCTCTCACGAGAATAATCTCAGTGACCTCACACATAATTAATCTCCCTGCCCTGGCCTTACACTCCTTCCCAACCACGGTCCAACCTGTGCACAAAGTGAGGAGCCATGCATAGGGGCTGCTGAAAGGGAATGGATCCCAATACTGAAAAAAGTCTGAGCAATATATTTTGATCTGTGCAGTGCCTACAGTATCACCTTAAATAACCACGTGAGTATAATGACAGCAAATCCAACCACTGCCTGTGTAACACCAAGAAATGTCAGAGGGCCACTTACACCATCTTTGTTCCTGCTTAATTGCATTGCCATTATAATGAGCTTAATATTTCTGAAGAGAAAAGCAGCCTTGTGGTACTATCACATTATTAGAGCATATGTTTATCTTCTATATAGAAAAATCATTTGGATAATCTCTATAACGTAGTACTATTCAATTCCTTGGTTTACTCTTAAGTTCTGTCTAGAATCAATGCAGGTAGGCCCAAAGGAAACAATGGATTTCTAAATCAGGTAGAAAAGCTTTACAAAATCTCAGAGCATTAGGAAAACGGAAGACATTTTCTTTTCATCACTTCATCCTTCACAGAGCTACCCAGATAAGTCTCCTAAGAGGCTGGACTAAGCCACTCACTCTTCCACTCCAAAACCTTCCGTGTCTCCCCTCTCCCCATGGAACAGCCCAGAGACTCCTAGACCAGCATTTAAGATCTACCACCTCCAAGAGGCAGCCTAACGTTCCAGCCTCCCATTACTAGCAGCTCACAAAATCAATACAAGAGATTTATAGGCAAGGCACAGTGGAAAAAGTATTGTCTGGTTTTTAAACAGCTTACGCTTCTAAAGGCTTAGGGATCAAAGCATTTAATCATCAGGTGACATAATGGATGGTGTTGGACTCGGAGTAAGAAAGGCCTGAGTTCCAGTCTGGCCTTGGACACTTACGGGGTGTGCCTCTGTGCAGATCACTTGACCTCTTAGCTCCTCAGATTCAACGTCCTCACCAGGGATTCAGCGGTCTCACAATGGAGCCGTCCGCTGCCTCCACACACGTCCAGTGGCCATCTCCAGCACCTGGAATGAACGCCATCCCCACTCTAGCATTCTAGCTCAGCTAAGACATCCTCCCCTCTGGGAGGTCTCCAGATGACCCTGTTTTCTTGCATCTCCCTTGCCTTCCTCACCCCAGCCGTGCATTACACTTAGCTGTAGGACATAAGCCACTTAAAGTCTAGGACTAGATCATTTTTCATGTTCATCTTGCACATAGAGGCTACTCAATAAATGTTTGTTAAATCAATGAACTGTGATTGGCAAAACAAACCTTAACAGAGAGTACCTCGATCTGAATGACCCTATGTTTCCTTCTTCAAGCCTCTCTGATTTCACAGACCCAGGAATTTCCTTAAGCAACACGAAAACCTCTTCTAGATCAGTACTGGGTCTGAAGAAAGCTTGAGTGTAGAAGTAAGTGCCCACCTAGAGTACCTCCATTTGAAAGGACCCCAAAAGGACAAAGACCACAAGCATCTTTTCAATTCCACTTGCTAAAAGGAACCAAGAACAAGAATTACACTGAATTCAACTCCCTTACCCACCAAACGCCTGTCAGATCTATGAATAAGTGGCAAAAGGGGCCCAGTTGGTTTCTTCTCCTTTTATTTCACCTTCTGAGAACTACTGTATCTAACCACGAATGTAGCCACCTACAGGGGACCAGAGGTAAAGTGTCTATTTAATTCACAAACTAGATCATGAAATAACTGCAAATTCAGTGTCTAAAGATTTTACATGAGCACAGGCTTCTACCATCTTGTTTTAAAAACTCATGAAAATGATCAGCAGACAAGCCACGGCCTTACTGTCTGCTGACAGCACAGGCTCGTCTCTCTTTGTGCAGAACTTGACAATTCAGCATCCTAAAAATGCACGTGTGTCCCAGTGTTTGCCGCCGTCATTTACTTAATTTGCTCATGGTCATTTCTCCATCAAATATTATGGAAGAATAACATAATCATTTACTTAAAACAGGGCTTCTTCAACTTTTTCCACTTGCAACCCCTCCAGAGCTTCTTAAACTGTAGGTCATAACTCCATATGTGCTGATAAAGAAAACCTAAAACTGAAATGAAAGAAGACCAAACAACCCACCCTGAAGCCCTCAGGCCGTTCTGATCTCCTAGGTCAATACTACGCAAACATGCCTGCTGTAACTCTTGTGTGAGAAGAAGCCAGCGAAGCTCAGATTTCAATATGACGCCTGTTAACGGTGCGTGCTGCGGCTTCGCCGGGCGGCATCCAGGGAAGGCTTTCGGAATAAATGGGGAACAATCGTCTCACATCCATCTGCCATTTCTATTTCCTGTCCAGCAAAAGGAAGGTGCCGGACGTCCACAAACTTGTGGAAAACTCTCCCCGGGCACAGTGAGGTTTGCTCTCAACACCCACAATCCTCACCTCTCATCCTAACCCTCTCCACTGTGAAACAAACTTCAAGGGCTCCCCCCGAAGTATGCTTATGTCAACCACCCCTTTGTAGTTGGCCAACCAGGCCAAACGGGCTCCCATGAGAACAATGCCAACCACGAGGATCCGAAGGAGGAAAACGATTTATCTGACACAATCAGAATTTCATAAAGAAAACAGAACCACAGAAGGTGGAGGAGGAGGTGTGCCGGAGGGGCAGCGGCGGGGGCAGCGGCAGCAGGGCCAGAGAAAAATGGGTTCAGCTGAATTTTCCATTAGCTACAATTTTATTTCTGATGGAGACATGTTTGGAATTCTGGACAATATAAGTAAGTTTGACTGTTCAAAAATCAATAATGTCAAGCTGACACCATGGAACACACAATAAATGTTCCTTTAATGGGGGAAAAAAAAGAATTTTAGAGCAAGGGAAAAGTGCTGGCGTGCCCCTTCTGCACGCAGGCCCACTACGGGCGACCTCAAACCCTTCCACTGGAGAGACAGGTAGAGCTGCCAACAAACAAATACACCTCATGTGATAATCAATTACCTAATGCAAAATGCCTGAAAGAAATACACTTAGTATGGATTATGTCAGCTCTTCAATTAGGAATAAATTCACAGTCATTCAGAAAGCTGCTTTTAATTGTGCTCTTTGTGGCAAGCCCCTGTCCCCGGACACCACTCATCATCCCACCTTAGCCTATCAGTCCCCCAACGGTGAACCTCAGAAATCAATCTGCTAATGTATAATTTGTAAAGCTCCTCTGACTAACAAATGGATAATTGATTCTTTTACAAATGCTGCATCCCCATGGATACGTGGGGTAGAATGAATGAGAAACACAAGACCGGATTTCACTTTTGTTCTCCCAGAGATCCAATATTTGAAAGCTGAAAATCCAAACATTCTAATAGCTGCCTTTGTGACTTCACGCCTATTAGTCACAGTTAGTGAACAAGCGACACTTACATTACGAATGTGAGAATCTCACTTGTGTTCTGGCCTACTTAGGGTGAGCTCTCGCTACTTCAAGGGGCTCCCATTGAAAAAACCGACTCCAATGAGACCAAAGTGTCACCTCGCTTTTAGGAAAAGCTTTAAAAAGTCACTCAATATTAAAAGCAAAATCTGACCTGTCAAATTTTTAAACTTTAGCATCTGCTAGGTCCCCTGAAATTTTTAAACTTTAGTAACTGCTAGACCCCCCCCCCAATTTTTAAACTTTAGTAACTGCTAGACCCCCCAATTTTTTTAAATGGCTTATGTCAATTAACATGATGATGGTTTCATTTTGAAAATAGGAACGACATATTCCATACCATGGGACTCCTCCCAAACCAGAATGGCATTCCCCGTACCTCCTGCCGAATCTGGATCAAATTCTCCTAATTTAGGAAACGTTTATCAGGGTGCCTTGACTTGGGGTTAGGATGAGGAAGATTAAGTGAGGAAAAGAGCAACAGTCTTTTAAAATGTGAGCTCCTTGACGACAGGGTCCACGCTTTATACTTTCCAAAGTATGTAACTTTTCAGCATATAAGTTAATGATACAAAACAGACGAAGGGCAATTCCTTTCACAAGAATGTCCCATAAAAATAATAAAGATAAGTCTATTTTGTGGGTGCTTCCACCACAGGGAGCGGCTGAGGTTTAAAATCACCAGGTCTACAATAGGCACACAGTAAACATTAAGGGAGGAAATCTGTAAAATCCATGAGGAAAAGATAAAGAAGGACATTCTCAGAGCCATGAGAGTAAGTCTCAGAGAAGAATGAAATTCTAGATTTAAAAAAATGTTAAAGGAAATATTTCAGAAGTCGAGGGTTCCAGGATAAAAATATGTGTATATATGAGTATATGCACACAAACACATGCATGCACACATGCACACGCACACACTTATACTCACACATGCACACACACGCACGTGCACACACTCACACAGACACAATCTCATACAGGAAGAGAGAAATGATGCTGAAGCAGCACAGGCTGAGAAATGACATTCTGAATTGTCAGAACTGAAGTGCGTTTGCACGTCCCGTTCTCCAGTCACTAATCATGAACTCGGCCCCGTCTTTCACACCCGGGCCAGTGGGCAGCCCACCCTGTGCAGGGATCTCTCCATAATGATGGTGACAGTGGTGATGGTGGTGACGCGGTGACAATGCTGCCGTGAGAGTCACAACCACCGTCCCATGTTTTCCCTCAGTTCTGTGGGAGGCTCGTTATTACTACCCCCATCTCACAGCTGAAGAAACAGACTATGAAGGTGAGTGACTTAGCCAGGATCACATGGCTAGTAAGTGTCTGAGGCGGGATCTACAGCCAGGTCTTCCTGACTCCAGGCCCAGTGTTCTGTACGTGGCGGCATCACCAGCCACTGTGATGGCGCTCTGGCCAGGAGGTCAGTGTTGAGGCCAGAAGCCCAACTCCAAGTACTGTTCTCCACACTGGACTTGCTCTGCTTTTATCACCCATCCTCCATAAAGCTCCCCTCCCGCACCTCATCATGGCCGGCCGACAGGACACAAGCTCTACAGGGGCCTGCCAGGCCACAGAGGCTTTGGGCATGGCCCCAAGAGCAGCCTGCATCTGTGGTCGTAAAGTAGTGTTGCTACCTAGAGAGAACAGGGGGAGCAGACTCCCCCAGAGAGGAGGGAGGGGGATATTCACTGGTGAAACCACGAACAGCCAGAGATTAAAAAGAGGAAGAAAGGGCTGGGAATGGGCCTGGGTGTGCAAGCCAGCTTTCCCCAGCCGTGAGCCGCTCTCCTGCTGCCCAACCTGACCCACCTCCTTAGGACCAACAGCCTCCTGGAGATGCTCTTGGCCTGTAAATCGCAGGATGCATGATCTCGAGAAAACTGGAACCGAGCCAAAAGGCAACAATTATGGGTGGCCAAGAGGGCAATTAGAGGTGCTGGCTGTGGGAGGGAAATGTGGAGCAGACGCTTTTCTCACCTGAGTTATTTTATAATGAACTGCTGTGGCATTTAAAAAGTTCAAGAGAAATAATTTCTAGGTAATTAGTCACTCTATTAATGATGCTAGTGCTTTAATACAAGAGCTCAGCAGCGCAGAGCACCCTCAGGGCAGGGGCTCACAGTTTAGATGCCCTTGGAAGAGCGGGCATGCCAGAGGGTGGCATCAGCTCTGACTGGCTAAGGATGACAGAATGAATATTGCAAGAAGGAGGGGCCAAGAGCCTTATCTTTACACACAGCCCACCCCCAGCTTGGGCAACCTAATCAAACCAGAGCAGAACACAATGGGCTTCCCCACCTTAGAGTAAATTCCTGGTAAAACTGGGCAGGGTCTGACCAGGGTTGAGGAGAGTTAATTCAATCTCATTATTGTCCTCAAGAGACTGAAGTCTGGATCTCCCCAAATCATTGGTTTTCAATAATCATTTCTCTCAACGCCTACTGTTTCAGGGGACAGTGGCTGTTGTCCTAATATCCAGCAAGAACAATGCTACTCTCTGCACACAGCCAGTGCCGAAGCAGTCTTTGATGACCCGCAACCTTTACAATCAATGCTCTTATCAGTTCCCTCATGGTTGGTCAGTGCGTCAATAAGCATTTACCAAGGGCTTACCAAATGCCAGGTGCCACAAACACAGGTAGAAAGGTGGCCCCTGCCTGCAAGGAACTTCCATCTTAATGGGAGGAAAACAGCTGAGAGGAAGGGGTAGAGGAAGCCACCTGGAGAGGACCAGGGCCTGGCTGCCCTGACTGCCCTCCAGAAATGAAGGTCCAATCAGAGGGAACAGCAGAGAGGGATTCTCCAATGTGTGAATAACAGGACCGGAGCAAGCTTCACCACCACATGAACAATCGGGGAATTAGTTAATTAACTAATCAATTGATTAATCCTATATGAAAGAAGAAGAGAACAATATGCTAATACTTTTACTACTCCCTGAAGTAGAAAAAAAAGAGACTAGACCCCTAAAATCTGTCAGATACCAGCCATTGTACAAGGAACGACAGGGGCAGAGACGGGCTAACGGTTCTCACTCGTGGCCATGGACTCGGACTGGAGCACTTCCCAGCAAACACCTGTGGTAACCGTGAAACCAAAGACGACGATGCACCACAGACCTTACCTTGCTGGCTTAGCTTCTGCCCTTGCAGGTCTGACCCCAGGCCTCAGCAAAGGCTCCTGGCCCAGCACAGTCGGCTTATCCACTGGGGCTCCCTCCCCACAACAGCCTTTTGTTCCTCAGATGGTCTTCTCCATTCTGGCCCCCTCCATTTCTCCCCTTGCTAAGCTTGAATGCTCAATACCGACTCTTATGTCTCATGAGATTGCGAGTTCGCTGAGGGCAGGGGCCATCTCTCTTCTGGCTCCCAGAACTCAGCGCAGGGGCTCCACACTTAAAAAATGTCTCTCGCCTTGCCTCTTTGCCAATTCACAAGAACAAATGCATGATTTTCAGTTATGTCTGTAAAATGTCACCAAAAATGTGACGAGAGTCATATGAACATAATGGGAATTTTCAGACCAAAGAGACGTCTTGTGGATTCATCCTTAGAAAGACCTGACCTGTAAATCAGGGTTCTCCAAGGGCTCCCCTACTTGAATCACTCTTCCAACATCAATCCATATCTCTTATAACAAAAAGGGACCTCGGTGACTCAGTAAGATGTGCCTGCCCTTAAAGGGCGCTTGTGTTGGGTTTCTCCACGATATCTATAATAGCTGCAACCATAGGATTAAGTTAGCCAGCATTGATTAAGTACCTACCATGGACCCAACACTGTGGCTCCAGCCCCAGGGAGCCCAGCCTAACGGAGCTAGAACTATGTACACACAAGATGCCCACCCAAGGCTGGCATGAGCCTTCTGCCTCCCGTCTTTGATCTTGGGCCTGAACGTGTATTGTCAAATGTATTGTCAAATCTTCAAAGACAAAAGCTTTGCTTCGGCTTTCACTTAAATACTCAACAAATGCCTTAATTCTGAACAGTCTGGTTACACACATAGCTGCTGCCAACTATCTCATCAGGAGGAGGCAGGGCTCCCACAAGTGAACACAAGACATGGGAGGCACAGGCAATTTAAAGAAAGGAATGAAGTCTGATGAAAAGAAAACGCTCTGGGAAGCGGCAGCAGCCCTGCTTCCTGAGAGGCCATTCTTCTAAATCCTCTCGACACCACTACAGGTTGTTGGGATTCAGAAGCCACACACCTCTCCGATAAGGGCTCTGCAGTGCTGAGGAAGGCTGCCCGAGGCTCTGCTTCTGCTCAGCTTCCACTATCCAGCCACTGTCGGTGCCATGTCACGATGGGGCCTGATCAGTCTACGAGACCAGGCGTGAGCTCGGAGAGCGGCACAAGGGACCACCAAGACCAGCTGTGGGTGGGGAGAGGGGAACGGAAGAGGCTGTGAGCTCTTTCTCGCCATCACATAACAGCAGATGTATCTTGAGAGAACGTACACAGGGCAAATCCAGACCCAAACCTACCCCGAGCAGGAATAGCATAAAGGCAGGATGGCAGAGCGCCAGCGCAAATGCAGGCGAGTCCCACTAGCGGCTGTATGTGTTATGTGGCCTCCCAAAACAGCTAAAGGAGAATGGGAGCTTGCTACAGGCATGACTCGTAACAAAGCAATGCTACATGGGGCTTCTAAATGGTGCCTGGGCCTTCACACCCAAGGGGGTCAGAAGGTTCTATTTCCTCTAGAGTCTGCACTGATACAGCAATAAAGATGGTGGGAAGAGAAGGCACCCCCTCCATCCGCATCCAGGGCACAGACAATCCGAATCAATGGAACAGAATAATGGAAAGCTGGAGCCCAGGCATCGTGCCAACAAATACCGAGTGGTTTCCTACTATGTGCCAGGCACCTCGAAGCTGAGTGGCAGACCTTTCTATCTGGTTGAGCAGATGACAATGATACACAAAGGACCACAAGAAGCAACGGCCTGTGCCACAGGATGCTGAAAGCTGAGAATGGTTTCCACGGCATCTTCCATAATGGGAGCTTGTCCTTAGGAAGGTCTGACCATGATCACACAGCACTCTCAAGAAAGGGCCATGCCCCCAGTAAGGGCCTTCCCACCGTCAGACACCAATCTGTGAGCAGGTTCTGTGCCCCACGAGAAGCTGGGCATCTCGGCACCCAGCACAGTAGCAGGCTCGGCATGCAGGTAATATGATTTTCTCCAGCAGCATCTGGCAGTCCATAAGGCAGGACAAAAAGGGAAGGGTGTGGGTAATGAAATGCTAGGAAATGTTAGGAAGGGAAGGAGAAGCAACAGAGGCAAAGGGGAGGAAGCAGATGACTAACTGGCCTGGGCTCACACCTTCCAGGGTTAAAAATGTGAAGAGAGGAAAGCCAGGTGACAGCGGGGAAGACAGACTGGAGGAGAGAGGACAGAGGGACCGGAGGTGATGGTTTAAGCACAAAGGACAGGGTCAAGGGACAGAAGAAAGAGATGGAAGAGTGGGATGAGAGACGGGCAATCCTGAATTCCAGAACGTGGCAGATGTGGCCACACCCAAGGGTGACTGAGGAGGGAAGACAAAGGTAACCGGGGTAAGGGGGGGCTCAACTTGGAAGGCCACGAGCATGAGAACAGGGGACGCTTTCAGGAGGTCTGAGCCCACTACTCAGTTCCTTGAGAAAAAAGGGAGAAAGGCACGGAGCTTGGCGGAGGATAACAATAAAGGCATCTCTAGATGGGTACAACGTGAGCCTCAAAGCGAGAGAAGGACTGAGTTTTGGGAGCAGAGGCTTCCTATCCAAGTGGCAGTGGGGAGCACCAGACAAGCTCACACCCTAAAGGAGAAGCTGAAAGCGATCTGGGGGGAGGGAGAATCTGCAGCTGGGCTGGGGAAAGAGGAGTGGTGCCTCTTTGTGACCCCCTGGGGCTTTCTTGGAAGATATCGGAGTGCTTTGCTATTTCCTTCTCCAGCGGATCAAGGCAAATGGAGATTAAATGACTTGACCAACATCATACAGCCCGTAAGTGTCTGAGGTGAAACTTGAACTGAGGTCTTCCACCTTCCTGGGTGCGCAGCGTACCCACTGAGCCATCTAGCTGCTCCATCTCCAAGTACAACTGCACTAATTTTCAACAAGTCAGATATTCTAAGAGCACCAAGACACGTGTTCCATCATTCAAAAGAGAAATTTAAGGAAAATCCTTGCTAGAAGATGCCGTAGTTCTCCAAGAGAAGACAGGACGCGCTGACTTGTAGGACTGAGACCTATTTTCACAGAGGCCTGCCGACCCCTTCCCACAGAGAGACTTTCTTTCGTTCTACCCACTTTTGGAAGGCCGACCTCTGCTAAAGGCGCAGCATGGCAATGGTAGGTGTACAAGTGTTTGCAAACATGAGCTCTTGGACAAATCTACAGCCTTGCTAATACAGGAGACATTCAAATACAGCCCACAGCGCCCACACCAAGGGTTGGAGCATCCATGTATTGACACACTTTCTACACTGACAACGTATCGTTTGACTGCTGAAGTGAGGGAGACAGCCTTGCGTCAGGGTCAGTACCTCTCCTCCCCTGACCCGCTGTAGCATGTGCAATCAATGTTGCTATAGGTCTCTCACCTAGAAACAAAACAACATATAGACTCAAGGGGGAAAAGCCCAGCTCTGCCGCTTACTTACAGTAAGAGTCTGAGCAAACCATGGGACATCCCTGTGGCCCCCGGCTGCCTCATTTGTGAATCGCATGGCCTGAACTTAGCAAACCTCTCAGGTCTCTACTGGGTCTAGCCCTAGCACTTTAACAATCTTAAATCCATAAGAGCTGTCCAAAACTAGACCAAGATGTCTACAAGTTGCTGAGTTCTCTCTCTGAGAGCACTGAGTGATTCGCAGAGCACTGAGGATTCATGAATATGGCAGGGGGACGGCCAAATGGCCTCTCGGCTCCTAGGATTCACCTTTATCAGTGGGTAGGGTTGATTTTTCCCTTTATGCATTTTCAATTCATTTGATACGTCTCTTGTCACTCAAAAGCATCGAGCCCTAATGTGGAAAACTGATTCTGGCAGTGCGTGAGATCCTTGGACATGTCAATCAATCTCAGGCAGGTATCACAGGCTTTCACACGCAGACTGAGGAAACGGTGCGCCACCCTGACAATGTCAAAAGATATGCGTCACGCCTCCCACCTGATGATGATGTCAATGGCGCACTTAGAGCAATACTGGCTCCATGCTGATAAGAAAGTCACAACTGAACATCATTGTGGAGCAAGACGACTTTGCTAAGAGACAGACCGCTTCTGATTCTGCTCAAAGGGCTCTTTTGTGCATCATCCCTAACGCTGGAATGTTATCCTGCTCCCACAGCAAAGAGGGCTCAAACTGCTGAGCTGCTTTCCAGGGGGACAGGGATCGTGGGATATCTGAGCTGATCAAAAGAGACAGGTATGACCTTATGCACAGAATAACCTTCCTAGATCACCGGAAGGGAAGGGACCCTAACAATCAGCTAGCCTCCTCACTCCTCTACGCTGAAGGACCTCTGACTTTCCTAAAATAACTCTTTGGTTGGGGAAACAATATACCATCATTTTGAAAAGCCATCAGTCAGTCTCATAGCCCCGATTTCCAAAAGTTCTTCCTTATGCCCAAACCCAGCATCTGCCTCAAAACGACTGTGTCTGCACCTTCCATTGTCTTCTCCAGGGAGATGGAATGAACTTCAACGTGTTCAACGTGTTCAGACACTGAAGAGTTAATGGAAACAGGAGCCTCATTCACACAAAGCTCTAAAATGGTCGTATATAGAGGTCCATAAGTCTGGGCCACAGGCACAGAACAGAAGGGGCCGGAGACGCTTTTTAAAGGTTGGAAAATTCAAAGGTTACATGATCACATTTCTCTTCTGAAGATGATCTCTAGGACTGTAGTCATGATTACAATATTCTGCAGAGACAAAAATGCAGAGCCTGGCCTATGCAGACCTTCTAAATATGACCTGGCCAGGCCATTCACCTCTCCATTTGTCATGTGCAGCCAGCACATGCTGAGGCAGTGTCCTGGCTGTGGTCTGCTCTGAAGCCCCCTCACAGCAAGCCCCGGCCTCTCTGCCATCATGGTTTTACACCTCCTTGACACCCAGAGGACGGCGGAGGCTGGGGGAGCGTAAGACAGAGTAGCAGGAGAGAAAGAAGCCTGGGTCAGAAAGGCCAGGGGATTGACCCCCTCCGGGTCCTGCAGGGAAAGAAGAGCTTCATAGAATGGCTCGTTAGGCCAAGAGGACGCCTTGTGCAAACTGTTGGGGAGAAGAAAAACCAAATATTAACTTGGAAGACTCAGAAAGTCCTGCAGCTTTGGGACCCTCATCATGGACAGTACTGGGTTTTTGAGACAGTGGGAGCACTTCTCAGAAGACGATGTGAGCGCAGAGAATGATGGACAGACTCAACCCTCCCTCTGGTCAAACATCAGCTCAGGTCTGTGAGGAGAGCGCAGTCGGCTCTTCCCCCACAACACCGAGCCAGTGCCTACAGTCATGCTCCCCTCCCACCAATGAGGCCAAGCGGCAAAGGGGCCAGCTTCAGGAGTGTGGGGGTGTCTGGCCCCATGGCAGGGCCCACACCCCACAGTCACACTGCTGGCACTGGTCCCAAACAGACTGTGAGCTGTCAGTCAGACCATCTTGTGTACCTATTCTGTGCTAAGAACATAGAGCACACAAAGGCAAAGCTACCCTCGGGGGCCTTATGAATGTCCACAGAATGCAGATATCTCCTAGCTGTGACAAGCTGAGCATGCCACTTCACCTCCGCCTCAGTGTTCCCAACTGTGAAATGGGGATGATGAGAGAATCCACCTGGCAGGGCTGTTGTGAGGATCACATGAGACAGCGGTAAAGTGTAGGTGCTTAATAAATGCCTTCCCCTCCCCCCACCCCCTGCACTAAACGCATACCAGGTAGTTTGGGGAGGGAGGCCCTGAGTAGCTGGGGGTGGCAGGTGAAGCCACAGGAGCCGCCGTCACGGGGCTAAATCAAATGGGGCTGAAGGACAGGACTGAGAAGAGCTGGAGTTTGGGTCTGGGAGGCAGAGGGCCACGAGCTGGCCAGTTAGCGACCTGCATGGAGGGCCTCGAGGACGGCACTGTACCTGGATGGACACCTAGAACACACTCGTGCACAGCTTCAAACACAAAGTCCTGACACACAAATGCTGGCAAGGGGATCTTCAATGCTTGTTCCTGCCCTGGGAGGAAGAACTGGGGGCAGTGGAGACAGACAGTGATGGACATGAGACTGTGCGCTGGACGAGGCATCCGAGTGGGAGCCTGGGTTCAAATCCTGCCTCTGCCAATCATGTCCCATGTGGTCCTGGGTTGGGGGCGGGGGGAGCTCATCTGCTCTGTGTCAAAAACAGGGCCCAGATGCAGCTCTAGAAACACCCACGGAGGGTCTGCTTCCCCTTCCCCTCTTACTCTATCCCCAAGGGATTAAGGACGTTTCTGATTATTTGCAAATGAAGGGTCAAAAATGCCAAAATATCTGATTCTTAGAAAGGAACTGTGCTGCCCAACCTGCATCAGACGCCTGTTACCTCAGGGAAGGGACAGGGGAGGGAAGGGCAGAATCTGGAGCGCAATATTTTTACAAAATGAATGTTAAAATTTGTTTTTACAAGGAATTGTGGGGGGAAAAAACCTCCATTCCTTTTCTGAATAGTTCCATGCAACAAATGTAAACAATGAATTTTGGAAAGACCAGGACAGACCTGGACTAAACATCAGAAAGGGAAAAGAAGCAAAGCATATGGCATTTAAATGATTCAGACCAGGAACTCAGAGGAAAAAGGAAAGAACCTCACAAGGGGTAAGGGGTGTGTGTCTGTGTGTGTGTCTGTGTGTGTGTCTGTGTGTATGTCTGTGTGTGTGTCTGTATGTGTGTGTATGTCTGTGTGTGTGTCTGTGTGTGTGTCTATGTGTGTGTCTGTGTATGTCTGTGTGTGTCTGTGTATGTCTGTGTGTGTGTCTGTGTGTATGTCTGTGCATGTGTGTCTGTGCATGTCTGTGTGTCTGTGTGTGTGTCTGTGTGTCTGTGTGTATGTCTGTGTGTGTGTCTGTGTATGTCTGTGTGTGTCTGTGTGTATGTCTGTGTATGTGTGTCTGTGCATGTCTGTGTGTCTGTGTGTGTGTCTGTGTATGTCTGTGTGTGTCTGTGTGTATGTCTGTGTGTGTGTCTGTGTGTATGTCTGTGTATGTCTGTGTGTGTCTGTGTGTGTCTGTGTGTGTCTGTGTGTCTGTGTGTCTGTGTATATGTCTGTGTGTATGTGTGTGTATGTCTGTATATGTCTGTGTGCATGTCTGTGTGTGTGTATGTCTGTGTGTGTGTCTGTGTGCATGTCTGTGTGTGTGTGTTTCTGTGTGTGTGTATGTATATTTGGACAACTAGATGAAACAAACCCCCAAACCAGAAAGTATCAGAAATATGAAAAGAGAAAGAACAAAAGCCTCAAATGAGAAGGGCGCAGTGTGCCTCACTTCCCAGTGGGATCACTGACCTCAGCCCTCCCTGATCTAAGTCACCTCCTCCTCTCTGCCCCACCAAAGCTGCGCACTAGAGCTTGTGGCCTCCCAGAGAATCCCAGAGAGTTCTCCCTCCCAGAGCATGTGCTAGGTTCTAGCAGGTTGTGGAGGGCTTCAAGGAAGGGCCTTATGGACTTCCTGCTGCTCAAGAACCAGCCTCAATGAAGCTCGTCCCTAAAAGGTAAGGCACAAGGAAATGGGCTTTGTTTTCTTTGAAATTTGGCCACAGGCAGTTTATGAAGTAGTCTAATATGCCTGAAGTGCATCTGGGAGAGGAAAAGGTGCAATGGTGAAATCATGGAGCCCTTAAAGTATGAGCGAAATATCTGGATAAAAATAAAGTGAATGTTTCCTGACCCCTACAATGTCTGTGGAAGGCGAGGAAGGTCTATGAGACCCCCGCTCTCAGCGACTTCACCATAAAGAGGATTAAGTGGAATGTGGTAATATCACAAATGCACTAAGAAACAAGCTGGAGGGTGACAAGATCCAAACAGACGTTGAAGGTGGCACCATGGACTGGAGCCCAGAGGACAGACTGATCGGTGGCATTCGTACCATCTAAGAAGGCTTCTAAAGAAACAAAGTGTAGCCCCAGCAAACCAGAAAGGATGGCCAGCGGCTGGTTAGGCAGAGAGCAGTAGAGAGGAGAGTAAAGTACAAGGAACAAGGCAGGTCTAGGGGATGGTGGGGAGACCTGACTGAAGCCCAGCAGAGCTCCTGGAGGAAAGGAGGAAAGGAATGAGAAAAAAGACTGGAAGGGGGCTGGGGCAATGGAGGGGAACCCTTAAACCAGCACTAAGGATTTCACATTTTATTTTTCCAGCAGTAGAGAAGAGATTTAATAGGGAAGCGACATGAGAATAGAGTTGTTTTAGGAAAAAAAAATCTAGTAACATGGTGTTGGATGGATGAAGAACGGGACAAGTACAGAGCAGGGAGACCAAGCTAGGACATTACTGGGATAGCTCAGGCATGAATCAGGTCTGACCTCTGACAGAAATCTTAATTCTCTATAAAAATATAAGCATCATCACAGAGTCTATTAATTTCATCTCTTACACCCACATCAAATCTAAAAGCAGCAGAAATCTCATGTCTGGAATAGAGAGGAATCTTAGGACCAACCTTGGGCCTACTTTGCCCTCTTGAGATATTAATTTCAATAGCTGTGTATTGATCTTAATAAACTCCCCAAACACCCTTGGGTTTTGTTTTGGGGTTTGTTTGTTTTTCTTAATGCCTTTTCTTTTGTTCCATTCTAATTCCTCAGTATCATCTATTAGCCCCTCTCTTGCCATGCCTGGTGCCCACCAGCCACAACCTGAAGTTCCACGGCACCAAGACCAGTAGGCAGTGACTCTTCCAACCCAAGAGGCTTCCTCCACTCACCTTCGGGCACTTGACAGAGACCAGTCTCAAGGCTATTTTCACCAACTCTCCCAACTTAATTTGAAAACTGATCAAAGTAGGCTTTCAAATGAAATTATCTGAATTTCTAAGTTCAAAGAGAAAGAAATAACTTACTAAGCACACAATCCTCTCCATTTAAAAGCCATGCTAGTTTTTTCGAGGAATGGGAAACTGTCCGTAAGTTCAGAATTGAGTATTTAGAAAAAAACATTGGTTATCAAGGCAACGTAAACTGATTTCTGTTCAGCAACTTGGATACTTCATAACAGACTGAAAGAACACCGCTTACCTTTTTCATTGGCTGATCTTAGATCAAGTAGCAATTAATTTTATAAAAACTTTTCAAATTAAGTCTAAATTAACTTAAAGTTAAGATATAAAAGTATTTTTACATCCTAATATGCAAACATATGTGGCTAGAGTATCTTAACTCCTATCTATACTGCCTATCCTCTTAATGCTATCAAAATGCAGACACTAAGGCTCCAAATACTCCAACTACTCGTATCTAGTAAACAGAACAGATTGGCCCTGACCCAAAACCCTGTGTTGGCACTTCGTTCCCCCATCCTGCCTCTAGAGTTACAAGGGCAACCTCAACAGATCTAATCTCCGTGGTATGGTGTCCTAAGCGATAAGCCTGTCACTCAGGTGGATCTCCAGTTAAGCAACCTAGTGGCATTTTTAGATGTACAAAGAAGACTGCTTCAAAGCAAAGAGACAATTCTGCCACTTGCAAGACCATATGGGGCAGCTACACAGTATGATGAACAGAGTGCCGGACCTGAAGACGGAAAGACCTCAGAACTGAAGTCCGCATCTGGCCCCAGACACTGAGCACCCATGGCACCTTGAGCAAGACACCTCACCTCTGAGCCTCAGTTTCCTTAAGAGCACAATGTGGATGATAATGGCACTTACCTCTCAGGGCTCCTCTGTGGATGCATCACCATCATCACCATCACCACCATCATCATCATCATCACCATCACCATCACCATCACCATCACCATCACCATCACCACCATCATCACCATCATCACCATCATCATCACCATCATCACCATCATCATCACCATCATCACCATCATCA
>CM053599.1:7198744-7219108 GCA_028646575.1 Pseudocheirus occidentalis | reverse complement strand
ATCACCATCATCACCATCATCACCATCATCATCATCACCATCATCATCATCATCATCACCATCATCATCACCATCCTCATCATCACCATCGTCACCACCATCATCACCACCACCATCACCATCACCATCATCATCACCATCATCACCATCACCATCATCATCATCATCATCATCACCATCATCATCATCATCATCATCACCACCATCACCACCATCAGCATCATCACAGTCTACACCTTGTACGGATCAGGCTGGTCAACTTCACAACGACAGTAATCTCTACATTGTCACGGGGCAAAATTGGTTGATTCCCAATTCTCATGCCAAGACCTTCACTCAACTAACAGCACATAGGTTTAACAGAAGTTACAATAAAATGACATTAGGAACTGCTGCACTTATGAAGTCAGTGGCTTCCTTTGGCCTCCATTTCTTTCTGGCACCAGCACCAACCGAAACTAAATGAAAAAAGAGATCCATGACCAAGGAGCCAAGGCCCGCCAAGGCCTCTGTGCCATCTGCCCTGCAGCTTCTCCCCTGGAATAGCCGTCCTCTGGACGTGGCATCTGAAATCTCTGGAAGTCAGACCGTGTTCTTCCCATTGGTGATGATGGAGATACATCAACCAATGACACCAAAGACCTGTGTGTCACTGGTAGAGGGGACTGGAAAAGCAATATCAGAATTTATTTCTTAAGTAAACCCAAAGAGGCATTTCTTCCATATTAGATTTATAAATCTCTAACAGAGAAGTATTTAAGTATGAAAAACAGTTTTGTTTTATTTTTTTTTTGGGGGGGGACTTTTTGTTGTTTTGTTTTGTTTTTTTCCAGATGTGACAACAATGAGGTAAAAGACTGGAAGTCAACAACCAGGAATGATGAAAAGGGGGGCACGTCTTTCTAATACACGGTTGTTGGTGGGGCTATGAAGTAGTACAACCACTTTGGAAAGCAATGGGGAATTATTTAAAGAAACGGTTCAAAATGCTAATAATCTCCAACCCAGAAATATTCTACTGTTGGCCATATACTTAAAGGAGGGATAGAGGAGTTCGGTGACAAAAAGAAAGGTCCTAGGTGCAGCAATATATTTATAGTACCCCTTTTTTGTAGTAGCAAAGAAATGACAACAGGGTGGGTGCTCATGCATTAGGAAACAATTGCAGCTAATCAAAGTATGACTAGAAAAATATGATTACACCATACGCAAAAATGAGTATGAGGAATATAGAGAAGCATGGGAAACTTTATATGAACTGATACATAAAGAAGCAAGCAGAACCAAGCAAACAGTGTGGGCAATGACAACGCGAACAGTACAAAACAGAAAGGACAAAAACAGTAAAAAAAAAACAAAAAAAACAAAGTTGAAACCAAACATTAGGCTATTTTAATAACCAAGCTTGGATCAGAAAAAAAAATTATGTAAAAAACAAAAAAGACATCTTCCTGCTGCTTTTCAGCACCAGATGAGGAATAATGCATGTGGTGTCACAGTTTGTCAATGTGTTATTTAGGTTTTATTTTGAACTTTTTTAGTTAATGTGAGGCTCCTTTCTTTCCCATTTTTTCCCATTAATTCCCCTGAGATACTTTTTTTCACTTAAAATAACTGACTTTTTGTTCCTCCAGATAACTTTGTTATTATTTCTTTTTGCTCTATAGAATAATTCTTTGGTAATTTGATTAGCATGGTACTGAATAAACTTATTTGGGAATTACTGTTATTTTTCTTATACTGGCCTGGCCTACCCATAAGCCATTAATATTTAACACTGATGCATACCTGTCTTTATATAAAGAGGGTTTTGCAGATGTGCTCATCATTCCCATAATTTTTAATGGTAGATTCTCAAGTATTTATATTTTCTGTGAATTTTTCTTTCTACATCTTCTTGTTGGGTTGTTAGCATTATACAGAAATCATGATTATTTGAGTAGGTTTGTTTTAAATCCTGCAATTTTGCTGAATTTAATTATTTCAATTAGTTTTTAAATGAACTGTTTAGGTTTTGATTTGGTGATTTTTTTTTTAAGTAAAACATCATGTCATCTGCAAAAAGTGATCATTTTATTTTCTGTGCCTAGGCTTACCCCCTCAATTTCTCTGTCCTATCTTATTAACATAGCTAGAAATTCTAGAAGCATATTAAACAGTAATGGTGATAATGGACACTTGAGCTTTACCCTTGATTTGAGTAAAAAACCTCCAGCTGGTTCCCATTACAGACAATGGTGACTCTTGGCCTTAAACACCACTCATCACATCAAGATTGATGTTTGTAACAGGAGTGGGCACTGTAACTTGCCAGAAGCATTTTCTATTGATATAACATGGTTCCTGTTTTTGGTATTAATATGGCCAAGCAGATTTATAATGCTCCTAACAGGGAACCGCTTTTCTATGCTCTCTGTAAGTCAAACCTGACAACGGGTATAGTCTTTGTGATACAACAACAGCAGCTAGGGGGCGGAGCCAAGATGGTGGCGTAGAAGCAGCAAGGATCTGCAGCTCCCACACAACCACACAAAATACCCATAAAATATGACCCCAAACAAATTCTAAGGCTCTCAAACTCACAAAAATACAGAAAACACATCTCTCGCTGAAGACAACTCAGCGGCAGGCTGGGAGCTGAGGCCAGCCCAGCCAGAAACTGAAACGTGGCCAGGCCCCAGGGTGCCCGGGAGGAGCCAAGCTGAGCTGAGCCGCAGCCAGTCTACAAGAGAGAAGATCTCCTGCACCTCCACCAAACTCCACATCTAGTGTGAAAAACAAGGATTAGAGAAAAGCAGCTCAGCAAGAGGGATCATTCCTGGCAGGCCCGGCCCAAACTGAAACCACGGAAACTGTGGCCAGGCCTCAGGGCGGTAGGAAGGAACAGAGCCTCACAAGCTGCAGCATGAGTCTACCCTGCAGAACAGATCTACGGCATCTGGAACCATCTTCACATCTGTTAAATCAGGAAGAATAAGAATTAAGAAAGGTCAGTGAAAGTGAAGATTTCAAACTAATTTCGGGGGAGGAAAAGCAGTTCAGCCAATCTGCCTCCGGGGCAAGGAAGTGGTGGGGGAAGGGCAAAAACTGCTGTAACCGGCCGCTGCCCCCACTGGGCTGTTTCAGAGCCCCTGGCCTGCGGACCATGCAGAGGGGCTGAGTCGACTGATCAGAGCCAAGTGCTCTTGCGTTGAGTGGCCTGGATCTGGATTGTGGTCTTGGATGGTGTCCTGGGGTGCGCTTTCAGCAAGCCAAAGCTGGGGGGGGGGGACTGCAACACCCCCCCTAATAGCTCCAGCAGCTGGGAAAATCCCAGCGATTTGGAACAGAGCTTTCCCTCCTGGAAGCAGAGTTCCACAAAGCTAAATTAATTGACTGGCCGACATGAGGAAAAGGAAGCAAAATAAGAACAGCAATAAAACTCCAGAATCCTTTTTTGGGGACAGAAAGGATCAAAGCATGGAACAGGAGGAAGACAACACAGTCAGAACTACAACACCAAATGCTTCCAAGACACTTGGAAGAATTCCTAGATGCTATAGATCAACTGAAAAAGGACTCTGAAAAACAATGAAGTGGAGGAAAAATTGGGAAGAGAAATGAGAATGATGCGAGAAAACCATGAAAAGAGAGTCAACAACCTGACTGAAGAAAACAACACTTTAAAGAATAGATTAACTCAAATGGCAAAAGAGGCCCAGAAATCCAATGAGGAGAAGAATGCCTTAAAAAGTCAAATCTGCCAGATGGAAAAGGAATCACACATCCACAGCCTGTATTGAATTGATTGTCCTTCCAGTGGGGGTGGGTGACAAGGGAGGAATTGAAAGAATCTAGAATTTAAAGCTCTGCAATACCCGCAACTAGGAATTAAGATATATAGGGGCTGGGGTAGGGAGACCCTCCCTGCCCTACCATAAAGTAAGAGAGCAGAGCAGGGGAGGGGCTTTACAGTAGGATCTCTGTTTTGGAATTGGGGTAGGGGCAAGAGAGGGAGAAAATCTGTAATTCAAAAATGTCATGAAAATGAATGATGTAAACAAGAAAACAAATAAAAAAATATATCATGAGAAAAAAAACAACAGCAGCTACCACTTATATGGTGCGTTCTATGTGCTAGGAACTGTGCTAAGCACTTTACAAATATTATCTCCTTTGAACCTCACAACAAATCAAAAATAAGAGGTAAGTGCTATTACTAATAAATTAATAATGAAATTAATAAATTGATAAATAAAAGAGAGACAAGTGCTATTATCCCTGTTTTACAGCTGAAAAGACTAAGGCAGAAAGAGATTAAGTGACTTGTCCAGCGTCACACAATCACTAAGTGTCTGAGGCCATATTTGAACTCAGATGTTTCTGACTCCATGCCCAGGCTCTCTTCTGTGCCACCAAGCAGCCTCTGTGATATGTTGCTCTAGAGTGTGTGTTAACATTTTTTTAAATTTTGCATCGATATTCATCAGGCATACCGGTCTGTGGTTTTCTTTCTTTGTTCTGACTTGTTGGTTTAGGTGTCAAGAACATTTTTGTGTCTTAGGGCAGCTTTGGAAGGTTTCTTTTTTTTCTATCTTTTCAAAGAGTTTATTTAATACTGGAGTTACTTGCTCTTTAAATGTTTGACAGAAATCACTTGGAAATCCTTATGGTTCTGAAGTTTGTTTTTTGTTTTGTTTTGTTTTTCCCTTGAGCATTCACTTACGTCTTGTTTAATTTCTTTTTCTAAGACTGGCTTAAGTCCTCTATTTCTGGTTCTGTTAACCTGGGAATTTCATATTTTTGCTAATATATTCATCTATTTCATTTAGGTTTTCATATTTGCATGTAACTGGGCAAAATAGTTTCCAATTATTTTGTTTCTTCATTGTGAATTCACCTTTTTTTCATTTTTGATGCAGATAATTTGTTTTCTTTCTTTAAAAACATTAGCTAAGAGATTATCTATTTTACCTGCATTTTTTAAAAGCTCCTAGTTTTTTCTTTTATCTTCTTTTGCTTTTAAGTTGTAATTTTTAGGATCTTTGTTTTGGTATTTAATTGAGGACTTCAATTTTTTGATTATATATTTTTTAAGTTTCATGCCCAATTCATTAATGTGTCCTTTCTCTCTTTTATTGATATTGTTTTGGCTGAATCCAAAATTTTCTGGCACACTGTCATGTTGTTGTCATTATCTTTAATGAAATTATTGATGTTTCTATGATTTGTTCTTGGATCCCTGTTTAACAGGATTAAGTTATTTAGTCTCTTCATCATTTCTTTGACATGTCTTTATTGAATATAACTTTATTGCATTATGATCCATAAACATTTTTGCTTTTCTGCATTTATTTGTGAAAATACTTGGTCTATTTTTGTGAAGGTGTCATGAAGAGCTAAGAAACAGCTTTCTTCATTTCTATTCCTTAATCTCTAGAGGTCTGTCATATCTAAATTTTCAAAAATTTTCCTCTCAAGTCTTTCATGTTTTTATTTTTTCATTAAATTTCTCTAAGTCTAAGAAAGGTAAATTGAGGTCTCTCTTTGCTATAATTTTACTATTTCTGTAACTCATTTAATTTTCCTTTTAAGTATTTAGATTCAATGCCATTTTGTATATATATAGTTTATTATCAATATTCATTCATTATCTGTGGTATTTTTCAATAAAATGTGGTTTCCTACTATTGCTGTTGTTGTTGAGTCGTGTCCAACTCTTCATGACCCCATTTGGGGTTCTCTTGGCAAAGATAATGAAGTGGTTTCCCATTTCTTCTCTAGTTCACTTTACAGATGACAAAACTAAAGCAAACAGGGTCACATGATGTGCTCAGGGTAGACAACTAGGGTCTAAGACCAGATCTGAATTTACAAAGAGGACATGTCCTAACCCCAGGTCCGTCATTCCATTCACTAAGCTACCCAGTTGCCCCGTTTCCTTACTGAGCTCTTTTGATTAAGTTTAATTTTGCTGTTGCTTTGTCTGAAACCATGACTGCTACTCCAGTCTCCTTCGGCTAAAGCATAATAGATTTTTTCAAGTCACTAATTTGAAATCTGTGTGCATCTTTCTGTTTCAAGTATATTTCAGGCTGGACATTGATTTCTCATCCAGTCTGCTACCCTCTTCCATTTTATGGGTAAGTTCATCCCATTCCCAGTTGCAGTTACGACGGTTAATGGTGTTTTTCTATCTAATCTATTATAATTTGCTTCTTTTTATAAAAAATAAAAGTGTGATGAGAGAGGACTGAGCTTAACATCAGGTTCTAGGTTTGGTGTAATCTGCTGCCTCTGCCCTTCTCTTCCCCAAACCCAAAATATTTTACTGATAGGGTACATGATCAAAAAAATCAGAAATGGAATCACAAGTTTCTTGTACTCCTGTTTCCCAATAATTAAAATATTGTGTATTCTGATCCTGCACTAAGTCAGCTCAAGACTCTTATAACTTCTCAATATCTTTAGCTCTTTCTCCAAATTCCCAAACTCTTGTGGACTGATTCGCTGGCTCCCAATTATGACAAAGAACTGGAAAACCCTTACACTTACTCCTTTCCCAAGATGTTTTCCTATATCCTTTCTTAGACTGATTCCTGGCAAAGTCAAGATCTTAGGATCTGACCCTGCCCCCATCCAATCTGAGCTATAACCACTTCTGGGTGCCAGCTGACACTCTCTGCACCATCTTGAAGAAAAAAGAAATATGGCAGGTGTTTAATAACTGCCTGCTAACTGATGCATAATGAAAGAGGCAGCACCATACAATGGAAAGAACACTGGACTGGGAGCCTGAGCACTTGGCTTCAAATTCCTCCTCTGCAACTCACTAGCTCTGGGACCTGAAGCAAGTGACGACACCTCCCTAGGTCTCAGTTTCCTCATCCATGAAATCAAGGGCCCGGCTGTGACGACCTCCACGACCCATTCTGGCTCGCAGTCAATGATCTATAGGCCTTATGTGCATCTCAATCAAAAGTATCCTGAAGAATTTCACCTTTTTAGTTATGCCTGCCTAAGCATCACATATATCCCAAGCCACTGTGGTGGAGCCTATGCTTCAAAGCAACTAAGGTTTCCTCTAGAGCTTTCTCCTATGGAATCCAAACCTATTAATGAAAGAATGAGCTGAAGTAATCTAAAAGACAATGGGCATGAAAGCAAGTCTAAGAATACAATGTATCTTCTGCATCAAGCCCCATAACAATCACTTTGTCTTTGGAAGAAATCTAGGGAACAGACAGAAAGCACCCTCTGTGGGCCCCAGCACTGTTCTGGGTAGAGCTGGGGCTACAGAGACAGAAATCAAGTCACACTGTCAAGAAGCCTCATGTGCACTTCTTCTGCAAGTAAGACCTGAAAAGAGTCAGGGAAAGGAAATAGAGTATGTGGCACCCAAGAGTTTCCTGAAGCTCATGACTGTATCTCTCGCCATAATCTGAGACTGTCCAATGAGCACAAACAGCTTCATAAAGACAGGCTGCAGGCCCTGGAAGGCCAAGCAATGACTATGCAATCTGAGTCATGACAATATTCTGGTTCTTCTTCTAAAGCATCTCCTCTCCCAAAGAAAACAGACCATTTGTCTATTTTGGGGAGAAAACAAGAGAAAGAAACAAGATTCCTTGAGAGCAGCGAGGAGGGCAAAGGAAACCCAAACAGAAACCCCATGGGATGCAAGACAGCAGCCACAGCCCTTCTCAACAGGCAGGGCATGGCCCAAGTGTCCCCAGGGGGCCTCCCTGAGAATGCTCAGCAGCAGGAAATGCACCAACTCTGCTAAGTTGGAAAAAAGAAAGAGCATTGGTACAGCAGTGATCCACTTATGGAACTGATGGCCCCAAGAGAAGCAGGGCCAACCAACACACCCAGAGGACAAACCTACCCATGACCCGGGGCCACAAAAATGCCTCAAAAAGGCTCAGGCAGACTCATCTTGGGAAGCTGCCTCCAGCAGGGGACCAGCCTCTCCTCCGCGTGCAGTGACTCACAGTGAGGAGGGCCCAAGCCCACTGCTAAATTAATGAATGAAGGAATGGCGCTGTCACTGCTGCGAGGTCTCACTGGGATGAAGGCTTACTCAGTCACGGCAATTCAACCACTGAGGCTGATGGTGCAAAGGGGCCTTCACAGAGATAAGCTGGCGCCAGGGAAAAACACCTGCCTTATAGCTGCGCACCTGGGTCAACAAGTCGGGGAGATGAGAGGCCCCAGTCCCTGAAAGAGTCTCAGAAAAGTATTCACAGGGGAGCAAAGAGACACTGTCCCACTGGGACCAGAGCGAACGGGAAAACGCTAGCTTCTAACTGGTCTGGTTTTAAAGGGGTCAATGTCACTCCAGCCATAGCATGACTCAAACTCCCTCCCTGTGCTCTCCCACGTTTCCATATCAATGCCACAATTTGATTTTTCAAAGCCAAAAGGAACTCCCCACCCCCCTCAGTGTCAGCTCTGGAACACACAGCCCAACTGACAAGCAGCACCAACATCTCCAACACGTCCTCTGGCAGGTGCTGACACTACCTGGAACAGGAACACCAGCCCATAAATACAAGCATTTATTTCACAAGCCAATATTTTCAAAATACCCACAGACACTCACATACACATGTAAGTTTTTCATACTGTCAAGGTGCATCTTAAGATAGAACACAGCTCTGCGTTGAGCATTTCATTCATCCTAAATGATTCCAAGAACCACAATATAATACAAGCCTGCCTCTTCTCCTTCAATCAATACAATCCCCTAAGAGTCCAAGCTTCCAAACATACACATAAAATATTAGCTTTATATATTTGGAGTAGATAAACTGAACTAGCAAGGTAATCAATCAATTTTCAATTACATTTGGCATCCCGATAAGACGTTGGGGCATGGCACTAACCATCGACAATCACCAGCTAATGAGGGAGCTCATACCTTTAGGATGTTACAAATCCCTTGAAGTATGTAAATCAGGACGGTGATTTGCGAGCAGAAATGCAAGATGTTCTTTCTCTTAATAATTTACCTAGACAATATGTGCTTGTATATTCACACACACACACACACACACACACACACACACACACACACACACGCGCGCGCGCATGCGCCACAACTGAAAACAAACTCTAATTAAAGCCAAAGAGTTAACTCTAATTGCATTAAGGTATTTAAATGAGATTCAATGTAAACAGCCCCTGTTTGTATGTGTCTATTGAAAAGTTATTTAAGATAACTGGGACAGAGAGATTTCCACAGAAATAAGACTTTAGCATCTCCTATAAGAAAGGGGGGCAGGCACTCATAGTACATAGAAATCATTGCGAAAATACATTTCTTTAAATGATTCAGACTGAAGTTCAAAACACGCTTGTAAAATACTGAGATTTTTAGACTTTATTATGATTTTCTTTATAATACCAAGTTCAGCACATGAGTGGCTATCCGCTGTATACTTACAATGTCAAACTTTTGAGTGATATTTCCTTGGACATCGAGCAAATAAGCCTTGCCGTAATGTGTGCCCAGCGCCAAAAACTGTAAGAAGAACAGGAAGGTCAATTAATCAACACAGGATTAACACACATCAAGTAACCCAGTTTTGAAAGTCAAGCTACTTAATGGGTGAATGATTAGCAACGTGTCAAACAAACACACTCCTTCGAGGAGGGTTGTTTTAGCTTCTTCGGAATGACAGCACAGAGCCAGGAGCCCCCTATTACTAGGACGGTGCAAGCTGACTGTCAGAATGAGTCACGAGGACCCTGACTCATCTACTGACACCTAATGGGATGTCTGCGGTCTGCACATAATGCCTGATGGTCTGTGGCAGCAAATTAAAAATGCAGCGTGAAAGAAGATGTGGAGCCCGACACACACAAAAACAATCACGTTGAAGGATAATCACCAAGACCGCGACCAAACATTTACTTAAGAGTCATACGTGTACAAGGTCTGGGCAACCACTGAGGAAAACGCTACAAAAACATCAAGCTCTTCTTGGGGCGCCCCTTCCCAAGCCCACCCCCCATTCCCAGAAAATTGAAGATAAAAAGAATCCCAGATCAGATTTGTCCAGTCAGTTGTCATTAGAGTACGGCTCTGAAAGTCAGTCTCCAATGCTCTGGGTAAATCTCCATTTTCTACTTAAAAAGCAAGGTCTTTGTGCATGACAAAATTGCTGTACAAGAATACATCCATTTGGCATGTCTATGGCAGGCGAGGAGAGGCAGGCATGCCATGGGGACTTGAACTCCGTGAACTAACCCTAAGTCAACCAGAAGAAACTTCAGGACTGCTTGGAATACACCAGAGAACTCACCGCCTTTTCTTTTTCTCAGCATTCTGCCAATGGTCTCAGCCCCTAAATTCTCAGCATTTCACTGCATGTAAGCATGCTTCATTGCAACCTATAATGAAATGCTCAAGTTTACAGGCACTGCTAAGCATGTCAGTCAAGCAGCGCAATCTTTAAAAAATAACCTTACAGAAAGTCAAGGTTTAAAAGGATTTATCAAAATGGAATTGCTTAAAATGAAATTTCAGCTTGGGCACTTAAAATATGAAGCTCCACTAAAGAGAAGTCAAAAAAAAAAAAAAGGAAAAGAAGGGGTTCATTAGAAATTCATCCCCTGCAATGCCTTTCACTCCTGCAAGGTTGCCTTTTTTCAGGAAGAAAAAAGTCCCCCGGGGACAAAAATCAATACTGGTTAATAAAACATCAGGTGTGCAGACATAACTAGGTATGACTATTCCAATGCACAAGGCCTGCTTGAATGCACCAGGTGTCATGACGATTAGTCATCCAGGGCAGACAGCAAGCCTGGCGAAAATATGCCTTAGCACTTGGGGGCCGACAGGGGAGAGCAGTCCGCTGGGGCAGGAGCCAAAAGATCTCAGCCAGAGTCGATGGTCAGTGCAAAGCCCAATTATCCTCATCAGAAACAGTGTCATCAGAACATACCCTGATGATCCTTAACTCAAAAGTCTGGAAGGTTTCACAACGCCACCTTGACAGTGTCCATATGAGCAAAGAGCCATCTGTCCTAACAGCCCAAAGTAAACCCCACCTTCCTTCCAAGGCTTCCCATGAGGAAAAAGTCTGATTTCTCAAACACCACTATACCCCAGGCATGAAACACTACTGATTCTCCCTACACACATTTCTCATTTTTCTTTAAAAAACAAAACAAAACAAAACAAAACACCCTGGGTATATAAGCAGCTTTGCCGTATCATCCTACCACATCTCAGCTAACTAGTGATTTCTGTGTTTCCGCCGTTTTGTGGGCCTCCTAAAAACCAAAAATTTAAAAGTTATTTCTTTAATTTCCAAAGTAATGTTTGTTTAAATTCAGAATTGTGAATAATAAAAACTAGCAAACCCACTTTGATTCCAAAGGACTCCGATCTGAAGCACTGTAAAAGGACAAATAACCAGGAAGCCCTTTGGAAATATCTAGCGAATGCTAAAGACTGAGTCCTGATCAGGGGGCCCAAGAGAAAGCTTTGCACAGTGAGCCACTTTTGTAGCTCGGGTCAACATAGGCAGACAGACAGGTGCGGAGCCAGGAGAAGCTGTCTGGGGCATGTGAGCACACACACAGGCTGGGAGCCAGGACAAGAAGAGGGTCCTAATCCAAGAGACAGGCTAAAGCTGGAGCAGATACAGGGAGAGTTGCCAACTAAGAGCTCACAGATGTAGGGCTGACTGAAGAGAAGGCCTGAGATGACCCGGGGATCACCTGCACCTAGATGTGGATGAAAACATTTTTTCTCACATACTTGGGATATACAAGTGAAAGTCTATAAAATCATGGGAAAGAGATGGGGAGGGGGAAAGTAAGTGACACCTGAACTTCACTCTCATCTGAACTGGTCAAAGGAGGGGAAAATAATACACATGGTTGGTTAAAGAATCACAATTCACTCAAAAGGGAAAATTGGGAAATAAGAAAAGGGAGAGGTGGGAACGAGAGGGGTGGGATTATTAAAGAATGGATTAATCCTAAGCAAAAAACAAACTCCAACTGTGGTCATACAAACACATTTATGGCAGTTCTTTTGGTGTTGGTAAAGAACTGGATACTGAAGGAGAACCCACCAATTGGGGAATGGCTGAACAAGTTATAGTATATAAATGGAATGGAATGCTATTGTGCTGTAAAAAATGATGACGGGGATCATTGAGAAAAATCTGAGCGATGCGAACAGAACCTCAAGAGTTTAGTGAGTGACAAAATATGCTATACTATAAAGACAAATAACTGTGAAAGGCTTCAAAACCCTGATCAACATGGTAACCAACTAACACAATTCCACATGACGCACACTACCTACATCCTGACATGGAGGTGCTAGGTCTCACGGAGAGAACGAAACTTTTTTTTCCGATTTCTTTATTCATTTTTAGTTTTCTACATTCATTTCCACAAGATTCTGAGTTACAATTTTTCTTCCTATCTTTCCCCTACCCCCACCCCAAGAAAGCAAGCCTACTGAATACCCCTTCCCCCAATCTGTTCTCTTATATATATAATTATATAGAATTTATTTATAATATTATACATAATATAATATTACATATAATTATATATTACATACAATGGATGATATATATAATTATCATATATAATTCTTATAATATTCATCTACATAATTCTTATATATATATAATACACATATAATTCTCTTATATATATATATATATATATATATACACATACATACATATATATATGCACCCCCCCAACTTTCTAGTAGGGCAAGACGGATTTCTATACCCCAGTACCTGTATCTTACTTCTCTGTAGCATGTAAAAAACAATTTTTTTAAACATTTGTTTTTAAAATGTTGACTTCCAGATTCTTTCCCTTCTTCCCTCCTCACCCACCTCCACTGAGAAGACAAACAATTCAATACAGGTTGTATATGTGTAGTTACGCAAAACATTTCCACGGTAGTTATATTGTGAAAGACTGACTATATTTCCTTCCATCCTATCCCATCCCCCCATCCTATTTTCTACTTTGACCCTGCCCCTTTTCAGAAGTGTTCACTTTATCCTGTGCTGTCTATGTACACATGTACAAAATATACAAATATGTATATAATTAATTCCCTTCCCCTATCCTCATACTGAGAAAAGTCTTATAAGTTACAATTACCATTTTTCCATGTAGAAATGTAAATAGTTCAACTTTAATAAGTTCTTTATGATTTCTTTTTCCTGTTTACCTTCCCATGTTTCTCCTGCTTCTTGTATCTGAAAGTTGATCAAGAATGCTTGAAAATCCTCTATTTCATTGAATGACCATAGCACCCCCTGAAACATTATACTCAGTTTTGCTGGGTAGGTGATTCTTGGTTTTAATCCCAGCTCCTTTGACCTCCAGAATATCATATTCCAAGTCCTTTAATCACTTAATGTAGAAGCTGCTAGACCTTGTGTTATCCTGATTGTGTTTCCACAATACTCAAATTGTTTCCTCCTGACTGCTTGCAGTATTTTCTCCTTGATCTGGGAACTCTGTGATTTGGCTATAATATTTCTAAGAGCTTTCTTTTGGGAATTTTTTTCAAGAGGTGATCGGTGAATTCCTTCAATTTCTATTTTGCCCTCTGGTTCTAGAATATCAGGGTGATTTTGCTTGATAAGTTCTTGAAAGATGGTGTTGGGGCGGCTAGGTGGCTCAGTGAATAGAGCACCGACCCTGGAGTCAGGAGGACGCGAGTTCAAATCCAGCCTCAGACACTTGACACAAAAACTAGCCGTGTGATTTTGGGCAAGTCACTTAACCCCAACCGCCCTCTAAAAAGTAAAAAGAAAAAAAAAAGAGAAGATGGTGTCTAGGCTCTTTTTTTGATTGTGGCTTTCAGGTAGCCCAATAATGTTTAAATTATCTCTCCTGCATCTATTTTCCAGGTCAGTGGTTTTTCCAATGGGATATTTCACATTGCCTTCTATTTTTTCATTTGTTTGGATCTATTTTATAGTATCTTGATTTCTCATAAAGTCATTAGCTTCCAATTGCTCCAATCTAATTTTGAAAAAATTATTATCTTAAGTGAGTTTTTGAAATTCCTTTTCCAACTGGCTAATTGGGCTTTTAAAGGCATTCTTCACACTGGCTTTTTGGGCCCCTTTTGCCATGTGAGTTAGTCTATTTTTAAGGTGTTATTTTCTTCAGTGTATTTTGGGGTCTCCTTTAGCAGGCTGTTGACCAACTTTTCATGATTTTTTTGCAACGTTCTCATTTTTCTTCCCAATTTTTCCTCTACTTCTCTTAACTTCATTTTCAAAATACTTCTGGAACTCCTCCATGGCCTGTAACTAATTCAGACTTTTCTTAAAGGCTTTTGATGCAGAAGTTCTGACTTTGTTGTCTTCCTCCTGTTACATGCCTTGATCCTTTCTGTCCCCAAAAAAAGGATTCTATGGTCTGTTTGTGCTTCAGTTGCTTGCTCATCCTGCCAGCTAATTACTTGACTTCTGAGTTCTTTGCCATCGTAGAACTCGGCTTCCAGAGTGTAGAGAGTGGTGTCCCAAACTGCTCAGGTTTTAGCAAATGTTATCAGAGCTGTTGTCTGAGCTGTGAGGAGGGCACCCTCTCTATAGCCACCACAAACTCTGGCACATTAGTGTTCCTCACCCCAAGACTGCCACACAAGACTGCGACCTAGATCCAAGCAGATCAAAACAAAAGCGATTCTCCTCTGAATGGTCACTTGGTCCCCCTATGATCTGCAGGCCGGGAGCTCCAGAGGCAGTTGTGTGGCAGCAGAAAGCCAATATCTCCACCACCTGTTCCCCCAGGGGCAGAGGCCAGACTACATTCTTCTCTTATCCTGGATCAACAGGGTTCCCACTGACCTTTTACTTTCTCTTTGGCATTTATGGAGTGAGAAGTCTGGAAACTGCCGCAGGTGCTGCTGATTCACTCTCCTAAGGTCTGCTCTGGCTGGCCACTCTGTGCCACCGGTCGGAGATGCCCTGGGTCTGGGCATGCGTGGCGCATGTGGGACTGCACTTGGCTCCCAGCTTGGTGCGATGGACCTTTCCTGTCAGCCTGCCAGGCTGCCTTCAGTGGGAGAACCTTGTGGGTCCTGTAGATCTAAAGTTTGTTTAGAGTCATCTTTTTTACAGGTCCTGGAGGTGGTTGGAGCCGGAGCTCAGCAAGGTCCTGCCTTTACTCCACCATCTTGGCTCCGGTCTCCCATTTTTTTTAGGAAAAGGCTAATGTGAGAATTTGTTTTTCAGGATCAAATGTGTTTTTAACAAGGGTTTTATTTTTCTTTCTTTCTAAACTAGGTTTCTCCACTAAATTGATGGTGGAAGGGGGGAGGTGAGAAGTTAAGATGGATTACTGTCATTGACTGATTTAAAAAAAATAAAATTTAATCTAAGACTAACCTATCAACTAACCTATCAAACCTAACAGGAAAATAGGCAGGGCCAGGGAAGTGGGGGTTATAAAGGAAGATAAAACTGAAGAGGGAAGAGCTGCCACACAAAACAAACTTCTTGATCATGAAAAAGGATTAAAAGGAAAAACAGAGAAGCAAAGCCCTCAAATCTAAGGGAGCGCCCATCAGCCAGGGAACGGCGGAGCAAAAGGCAGCATACAAGTGTAACAGAACTGGGCTGTCAGAAATGATGAAAGAGGATTCCTAAGAATCCCGAACACCTGGATTCCTGTGGTATGAACAGGAATTAAGTCAGCAGAAGAACAATTTACACAAGGACAATATTGTAAATAAAAGCAACTTTGAAAGACCTAGAAACTTTGGTCAAAGCAATGGCCAGCTGCATCTCCAGTGGACACATGACCAAGTGTGTTACCCACTTCTTGGCCGACAGGTAATGGATTTAAAGAGGAGAAAGAGACAGACATTTCTAGACATGGCTACTGTGTGAATTAATTTTATCTTTCTTTGCTTATTTGTGACAAGGTTTTTTTCTTTTCTCTCCATTTTTAATGAGAGACAGGAAGGTTGGGAGAAATAGATTTAGAATCACTAATGTTGCCCTTTGCCTCTAAAAAGGACATTGTAAAAAAATACACAAAAAAAGAAACCAAAGGAAGAACAGATAAGCAGAACAGTTTTTAAATTAATGTGGACTTTTATGCTGGAAAAGAAAGAGGAATATGATGCAGGATTTGGTTTTATATGTAATCCTCTTTACATTTTGGGTTTTGTTTTTCCCTTGTGTATACAAAACTGCTCTTTCTTTTTGGTATTAGAGTTAATAGGAAAAACATGAAAACTTCTGATTAGGTAGGCACTTCTTTTGTTTGAGAATTATCTATTAACATTTGGTCGAGACCTATCATTGCCCTGACTTTTAGGTGACTAGCAGTCAGCCTCTGGGTGAAGAACAGAGCCTCGAGAAGCACCTGACCAAACATCACTGGTGAACGTCACTCTCCCTCATCACTTCACATTTTCATGTACATTTTTCTTCTCAACAACAAATCACGAAGATGGGCATGTCCATATCAAGCAGGACATAGAGAGAACCACACGCCAGCTGAACATCTGCGTGGCCCGTCTTCTCCTCCCTGCAACCTGCCGCTTGCACAACCGGCTTGCCTGCGTGTATCATCTGTGGTTTTCCAACTGCTTAAAAAGCAAAGTTTACAATATAATAATTAAAATAATTGACACAAGGAAGTTTGCAACATTCAACTGTTGTAGCAAAACTCAAAATCTAATTTTCTTTCCTTCAATACTCTCTCAATTCTTAAAATGTTTAATGCATTCACTATTATAACAGCTTCTCTCTCTTTAATCTTTAGAAGCAAATCAGACAGTTAAGGGAAAGAGCAGGAGAGGCAGCTGGGGAGGTGGGGAACATTACAGCATCACATATGGGAGAAGTTAACCACAGAGCTCCCAAGTCCCAGACAGGCCACCCAGCCCAACATCCTATTTCACAAATAAAGAAAAGGCAGAGTGACTTGTCCCAGGTCCCAGGGTAGAAGCAGAGGCAGAATTTACACCCTGGTCCTCTGACTCTACAGCCAGGGACGGCCACTGTCCCACACAGCCACATACTCTGGGAAGTGCCAGCACAGCGTCCAGAGACGGAGGTGTCCAGGGCTCAGCTGGAGGGAGAGGCCTGGAGTTCAAGCAAACAATGGGGCTGGGGATCCAGAACAGAGTGCCAGCTGCACAATGCCTGGCACTTGGCTGACCTTTAATAAAAGCTTGCTGACCAATGGACTGGTCTCCACACAAGTGGTGACTGAATCCATGGGAAGAGATGAGATTTTCCAGGGCCTTGGGGAACACCCCACACAATGGAGAGGAAGAAAGGGAGCCCTGGAAGACCATGACAGACGAGTCACACACACAGAAGGGAAGTGGGCGGCTGGTGCCTACTCGATCTCCTCAGCAAGGTCTCAGCGACCCGGCAGCGTACATAGTGTACAGAGGCAGTCCAACAGCACAGCATGTGGGACACTGGGCCCGTCAGCCTCAATGTAACACTGACATGATAAGAGCACGTGCAGAACCAACAAGAACAGACTGGTGAAGGGCTTGTATAGCTCCTGGCACCCAGCAGGTGCTTGACAAACATCCAGGGTTTGTCCACTCTGCTTTTACATCAGACGTGAGTGGCTGAGGCTTCCGAACCAGGAGCTGGAGAATTCTGCCCAATTCTGGCCCAATCCAGCCCACAGCCTCTTTCCATGCTGCCTGCAAGCTGAGAATGGTTTTTACATCTTTAAATGAAGTCTCACTGCATTTAAACACTCTAAGCACCATTGTTAACTTGGCGATACCAGAGCACACGGCTCTCGGGGCCGCACACGGCTCTCGGGGCTGCAGGTGCGACGGCCTTCTGCTCTGTGCTGCTCCCTGATATCACTGAGCTTATTCCGAGTGACTCTACTGTAGACGCGCACACAATGACTGTGAATACGGCCCATCCACGGGACACGCTTTTTTTAAACGAACAGACCCAAACTGAGTCGACTCACTGGTTTACCACTTTTAATAATGACATACATACACTGTCAAAGATCTCCAGTGTCATCAGTGTGGGGACTCTCCCCACAGAGGGATGGCCCCAGCCTGGTCCCCATGCAAATGAAACAGGGCTGGGCACACATTTTTAATTAAGCTGTTTGAGTGGGTCCATCAGGTCAATGTTCATCATCTTTCCCAAACCAGCAATCTGGTGCATTTGCCAGACTACAGGGGCCTGTTTAGCAGTGGTCTGTCTCAGCCAGACATTGAAGAGTAGTTATTCTCCAGTCCTTTCTTAGGGTAATGACGTGTGTGTGTGTTTGTGTGTGTGTGAGAGAGAGATCTCAATGGTGCTAAGGAATGCCCAGTGCAGCAGCTCCCTTCACCGGTGCAGATCTCCAATTTACAGTCACAGAGGCCCGCTGGGGCCCCTGAGAACCTCAGTGACCCGCTCACACTCAGCATAGCCTGTCCTAGGTCTTCCCCCCTCTGCAGCAACTCCACCCACTTAGCCACAGGGCCTTTGAAGTCCTGTATGACTGTTTAACCGACTCCTCTAATTCAGCCAATTAAACCCTATTTGGTCACTGGGATTGTAAGCCATCCACAGCTATGACCTTTCTGCACACTTCCTGGGATGACACCCCAGGAATTAATGTGGGGGAGGAAGGAGAGATCCTGAACAAGAAAGCACCCGAGCCAGTGCCGCCGCCCCAGGGGTGAGCCGTACCTTCTCGTGCACCGTCATGCAGCTGGCAGCATCTTTCTGCAAAATCTCGGTCACCCCGTTGGAGAGCCGCTCATATCTCAGCTTGGGCTCCTCTTCACTTTCTTCTTCCTATGAAAGAAAGGGAGAAAACAGTCACCGTCCTTGAAGGCACCGAGGCCACATCATGGCAGACACACAGAAAGAAGCCATCTCACAGCAGCTCTGCCTGCAGAGGCTCCCGCAGCCTGCTGTCCATCTGCTGTATGTTCACACCAAAAACTGTCCTGTGACAGGGCACTGCAGCCTGCAACAAGGCAAAGAATGGACAGGGGAAAAGGCTTATTAAACAAAGTTATCCATTAAAAAAATGATAAATGAATTAAATCAGGGGCAGAACCAAGATGGCAGAGTAGAAGCAGCAAGGTTCCGCAGCTCCCACACTGCGACCCTAAATACCCATAAAATATGACCCCCAAAAAAATTCTAGGACTCTCAAACTCACAAAAATACAGAAAACACATCTCTTGCTGAAGGCAGCATGGAAGCAGGGGCTCATCATGCCAGGCCAGGAGCCGAAGCCAGCCCAGCCTGAAACGAACATTGTGGCCAGACTCCAGGGTGATGGGGAGGAGCTGAGCCTCCCAAGCTGCAACGTGAGTCTAGCCCAGGGAGCAGATCTACAGCACCTGAAGGGATCTTCACGTCTAGCAAGCCTAAATTACAGGTCAGTGAAAGTGGAACTTAGAAGCTAAATTTGGGGGAGGAAAAGCAGTTCAGACAATCTGTCCCCCGGGGAAGGAAGCAGTCAGGAAAGGGCAGGAACTGCTGTAACTGGCAGCTGCAACCACTGAGCTGCTTCAGAGCCCCTGGCCTACGGACTCCGAAGGAGGGCTGAGACGATTGATCAGGGCCAAGTGCTCTTGCGTTGAGCAGCCTGGTGGTGGTGGTCCTGGGGTGCGCTCTCAGCAAGCCAAAGCTGGGGGGGGGGGCGGTGCAACACCCCCCTAATAGCTCCGGCAGCTGAGAAAACCCCAGCTATTTGGAACAGAGTTTTCCCCCCTGGAAGTAGAGTTCCACAAAGCTAAAAAAAACAACCAATTAATTGACTGGCCAACATGAGGAAAAGGAAGCAAAATAAGAACAGCAATAAAACTCTAGAATCCTTTTTTGGGGACAAAAAGGATAAAAGCATGGAACAGGAGGAAGACAACACGGTCAGAACTACAACACCAAATTCTTCCAAGACACTTGAAGAATTCCTAGAAGCTATAGATCGACTGAAAAAGGACTTTGAAAAACAAAAAAGTGGAAGAAAAATTGGGAAGAGAAATGAGAATGATGCGAAAAAATCATGAAAAAAGAGTCAACAATCTGACTGAAGAAAAACACTTTAAAAAATAGATTAACTCAAATGGCAAAAGAGGCCCAGAAAGCCAATAAGGAGAAAAATGCCTTAAAAAGTCAAATTTGCCAGATGGAAAAAGAATCTCAAAAGCATTCTAAAGAGAATAATTCCTTCAGAATTAGAGTGGAACAAGTAGAAGCTAATGACTTTATGAGAAACCAAGATACTATTAAACTGTTACACAGAAATAGGAAAAATAGAAAGCAATGTGAAATATCTCCTTGAAAAAACCACTGACCTGGACAATAGATCCAGGAGAGACAACCTGAAAATTATTGGTCTACCTGAAACCCATGACCAAAAAAA
>CM053599.1:7172773-7198244 GCA_028646575.1 Pseudocheirus occidentalis | reverse complement strand
GGATGATACTTTAAAAGGCAAAATTCTGAGAGGAGACAGGGAGAGACAAAATGGGGTTAATCATCCCATATAGAAGAGGCAAGGGATAACTATTACAACTTTACTTACAATTACTCTCATTGTATTTGGCTTAGGGAAGAAATGGCATAAACTCTAAACTGGGCATCATGCCACACAGGAGATTAGGGGGCATGGGGATGAGAGGGGGGATGGCGGAAGGGAGGGCAGGGTCTGGGGGAGGGATGCTGGATGCTCACATTTCAATAAAGAGACAAGGACAGGGTAGAGAACAGAACAAGGGCGGAGGAGAAATAGGAAGGAGGGACATATGATCATGATCACTGTCACAATATGTCCACTATGAAGATGTCCTGTATAATCACACATCCACAGCCTGTATTGAATTGACTGTCCTTCCAGTGGGGGTGAGTGACAAGGGAGAAATCGAAAGAATCTAGAATTTAAAGTTCTGCAATACCTGCAACTAGGAATTAAGATATACGGGGGCTGGGATAGGGAGACCCTCCCTGCCCTACCAGAAAGTAAGAGAGCAGAGCAGGGAGGGGCTTTACAGTGGGATGGCTGTTTTAGGGTCAGGGCAGGGGAAAGACAGGGAGAAAATTTGTAATTCAAAAATGTCATGAAAATGAATAATGTAAACAAGAAAACAAATTCTTTAAAATGTGTTTAAATTTTTAAAAAGGTATTAAAAAAAATTTTTTTTAATGATAAACGTACCGACACGGCAGCTGATGGTTTGAAAGAAGAGAGAACGATATCTTTTGACAGACACAGCTCCGTGCTCGCAGAAACCTCGCTTATTAGACCCCAGCCCCCAGCAAATGTTCTTTTCCTCCTGAATCTCTCTCAGATTTCTTTATGAACATCCCTCCAACTGCTGAATGGAAGCTCTTTAAGGGCAGGGATTGTTTAACTTGGGGATTCACATGCCCAGCACTTAATCTAGACCCTGCACTATGTAGGCACTTAATAAATGTTTCCTGAATAAAACAGAGCATACAATTCCAAGCTGAAGGGGGTGAACACACAAGATCTCTGCGCAGGTTTGACTCCAGACTGAGACAAGGCCATCGGTTTCAGAGATGGGCATCCCTGGCAGGCCCCAGTGCCCTCTCTTCTCACCTCCCCAGACAGGCCACCAGGAGCACTTCCACTGTGGTGAAGTCATTTGCCACCCCAGCTCATTCCATGTAAACTTCAATGCAAGGATAGTTCTTCTGGCCCCCTTTTAGAAGCAAGGAAGCAAAGATAGGAAAAAACTTCGGCAGCTCCTTTCCTGAGGACTCACTCCTGGATGACCTTTGGCTTAGGAGGCCCCAGCAAAGCTCACCAGAAGAGGAGTGAATACCAACCCACACCAAGTTTATTTTTTAATTAATTGTATTTTGAATGTATGGAATAAAACAAGCATTTCCATAACACTGCATAATAAAAAGATGATTACACACAAAACTGCAAATCTATTATGCCTGATTTATTATTCCTTTTAAATATGTAACAAAAATAACAGGATCTAACAGAAGTACACTTAATAAATAAATGCTTATTGACTGAGTAACCAATGACACCAGGACACTTTAAACACAGGAGAAATCAAAGTCATACAAGAACATTTGGCCACAGAAACAGGAGCACAGAGAGCGAGCACTTCCACAGTACATGGAAGGTCGCCAGTGTGGAGAAAGCGAAATATGCACACGTGTGTGTGCACGTGCATGCTTGTGTGTGTGCATGTCCGTGTGTGTGCGTGTGCGTGCTTGTATGTGTGCATGTGTGTCCTTTTGTATGTGCATGCTTGTGTGTGTGCGTGTGCATGTGTATGCAGACACACAAATACACAGGAACCCACATTTGTAATTAATGTAGCAACAAAGGCAGCTTTTCTTGATCAAACCCGAACCAACAGAGTGAAAACTAATAAGAATCAGAAAACATTAAACACCTACTGGATGCCAAGCACTGTGCTGGGCCCTGGCCTCAAGGGGCTTCCAGTCTGCTAGGGATGGCGGGGAAGGAGGAGAACTGGACAACACAGAAGCCAAGGGCACGACACAGGCCAAGTAAAACCAAGGTGCCCTGAGGAGGGGAGAGCCTCTAGCAGCAGGAGGGCTGGAGTAGGGGGGGGGCACAGAGACTGCAGCTCTCAAGCCCAGCTCTGAAAGGAGCTGGCGAGGGGAAGAGGCTGCCCAGAGGCACAAGTACACACTCCTGGCACTGTTCATTCACAGGACAAAAGGAGGCCGTGCCAGCCCAGAAGCAGCAGATGCTCCAGAACCAATGACAGGCCAGGTGGCAGGTGGATCATGCGGCACGTTCTGCTGGGTTTTGCTGATTCTTTGTGATCCGCACAAGGGGCAGCCTCATGACCTGGATGGAAACCAAGCCTCAGAGTGATGAGGACCCGCATCCAAGTTTCCTTTGACACATGGAGCCTAAGTGTCTTCCAAGAGCCCCTTCAGATGCAGAAGATGGTGCCACCCAGCTCCTGCCCTTCCCTGCTAGAGGTGGCATCCTCAGCAGCACATCACCGCATCACTGAAGTCATGTACAGGGACACCAAGATGCTCTCTGTAGGGCTTCATCCTAAGGCCACAGAAGAGCAGCTCGCAGCTCCAGCCACTATGGACCTGAGTACCTTCTGTCCAGCTTCTCCAGGGGACTAAAGACAAGCAGAAGGGCTGAGAAGGCAGATGACCGATCAGGCCTGGAGGAACAGGAATCCTATCACTGGGGGATGTGGGGAGCAGGAGCCAGAAACTGGGCAGGAATTGCGGTACACTGAGCCCTGGAGGAGAGGGGTGCCTGGGATTTCCACATATCCAGCTCACAACTAGCTCAAAGTAGCATGGATCTGTGTGATTCTATCCGATATAAAAACATAAAGTTTTTAGTTATAGTGGTAATTTTAGAAATTATGTTACATGACAGTCCAAAAGCCGACCTAAAGTGAAAAATGGTAGAACCAGTGTGATACGCAAAGCATTCCATTTCAGTCTCAATCCTTTAAAAAAATATATATAAAACTCCAGCACCGGACCATCCCGAGTTAAAATATTCAGAATGTTCTGACCAATGGAACCTCCTTCCTCCCTGATTAGCTAATGGAGAACCTCGCCGCAAACCTTGCTGAACAAAGCAGAGCTCCCTCTTCTCCTCTTCTCTTCCCCTTCTCCTTCCCCTAGTCCCTCGTGAAGAGGCAGCCCTTCTCCGTGCTACATACACAAGTGGTCCCGGCCAGCCCATCCCCTTTTCTCTGGCAGATTTCGCTCCCAATTATTCCCACTCTCCTGCTGGTCTTCAGTCTCTTCCTGTGAGCTGGCTAGCTGCTTTGACACAGCTTACAAGCATGCCCGTTTCACTGACACCCCCATATTGCTGCTCCCCTTTGTGACTAACCTCCTAGAGAAAGCTCTATAGTCACAGGGCTTCCGCCTTCTTCTTCCTCACTCTGGTCCGCTCTCTAGTTTGCATCCCACTTCACCACCCAACCAAAACGGTTCTGACGTCCGTCGAGATCCCTTCACCATGTCCACCAGCCTCTTCTTAACCCTCATCTTCCCAGACCTCTGCAGATCATGACGGTCTCTGCTCTCCAGATGACCGCGATAGCGTGGATGTCCCCCAGAGCTCAGGGCCATTCCCTCTTTTCCGCCCCTGCTACACGATTCCTCTTGGTGATCTCATCAGTTCCCTTGGATTCAGTGATCTTGCCTACACCAACAGTTCTCAGTTCTCCTTATACAGCCCCGACCACCAGCCTCACATCTGCAAACATCCACTGGACGTCTTGAACCAGATTCTTATAGACATCTTAAAGTTAAGATGCTCCAAACTGAACCTGCTCTGTTCCCCCAAACACTGCCCTCTTCATAAGGTCCTTATTCGTGACAAGAGTCTCACCGTCCTCCCAGACATGTAGGCCCTGCAGTTAGGCCTCACATCCTCTCACCCCACAGAGCTCATCTTTTGCCAAAGCCTGAGGATTTGACCTCCATTAATATCTCTCACACGTGCCCCTGCCATCAGCCTGGTGCGGGCCCCCACCACCCAGAGGATTGCGATAAGGCTCTCCTCACCAACCCATGCAGCCATCAAAGGGCCTTTCCTCCACTGCAGGTCCAACCCTAATGCCCCCTTCTCAATAAGCTCCACTGGTTCCCTCTCCCCTCCAGGATCACACACAGCATCCCCTGGTTGGCCACCCGCTCCTCCAGCCTCCTTCCACTCCCATGACATACCCTGTGATCCAGTCCCTCGGCCCCTTCACTATTCTTGGCACATTCCTCCCTCTCCCGACTCTGGGCCTTTTCTCCAACCGTCCCCGTGCCAGGGCTGCCCTCCCTCCTCACATGCCCTCCTGCCTTCCCTCAAGTCCCTGCTCAAATCCTGCCTTCTCGAAGAAGCCTAATGCCTTTGCTCTGCTGCTTCCAATCCCCACCCCGCCGTCTACAGCGTGGTATGCGCAGATGACAGCTTTGCACGGCGTCTCCCACCTCAGACTGCGTGCTCCTCAGGAGCAAGCTCTGGCCTTTGGTCTGGCACACAGCAGGCACTCAGTAAATGCTCACCGGCTGACAATGTACTAACAGAAACAATTATAATGAAAACATCTTCCATCTTCAAGGCTGCTGGTCTTAGAATCAGGAAGAATCAGCCTCAAGAACCCACGGTGTGAGCCGGGCAAGGGACTGACCCCCAGCCTCGGCGTCCCCATCTGTATAAGGCAGAGTATGGCGGAGATCTCTCAGCCCCACATCTGCAGACATCCCCTTAGCACCTGCTCTCAAAGAGGGCCGAGGACTCCAGACTCTACCCACCCCTAGGGGTGGCTGAGAGCGGAAAAAGAAGCAAACTCTCTGCTGTCAGCAGCCAATGGCATCGTTATTTTTCATATCTTTTTTTATAAAGCCACCCTCCAGCAAATCTTTTTGTCACAAGTCAAAAAGTGATAATGGCAATTTTTACATTAATCAACTAATTAACTATTTCCTGAATAGGCAAAAAAAATTTCCAAAACAAGAGAATAAACAATTTCTGTTTGTCTTTTACAGGAGACTAATCCAGCGTCGTTAGGAAACCTGCATTTAACGCTGCGCATCCTGAGACATGTTAAACAAAAGTTGAATTTCTGGCATCTCGTTTATGTAACCAAATGCAAATGTTGCTGAAGCCAGGACGCCCAACGTGCGCCAGCGTGAAGCGATAACTCGAGGCCGCTGCCTCGTTTGCATAAAAGCCTCATCCACGGCCCATTAGATAAAGTTACTGTAAATAAGTTTAGCCTGTCTTCTTCACGAGGTAAGAAGGGAGTCATTTCTCTCTCACATACATATATGAAAACATATACTTTCCCAACTCAGTGCACTGAAGCATTCTCGCCAGGCTTCAGGAAACAGAAATAAAATGAAAACTTGAAGATCAGCCACCTGACACAACATTTCATGCTTTTCTGACAGGTATCTTTTATGTTAAGTTAAAGGTGATTTTTTTTTCCTTTTTCTCCATTCCTATAAACAAAGAAAAAGGAAAATGATTTATAAAAATCCATTTCACTGAGCTCCTAATGCGGCAGAGTCTAGATAACATTTTAAGGAAAAACAGGAAAACACTGAGGGGATTTAATATACTTGAATTTCACTTTAATTTTTTTAAAAATGAAACAGAAAAAAGCTTTCATGCAGCTTGAACTAAGGTAAACACAGCCCAGTGTTAATAAAAAGCAAATCAATAATTTTTGTTAAATTTTAATAATCTTGCAAACCTACAAATAAAACCATCAGTAGCTTGAGTTGAAATGACAGTTAGCTGCGTTTCTATGACAACCCGGTGGAACAGCACAAGTCCTGACTTGCAGCGAAGCTAAGATATGAACAGAGTGACATTTACCCCATACAAGGAAACTCACAGCTTTCCTTTAACCAAAAAAAATCAATTTCTCAAGTACCCTGGATTTTTACGAAGTGAATAGATAGCACTTTTAATTAAAGAAAAGCCCTTCAAACTCCCCTCGAGGACTCTGGTACACCATTTAAAATAAATTTTATATTATTTGTACTAAGGATGCTGAGTTTTTACATTTAAAAGAAAAGTCACTTTTGGGGGATGACAAATAGAAGTACTTCCTATCAGAGTTTATCAAATTTCTGCCAGAAATGCCACAAAGTACTTTGTACTCCGTATCATATGTGAGATTTTCCTGAAAGAAATCAGGCTACACCATCTTGATTTGAATGCAGCCAAAATGGTATACGGCCACCTACTTTTCAGGCTACACAAATCATTTATTTAAACTCCATCTGGACCACTTGCTTCTCTGGAGTCTGTAACAACAATGTCATAAATAGGCTTCTGCAATATAGTTTTACAATTGCTTCTGAATTTTCTCAACATCCTTCATAAAGTGATATACACTGCACGTAATGCCACTAAACCTGCTATAATTCAAGGGGAGAATTAGAATGTCTTGCATTTGAATTCCTGAGTCAAAAGGAAAGACCTGCCACCCTTCACCATTCCTTCCTTATAAAGGATGAGAGGCCCCTACAGACCATGACTCTTTTTCAAAATCTGAGCCTATTACCAAAATGAAAAGCCTAGGATGCTTTGGGGGTAAAAAGATTGACAAAAACGAGCCTGACCAGTAGAAGGTCTGAGCCAAGATCACACGGAATACCTCACTGCCCGACCTCCCAAGATGGCCTTATGTAGAGTGTGACCTCCCATGCACTTTCTTTTGTTCATGTTATGGATGAATACATCAAGTTACTTCACCATTTCAAGACTCATGAGTGCCTCGGGGTGCATGGGCCTTCCACGGCACCAATCAGTACCACTTCCCTAGACTCCACGGGCACAGCCTATAGAAACTGGGGTCACGACCATGATGTGGGATCTCAACCACAAGGACAGATGGGGTCACACTCCTGCCTCCCCACATACATCCCAACTATCAAGGCCAAATCCTCCTAAGTGTCCGGTGGGAATAAGCAGCTTGGCCATCTGGCTTCAGGACATGCCTCGTCTCTCCTCTGAGGGGCTTTCTTCCCACAGGTTCTCTCTGATGACGGTCGTTGCTTTTGTTCCCTTTCGGGAAATAAAAAGAACTAGTAATAAAGGAGCACCATCTTTCTCAGCCTTTGCTGAATTTAACGGAATGAGACTTCACTTTGCCTACTCAACAATCTCCACGGGCTCTTTACTGCCTCAAAGATAAAGAACAAAGGCCTATGTCTGGCATTTAGAACCAGAGGATGGTACATTCAGACATGGAAGGGCCCTCAAAGACCAAGTCCAAGGGCCTCAGTTTACAACTGCAGAGTCTGGCAGAAAGAGACATTCTGCACTTGCCCAGGCCCGCACAGCTCTGAAGAGTGAGGCAGGATCTGAACTCCAGCCTTTGGGATTCCCCAGGCTCACATCACTGCATCACCTAAATGCCTCCAATTTGGATCTCTTCAAATCTAGTCCCTCCCCAGCACTCCTATCTTTCTGGTCTTCTTAGTACCTTCCAGTAAGTAAAGAGCCAGAGCCTCAAGGCACCCCCCCAAAAGGGGTGAACATCCATCACTGGCATCAGGCCCTGGCCATCAGCTCAGCTCTGCAAATGAACTGGGACATCAAGATTCCCGTCAGTGTGAAGTCCAAAAGGGAGAAGGCAAGAGGAATCCAAGAGGCCAACTGCTGGAGACCCTCATAAAAGAAGACAGGGACACAAGGAGGAGGCCAGTGGCTTCCAGGTAGACTAAGCTCATGCCGTTTTAGGACTAAGTTTCAGCAGAAGGGCAGAGCCAGGTGGAGAATTTGCTTCAGGGAAACCAACCAGGACAGAGAGAAGAGCCAACAGGCTGAGCCTTTCAGGAGCCAGCCCCACCAGAAACTCCAATGCATTAAGAGGTCATCTGAAGGATGTCATGGCATGAATGTGCTTCCATGTGCCCCCACGGCAGAGAACCCACATCACTGCTGAGACCCCACCTATAGGGTGTGCCCGTGGAGTCCAGAAGTGGTTCTGACTGGTATCCCTGGAATACCAGTAATCTTGAAGCCTGAGGGATTAATCCCTAGGGGATGGCTAGGAAAGAGGCTTCTTCACCCAGAAAGCTAAGATAAAAGCATCACCTGGGAAGGTCCCATAGCCACTAGAACCATGGGGAAAGGTAAAGAAAACACCTGCCTACAAGGTCCTTCCAAGACAATGAAACCCATAAAAGGAATATTTTCCAGAGAAAAAGTACCTTCTCCATATACCACTAAACCTCCCGCTGCCTTGCACCTGGAGACTGTGCTGGGGTGCAGGTTTTAGAAGTGGCTGAGGAGTCCGAGAGTCTTATAAAACTTCATTTTTGTCAATCCACCAAAACTGATTTTCCGTCAGTCTAACCCTAACCCTCTCCCAACTGAACAGAAAGAAAAGGTAAGCCCTCTGAACAAAGGCACACAGTCAGGCAAAACAAACTTCTACCATGGCTAGATCCAAAGACAGCGCAAGGGAGCAGCACCCTGCCCCTTCACTGGGCATCTGCTCATATGGCTCTGCCTGGTTTTCTCTCAAACTGGCCAGCCCTCTTCCTCTCTCCTTGATTTCTTTGGGATAAAGGCCTTGAAACAAAGGACACGAGCACAGTTCAATACGACCTTCGGGAAGGGCAGGACCGAGGCCCCGAGAGCTCCCCCAGCAGGGCACTGATGGGCCAGGCTTCACCCGTACTTCTTGTCCACCGTCTTTGTCAGTCTGGCGAGTGAGATGAAAACCTCTCAAGTGCTTTAATTTGCATTTCTAGTTACTGATGGCTTGCAGCATTGTTTTATGAAGTCTGTTGGCAGCTTATACTTCTTCCTTTTAAACTACCTGTTTATGCCCGTTGGCCATTTATCAGTGGGGGACTGGTTTTTCTTCTTATAAATCTGAATCAGTTCCTTTACACAGAGTGTTCCAGAGTCTTAGTAAAACTGTGCTAAGACTTTGGGATGCCCTGTATATCTTGGATCAGACACCTTTTTTAGAAAAACGTGCTGCAAAGATTTTTTTCCCCCAGTTATCTATTCCCTTTCCAATTTTAAATTCCAATTTGCATTGATTTTGTCTGTGTAAAAAAATAATAATAATCAATTGTGGGGGGGCGGCTAGGTGCCGCAGTGAATAGAGCACCGGCCCTGGAGTCAGGAGTACCTGAGTTCAAATCCGGCCTCAGACACTTAACACAAAAAACTAGCCGTATGACCTTGGGCAAGTTACTTAACCCCAACTGCCCTCCAAAAAGCAAAAAAAAAAAAAAAAATCAATTGTGGAATGGCTGAGCAAGTTGTGGTCAATGAATCTGGTAGAATATTACTGTCCCATAAGAAATGATGAGCAGGTGGGAAAAACCTGGAAAGACTGACATGAACTGACGGTGAGTGAAGCGAGCAGAACCAAGAGAACATCGTATCCAGTGAGAGCAACATTGTAGCAATGATCAACTGTGAATGACTTACATGAACTGATGCTAAATGAAGTGAGCAGAACCAAGAGAATACTGTGCACAGTAACAGCTACATTGTTCAATGACTCTGTTCTCTGCAACGCATGGATCTGAGACAACTCCAAAACACTCACAATGAAAAATCCCGTCCACATCCAGAGAAAGCACCATGCAGTCTGAATGCAGGCTGAAGCCGACTCTTCCCCCTTTCTTGTGGTTCCTCCCATTCTTTCCAGCATGGATAACACAAAAATATGTTTACTATGAAGATATACATAGAGACTGTATCAGATTACACAAAGTCTTGGGGAGCAGGAGGAGGGAAGGAAATTTACAACTCAAAAGCTTATGAAAGGAATGTTTAAAACTAAAAACAAGTGAATAATTTTTTTTAAAAAAAGAGACACATTTGAAACAGACTTGGCAGAATAAAGAATGGGTATCCCTCTACTGGAGAGTGACTAAACAAACTGTGGTAAATGAAAATAATACAGCACGTCACTGTAGAGTAAGAAATAACAAGTGAAAAACTCAGAAATACGAGAAAACTTAGTTACAGAGTGAAGTACATAGAATCAGGAAAAACCATATAATGACGACTATACCGTAAACAGAGAACGATAAAAGTGAATGCTGTGTCACCATGATGACCACGCCTGACTCCACAGAAGAAACGAGAAGCCGCATCATTCTCCTTGCACCTGAGGGGTGAGGTGAGCAGGAGGTTCTGTGCGGGGAATGCCACGTGTGCGGTCAGAGTGGCCCGTGTACTCACCAGTATTAGTGAACTGTTTTATCTTTTTCTTTGTTAGTCTTTGGTACCAGGGAAGTCTTGAAAGGTGGAGAAAGGCAGCAGGGGCACATTAGTGAATGAATTCAATGTAAAGACAGGTTATATCAACCCAACAGTAAGATGCCATTGTTTAACTCTGACAGGGATTGCTTTGGGGCGCACCTGGTCAAATCCAGCCACTCTCCTCACCTCACCTCAACTTGTCACGTGTCATTGTCACACTAAGGTAAAAGGGTGCAGATGTCACTTTTACTCTCACTATTGTATGTAATAACAGATAATTATTTTTAAAAAACTATTTTATCTTCTGCAATCTTCTCTTGACCAAAAACTCTCGCCCTCTTCACATCTGAAAACTAGTGATGCTGCCAAACTGAGCATGATTCAGAACTGGGCTCATGACGGGGAAGGGAGGGTTGGATGAAGGCTACACGATGATCAAGGCCTAACCTTCCACTGCATGGAAACAGCCACGAGCTTTCCAGGCCTCGGTACTATCAGGACTCCGGCTTCCTTTCTATCTTAAGCCCCTGTAGAGTTCCTTATAATAAGAAATCTTTTTTTTAAAGAAAGAAAAGAAAAAGAAAAAACTCTTAAACAAACAAACTTGAAAAGAACAACAGAAGGAGAACAGAGAAAGAGCCTAGCGCTGGCGCGGCCTCAGGAAGTTTTCGTGCAGATGGAATACCAAGCAGAAGCCCGCAATCACCTTCAAGCTCAGGGAGCAGTCTTTTTAAACTAACGTTCAAGGTTTTAAAGCGCTAGCTAACCCTTCTGCCATCTTCTCACGGGGCGGAGGAGGGCTGGGAGTCTGGGAGAGAACCTGGAACTTAATTTAAAAAGAAAAGGCTGTGAAAAATAAATAAATGGCTTAGGAAACAGCTTTAAAAGTTCTACACATACTGGGAACACACGACCTGTATCTGTGGAAGGGTTCTTCACTTTAACATTGAGGCGCGTAATCCAACAGCCCCTCATTAAAGCACCTACTATGTGCTGGGAACTGGGCTAAGAAAAGGAAGAACAAGATCCCTGCCCTCCAGGACCTCACGTCCTAATGGGTGAGACAGCGCACAAGTGAGGGAGATAGGAAGATATAGAGTGCTTGGGAGAGACTGTGTGTGTGAACACAAGTGTGCATGTGTGTGTGTCTGCATGTGTGGGTACATGTGGGCTGGCAGTGAGAGAGCAGGAAAGGTCTCCTTTCCTTTCCTGGGCTGAACCCTCCAGGAGGGAGGATGCAGGGAGGTGGGCAGGAAAGGGGGAGTGTCCCAGGAAGGGGGGACAGCCGGGGAAAGGCTATGCACTTAGAGGACAGAGCCTCCCACAGGAGCAAGAACAAGAGGGCTGGAGGGCTGGAGGGCTGGGTGGCAGAACACCTGAGGGGAGGAAGGAAGGAGGGGCTGGCTCATAAAGAGCTGTGAGGGCCCAGGAGAGGGTCTTACACCAGATCCTGAAGGCAGCAGGCAGCTGCCGGGTTACTGAGCTCGGGGAGTGCCACATAATGCAGCCAGACCTCGGCTTCCGAGAGATCACTCTGGCAGCTCAGCTTCGGGAAGGAGGATCACTTAATTTTTGTCTGCCTCAGTTTCAGATAATGTTCATGAAAGCACTTGGCACAGCACCTGCCAGCGTGAGGAAGAGAGTGGACAAATGCTTGCTTCTTTCCTTCCATCTTGCGATCTTTGCCACCAGCAGAGTGCCCGCATAGAAGAGCCTGAGGTGTCCCCGCTGTGGTGAGCCCCACAGAACCGGGGTCAACACACCACCCCGAGCCAGCCTAGGGTATAAGAGGCTGATCAAAGCTCCAGGCTAATCCATGAGATCAGGCCATGAGTGATCTGTGCTGCCCCAACCGGGAAACCAAGACCACACTCTGCCCCAAAAAGGGGGTTCTTTCCTTTTACAAAAGGATTTGTTTCTGAAATATAATTAAAATATTAATCTATTTATTTAGTTTTCAATATTAATTTCCACAACATTTTGAGTTGTTTTTTCTCCCCATCTCTCCCTAACCTCTACCCCAAAATAGCAAGCCTACTGAATACCCCTTCCCCCAATCTGTTCTCTTTTATATCCTCCTGCATCACCCCCCCTACACACACACACACACACACACACACACACACACACACACACACTTTCTAGTAGGGTAAGATGGATTTCTATACCCCAGTGCCTGTATATCTTACTGCCCAGATGCATGTAAAAACAACATTTATTTTTATTTTTATTTTTATTTTTTCATAATGCTTTTTAACTACTGTGATGAGGGCCTGGGAAAGAGGCCTAACTTTGGAATGTACCTAGGAAATAAAGAAATGAACGTCTCTGAAATCATGTCATAAATCGGTGGGAACACAATTTGATTTTTAGAAGTGTGACTTGGCCTGACTTCTCAAGACACAGCTACTGCATAAGGCGAGCGCCTCCTTCCTGACACCACCACAGGAGAACACACTGCAGAGCCACAGAAGAACCTGGAAGGTCCTCAAAGGCCAGCTGCAGCCCGTTTGTGAAAAGCATTGGGCCCCATGACAATCTGCCACAGAGACAGTCATTGGGCCCCGCCTGATGCCCTCTAGACCCTGAGCCTCGTCACAGGGGGCCTTTCACTTCTGCAATGACTAACCACAATGGAGTGAAACATGCAGAACCAGGAGAACAATCTGGCCCGATAACCATAATGCTATAAAGCCTTCTATTTAAAAGAGAAGTTTTAAAAATCCATACACTAGGAAATGAAAAGGTTTCTAATAATGCATCAGCTGAACAAAAGTCAAGTTTCCCTAGACTAAAATTAATCCAAGGAGTTAACAATAATTTTTAAAAGACTGTACTGCAGCCAGTTCAAGAAGGGGGAAATTTGGGCAAGAGAAGGGGCTGTGGAGCCGTTACACTAGGATACCTGGAGGGGAGGCCAAAGCAACTGAATGGGGCAGGGCAAAGCATGCTGGGAAATGGAACGGTACACTCTTCTTTGTGGCCTCCAGACCCAACGACTGAGGAGGAAAGCGGGGGGGCCTCTTAAAAGTCCAGTGTCCCTGAGACTGAAGGCACCCCAAATGCCAGGGTGGGGTGCAAAGATGCTGGGGCCGTGCTCACTGGGGGGAAGATGGGGTCATGATTTCCCCTCCTCCCCACAGCTAATCACATCCCAAGGAGACTCATTTCTTACTACAAAGCTAACCTTTACTGTCTAAAATTCTCCCTATAATTTCTGTTTACTGAATATGAATGTCATGCTTAGAAAGAGCAGGGCGGCCGTCCGGCGGCCAGGACTGCTACGGCCAAGGAGCACAAGAGACCCTCGGGAGTCCATCCAGGTGTGTGAGGAAGCATGTCCATCCACTGCCTGTCACAGCTCAAGCACCCCCCACCACACAGTCCCGGGCCTGCTTCTCACCAGCGGCCAAAGCTTACAAGAGCCCAGAAGCTTGTTAAAAAAAGAATAAAGACAGGACGGTCACTCCCTATGTGAGTGCAAAGATGCGGACGCTGGGAGCCGCACCAGAGGAGAGGTCCTTTCTCTATGAAATGAAGAGCATTAGAAAGGAAACTTCATAGAAAGAGACGGGAAAATACTTCACTTACTTTATTTGTCTTTATGACGCCTAACACGGCGCCTGGAAAATAGGGGCGCTTAACGGACGTCCGTTAGGTGATGATGCATCGATAAGAATCACAAAGATGAGGAGGCGTGGATGGTTCATGATCTGCATGGGTAGAAGGCCTCGGTAATGAGAGCCTGGTGCCACACTCGGGGCACATTATGTTCGCCCTTATTCTAAATAAATGCCTTTTCTTAAAAGGAAGGAAGGGAGAGAGGGAGGGAGGGAGGGAGATACTGAAAGAATTTCTGAAATAAACCCTTCACCGGGCTTCAATCTTTGTTTTCAGTATCTTCAGGCCATCCTGCGCCCAGTCACCCAAGGTAAGCCTCAGGTGTCCTGACATCTGCCCTCCTGCCTCTGGCCCCCTATCGGATTCCAGGTTAATCCCATGGGTCTCACCAGCGTCATCCCTCTTGTTCCTGCCCTTCCCCTCCTTATCTCTCACCAGAACTAGTTGAAGAGCCTTCTGGTGGGTCTTCGAGCTCCCCAATCCCTCCTTCACACAGAAGCCACAGGTGTCTCCATAAAGCATAGCTCTACCCGTGTCACTTTCCTACTCAAGCCCTTCAGCAAGGACCCTCTGACCTCAAGAATACTAGTTCCGTATTCTGCTCCTTCCACCATCCACTTGTGCCCTACACTCCCAGCCTTATTTCCCATTCTTTCCCTCTACTCTCTGCTTGAGTCAAAGCAGCCTACTATGCGTTCAGAAAGCCAGCACTTCTCCATATTTCATTTGGGAGAAGAGGAAGGAACCATGAGGGGAAGAGAGGAACTGAAAGAACTGCACTGGCCATTGCGGGGAACCCAGCTACGCTAACATATTATAACACGGAGGCTTTAGGGGAAGGCAGAACGTCCTCAAGCAGAAGTAAGAACCACACACTTGGGGGCTCGTCTGCTCCTGCTCTCATTGAGAATCATAAAGTGATACAACAGACATCGGCGTACAGACTATTTAGCTGAGGTTTTGCTCCTGATGAAAACAATGTCAATAATATTTTTGCTGTAAGTCTGCTCGGTGGTGGTGAGGCCCCTGAAGCAGGAAGTCTCCAAGAGGAGACTCAGGGATCACTCACCAGGGGCGCCATAGAGACAAGAGCCGCAGTCAGACCAGACGACTTTGAACATACTCTCCAGCTCTAAGCTCCTCATGATTATCCTGCAGGACAAATAAATGCTCTACAGGAGTAGGGAGAGAGACGGCCCAATTGTCACCTCTGTTCTGCTGGACATGCCTGTGCTACCCACCCACAAGCCTGGCGAGGAAACCTCAAAGGACTAGCTCACCCTGAATTCTCCTTCCTAACAAAATACAGCATTTACCCCAGGTACTGATTGTTTTTGTGCACTAAAAGGAGTATGTGCCCAATTTCTAGCAATTATAATGATGTTAGAACATAAACTTCAGATCTGGATAAAAAACATTGAGATCAAATTTCTATAAAATTAAATGTAGATAAAATAAAAATTTTAGATTAATAACTGAAGAAATGAGGATCTCTCTACTCAGGTACAAAAATAACTAACAGCCTCTGCAGCCATGGTCTGGGATGTTTTCATCAGCTCATCATTCTAAGTACCCACTTACTGTTGCTTCTTTTTAAAAAGGCCCCTTCTGCTGACAGTGTCAACACTGCTGATATATCAATGACAATCATACGCTTATCCCAGAGGGTCAGCAACAATCAAGGTCTAAGAAGCTGTTCATTTTATATTTTCCCATGAATATTTTCTTTCAAAGAGTAACTCACAAAATTCTTCTTGGTTAAATTTCCTTCCGAGTAAGGCCAACTGTGATATTGTGAAGAATCCCTAGACTTGAATGGGAAGGTCTGTGCCTCCATCTGCTGGGAAAGTTTGCTCAGCTCTGTTCCTTTAAGCTAGTCAGACAGGTGGCAGGGACAGGGAAATGGTGGGGTGGGCTGGATGAGTAATCTCTCATCTCCATTAGTCACAGAAGATGTTAGAGCCGCCTCAATGACCAAAGATTTCAGGCAAGTGACAGGCAGGATGCAAGCAGAGTCTGCGTGTCACTATACTGAGTGGGCTCTTCAAGAAGCTATTACATCCCTGTGTGATCAGGATTTTTCTACAAATAATTTGGTTCAATTTTCATGTTTCAAGTCGAATTGCTAATAGCAAAGAAAACATGAATAAACAACGACCCAAACGAGAAGCGGCTGCTCGTGCAACCCCGACGCTTCAGTCTCCTTTTCACTGACAAAGTCACAAGGATGTTATCTGCTCTCACCTTTATTTCTAATGAGATCACAGACATGTTATTATCTGCACCCTTAATATACCTGGACATGCTGAGAGACAGCAGACAGTTGGGTTTTCTGAGTAAAGTTGAATTAAGTCAACAAGCCTTTATTCAGTCCCTACCAGAATGTTAGGGAAGCATGGTTCCTTTTAAGATGACCCCATGGCCTTTCTGTGCCTCAGCTTTGGCATTAAAAAGCCCCTTCTCAACATCTGGCTGAACACTGTACATCAAGGGAACCCTGGTTCTGAGCTCACAGAGCATCTGTCCTCACAGCAACAAGTCCACCCAGAAAAGTGCCAAGAACCCAAGCCTCTCACCACAGCAAGGCTCACCCCAAGATTCACCAGACACACAGCCTTCAGAGCCCCAAGCTCTCCTTTGTCCAGAAATGGCAGAATTTCACGTTCAGTCCACAAGAAAGCTCAAGGGCCCACACTCTGGGTCATTTGTCATAAACAGGATCAACTCCCATCATTTCTTTCATAAAGCGAAAGAGATGAGAACATCTACAGGAAAAAAAAAATCTTCCAGGAAAGCAAATACGCTTCTCATGTCCTTCCAGTGATATGAAATAACCTCAGTAAAATGAGGCTTCCAGGGGGCAACATTGTCTACTAATGCCAAGACAAGCCCAGGGCCCTCCCTTCGCAATGGACGAGGTGTTCAAGAGTAAGGACATGCTTGTCCCTGTTCTTTTTTTTTTTAATTTGCTTGTTCCCTTTATTAGCTAGAGAATTTTTTTTAAATAAATTATTGATTTTTAGTTTACAACATTCAGTTCCACAAGCTTTTTGAGTTCCAAATTTTCTCCCCCTTCTTCTCTTCCCCTTTTCCCCCCAAGATGGCATGCAATCCAATGTAACTTCTACATATACCTTCACGTTAAGCATATTTGCACTTTCATCATGTTGTAAAGAAGGATTATAACCAATGGAACAAACGAGAAAGAAGAAACAAAAGAAAGCAAAGCAAAAAAGCAGTCTGCTTCAGTCTAAATTTAGACTCCGGGATTCTTTCTCGGGATATAGATGGCTTTTTCCAACATGAGGCTTTTGGAGCTGTCCTGGGACCTTGCATTGCTGAGAGGAGCCCAGTCTATCAAAGTCAATACAATCTGTCTGTAATTGTGCACAATGTTCTCCTGGTTCTGCTCCCTTCACTCAGCATCAGTTCACAGAAGTCTCTCCAGGTTTTTCTGAAGTCCGTCTGCTCCTCATTTCTTATAGAACAGTAGTATTTCATTACAATCATATTCCACAACTTGTTCCCCAAATTGATGGGCATCCCTTTGATTTCCAATTCTTGGCCACCACAAAAAGAGCTGCGACACATATTTTTGCACATATGGGTCCTTTTCTCATGTATATGATCTCTTTGGGATGCAGCTGTAGAAATGGAAACGCAGGTACCTTCAGGAGCGTTAGCACAGAGAGCTCATGACCATTCGACCTAATGAGTGAGTAAGAGGCACCTCTAACTGGCACATCAATTACTGCTAATAAGGCGGATGTTAACAAAGGTCCTCAGGCTTCTATGCTGCAGACTGTCCATGGCTTTTAACATTTTTACTCTCCCCTCTAAAGGTAGGCCAGCAAGGGGTTCATTCTCCTCCCTCTAGATCAGGGTTTTTTAACCTGGAGATAGATTTCAAGGGATCCATGAGATATATCCATGAATGCATGCATGCATATGCACATACACACATGCATACACTGTATGTATGTGCACATACATATATATGTGTGTGTATGCATATAATTTTATTTCAATATCATTATTATTCTGGGTAATCCTATGTATTTCATTCTGTGCATGGAAAAATACGGTGCTGAGGAGTCTCTCGTTCATCAGACTGCCAAAGGAGTCCAGGAAGCTTCTCCTGTGTCTCTTCAACTGCCAATCTGTTGTGAGCTGGGAGAACCAGATAACCAAGCTTGCTATGAGTGTTCTCTACAATATGGCCAACAGGCTCTGAATCAAGGTTCTGGAATGGCAAAGAAAAAAATAGAAGACCAAGAATGTCCTCTGCAATCTTAATGAATTTGCCACAAATCTATATTCAAGCTATTTCCAGCCTGCAGAGGCATCTTCACTTGGCATGGTCAGTCCCCCAAAACCTTCTGACACAAGTCTGCCCCAAGGTTACGTGAGTAACATTTACAGGAACCTTGAACAACCAAAGATGTTCATATGTTAAAATACGGTCTGGGGTTCATATCCAGAAGAGTCTCCATGCAATTCTCTCTGGATCACTTCCCTTTAAGAGCTTCTTCCTGGCATCAATGTTGTTGTTCCTCCTTCCTTTCCAAAGGGATCCAATGACACCACAAGGTAGATAGACTGACTTGGACAGGGATTGGATTTAAGGGAGGCAGAGCTGCTCAAAGTGATCAGCCCCGCAGTTTCCTCCAGAGTCACTGACAAGTCAGAAGGACTGGTGAAAGCCCAGAACACAGTGGATGACCATGGCATCTTCATGTCTGACCAAGCTCTAAGCCCTCCACAGCACCTGCTTCAACTGCTTTCATGGCCACTGGAATAAACTGCTCTCATCTACCCATTCCACCTGTGGAAGACTTCACATCCTTGGGGTAGACATCCCCCTAACTCACCCACAGGCTCCTGTGACCAGTACCTTAACCTCCAATTACAAAAGAGAAGACTGTCCTCAGGCGAGTCAAGTCAGCAATCACTCCAAGTGGGTGGAAAGGCATCGACCCCATCTTTCTGGTAACCATCTCAAAGGAAGGCCTGAACTTTGGTTTTTCCTGCTTTCTTAATGGAGAAATCTGGTCTTATTTTGGAGAAACAGTATTGCCTAACATTCCTAGAGAAACTGAAAGGGAGAACTGTTCTTGTTCTTAAACATGCTTCCCCAACAGGTGAATCCTAGAGGCAAAGAGAATGAATTTGGTGCATAAGCTTTGGGACATCTACTGTGGCTGCTAAAAGCTAGCTCTGTTTACTTAAGTTCATGGCACTGGTTATTTCCAATTGTAGGAGTCAGGACAAGCGACCTCTGGGAAAGCAAGCTGCCACTGTCATCTGGAAATGAAATCTCTCTTGGAGAGTCCACAAGAGTCCTCTTGGTGCCTTTTCCTGTCTCCTTCCCTCCCAGACTCTTCTGTTTCACCACTTTGCAAATATTTGTATTCCCTTCATCCTGTATTTTCACATGTGCCTGAGATCTTTCCCATTAAAATATAAGATCCCTGGGATTGGGGCTGGTTTATTTTTTGGTATTTTCATCCCCAGGACACAGAACAAGATATGGGGCTTAATGAATACTTAATGATTGATCAGCAAACTGAAGAGGAAACAGTGAAGCAGCAGAGAGGTGCCCAATCTGGGGGAAGGGAAGATGTTCAAACTCATTCCCGGTCTACTATTCGATTCAGAATTAGCTCCAAAGATAAAGAACTGGGGCTAAGACAGAGCCCCTGCCTACAGAGGAGACTGACAAGATTGAGACTCCTCGTGGCAAAAAGCAAACAAGAACAAGAAATGAAGGGGAAGGAGAAGGTGAAGACCGAGTCAGGGAGAAGCTGAGGGGGCCGAGAGGACAGAGGGAGCAGACTGGAAAGGGGCCAACCTGTTTATAACTGCCACAAAGTCTGACTTTTCCACCCAAATCAACAGAAGTTCAGTTTAATGAAATTCCCGGCAGAATTTACCCATTTGGGGAGGACAAAAGTGACAGGACCAAGAACAACCCCAGTCTGCGGTCCAGCACCATCACTGTCCTGCTAAACTCGTCGAATGAGCCACTCGCTCACACAAGAGGAAAGCAGGATCAAAGGTAATCCAGAACTGATCACAGCTCTGAAGAGCTATCTCTGGTCGGGTGCGAAGGAATGCTTTAAGAGACCAGGCACAAAGCTCCAAGACGCACCATCCTCCTGGGCTACTTCCACCCTTCATGTTACTCCTAAGCTAACCCCCAAAACCATTAACTTGCTAATCTCTGTTAAATCATCCCTGAGATGCACCGGGAGACCGCTAAATAAAAACAAAGACACTGGACTTGAATTCATCGGGTCATAAAGACGTTTCCCCTGCTTAAATGCAAACCTTCCAACAAGAAAGGAAAAAGGCATGGCTGCTGTTTGCTGTGACCCTGAAGACATTAGGGACAATCTAGTATTTGTAAGAAATATAAGGCTCATAAACAAAATGTGTCACCAACCACAAGAAGTGTGATTCTCCATAAGCCAAGTCTGTCTAAACGACCCAATCACTGCTGGTGGAAATGTCAACGATAGATTAAAACCCTAAGATAGCTCAAAGGGTTTTTTTCCTTCCCCTCCTGATGCCATTCTGTGGGGATTTACTTAATCCACTGGGCTTTTTGGGAAAAACTCTGGCATATTCTAAAGCACAGAATTATGATGACACGGATGCCTGTGAATGTCTATATTAAAGACTGTTGCTCAGAAAGCCAAGAGAGCCGACAGAAGAAAGCTGAAGCACATTTCAGTTCTCGGCATTTCCAGGGTCTGCGGAAAAAGGAATGCTCGTCCCTTCCAGTCGGTCAGAAGCTAATCTAGCTCCAGTTGTCAGGCAGATTTCACAATGAGCTGACACACTATATGTAATCAGTCTTCACAAATGACATTTTTTAAAAATCTGGTGTCATTTCCTTGTACTTCAGCCATGTTAGATCTGTTCTCCCTCAGTCACATGTGCTCCCCAAAAGCTAGTGGGATATAGTGGCAGCTATGCCGGCATCCCCAGGATGGGGGCTAGCACAGGGTTTTAGATCTGCTTTACCAGGAAAGAGAGTGTTCAAGGGGTCAACAAGCTTTTTAAATTACATTCAAGGGAGAAACTGAATTTACAGTTCAGGGGAGAAATTAGCACCCTGAACGTCAGTGAAAATCTAAGCAAAAAAAAGAGAGAAAATAAAAGCAGAGAAATAAAGACCAACAGACAGGGCTTCTAACTCTGAGAAATTAGCTTGGACAAACAGATCCATCTACCTGACCAAGGCAACACATGCATACTTAGCAGAGAGAGAAGCACCAACATCTGGATTTTTCAAAGCCAGGGGGCTCCTTAAAGACCACCCAGAGGCTCATCTGGTCAAATCACAAGAAGACTCTTCCAATGAGCGAGGCCCCAAAGCAAAATGCTGACCTCGGAGTATACATACTCTTCTCAGAGCCAGAAGGCATCGCAAGCCTTGTGACACAGTGCCTATTTAAATAATTAACAGAAGGTGTGAAAGTCTTCCCACAGCAAGCCTCCCCTACTCAAGCTTCCCTTAATGGGCTCTACAGGAGGCCTATTAATGATAAGGGGAAGATCTTATATCCCATCAACATTACACAGGAATAGAACTTTCAAGGAACTAGGATCAATCTAGACTGTCTAATTAAGTAATAATGTATTGGGAGTAACTGGATGTCTCAAACCTTCACAAGATGGTGGGGACAGGAGGTATAGAGCTGGAGGGGCCAGGTCAAATCCAGGACTGTGCAAGACAGATCTAATCTATTCATCTCCTACTGGAGTCACACACCTCCACTGGCAATCCCCACTGCCTAGACAGGTCAACAACAAAAAAGGCACTGCGGGGTATTTCTAAATAACAGAGGCTAGCACTTGGCGACCTAGTACTTGGGCTTCTTGGTGGCTCCACTTGAAAATCCTTTTGGACGGGCCCTTGGGCCTCTCTGCCTGAAACCCTGGAATTCAATTGTGGAGTTTCCCTCTTACTCCTGACCAAGGCTCAATGAGTTGCCAAGTTCTATTTGCTCCCCCTCCAAACTATCAAGCCAGCCATGCAGCAAGTATTTATTAAGCACCTACTGAGGGTCATCATGGCCTAATGGCAATAGAGCAAGCCTTGGAGCAAAACAGAACTGAGTACACAACAAACATGCTCATTACTGTCATTTTAGGGTGAATGTGAACTTCTCACAAAACTGAAAATGGTGAAAATCTATAGCAATCTTTTCCCTTGTTTGAGTTTCTGAATGGGAGAACAGATGTTTACTACACTTAGAATAAAGCTGTTTGTTTTTTAAGAAAACACCGATGTGTCTTCCCGCTGGTTTCTCCACGGTATATTGATAAATTTGCATAATACATGCTGAAAAAAGAATCCGCCCCACACCCTCCAATCCAGACATGCTAATAAGAACAACTTGTTAATATTAATGGTTCATCAAATGAAAGAACCGGCTTTCTAATGCAAAGTCTGTTTTGCTCTTAGGAAGAGAAGAGAGGGACAAGGCCACACTGCACTTTTCTTAACAGTCAATCCCAGGGTGCGCAGGAGTGTCCAAGCTCCTCATTGCTGCAAATTTGTTTTATAAAATTAATGCGTGTAAAAAATCCATTTGAGTTTCAGTGAATGACTCACAATACTCTAAACACAAGTGGCTCAGACTGAAAAATGATTTTGCAAGAGAGTTTCCTGATGAACAGGTTGGGGGTTTGTTTTCAGCACCCTCTCGTCTTTCCATTTGAAGCTAAACAAGGAGAGAGGCGGCTGCTGGCTAACGTATTTGGAAGGAACCATGTATTACACAATAAATTTAAAATTCAATACAAACTGAATCTAAATTTGTTTTAAATGGGTTCAGCTAATTTGTCAGTCCACTTGGATTTAATACAACCTGTCCATCCACCACACACAAAGACAATGAATTGTCCTTGTTCACCTCTGTCCAGGATTTGTTTTGGAGACTTATTCAGATGAGCAGCCAGTGGGTAGAGAAAGCCTGCATGGAGAAATGCATCCACAAAGCAAACAAGTTGCACTTTCTAAAATCAGATTATCCAGCAGAAGTTGTAGCAGAGAGAAGTTCTGATGGCTAACCTCCACTACTCTATTTAAATCACTTCTAATCTATGAATGAATGGTTCTTTTTATAGCTCACACTGAACTGAGAATTCCATTTAAAAGAACTAAAATTAGAGCAGCTAGGTGGCCCAGTGCTAGAGCACCGGCCCTGGAGTCAGGAGGACCTGAGTTCAAATCCAGCCTCAGACTTACTAGCCGTGTGACATTGGGCAAGTCACTTAACCCCAATTGTCCTCCAAAAAGCAAAAAAAATAAATAAAAGATAAAAGAACTAAAATATACAACTGAAGGACTTTACTTTTCCAAGAAAAATAATGCATATAAACAATACAGCTATTTAAACCTTCATTGAATGAGTCCATCTGAAACAAGAAACAGAGTTTATCAAATTTTTGGAAAGTGATATTTTCAAAGGGAACAATTTAGGATTAACCCAAGAAACATGACAATTCCCTCTTCCCACGGTCTCCCCACTCCCCATATCTCCTGCCAAGTTCACCTCCAAGATCTCATCATGGCCCAGAGAAGACCCTGGGTTCTGGAAAGAAAAGTTACTGAAAACGGGAGACGAAGGAAGGACACGCACAACAACTGACTCACAAAAGTGTGACCGCCACAAACCAGCTGCCTAAAAACTACCTGAGTCAGGAAACACGACCTATTGGCCAAGCAGAGACATGGCAGCCAGGAACAGGACCAGGAACAACAAAGTCATTTGTAACATTTAATGGGAAACGCCGATGGAAGGTGACGGGCGGAATGACCTCAAGAAACAGAGACAAGCCCTGGAGGGGATCCAAATGAGGTTTGGCAAGAGATCGAACTACACGAAACCGCAGGGTGTTTAAGGATGAAAATTGTACAATAGGAAAGAGATGAAAGGTGGAGAAGATCTGCCAAGATATAGAGAACGTAACCCACCCACACAGAAAAACCAAACAGATTCAAGAAAAACAAAGGCTGCTAGCCACACTGACGGCAGATGAGGAGGACAACCTATAAATTCGTTTCAGTGTATGTGTGCGAGTGTGAGAGTGTATGTATGTGTGTGTGAATGTGTGTGAGTATGTGTATGTGAGGGCGTGAATGTGTGTGAATGCATGTGAGTGTGCGTGTGTATGAATGTATGTGAGTGTGAATGCATGTGTGAATGCCTGTGAGTATGTGTGTGAATGTGTGCGAGCGTGTATGTGAGTGTGTGTGTGAATACATGTGAGAGTGTGTATGAGTGTGTGAATGTGTGTGTGCATGTGTGTGTGCGTGCACACATGCGTGTGTGTGTATACCTTGGTTGCATACTACAAACAGAAAACAGCTGGGCCCCGAATAAAGCTGGCTTGAGAAGACTGTGGTGGATTTCGACATCTAATCTCAAAGGTAATTTAGCAACTCTAGACCTGAAACAAAGGCCTACTTTTTTAATACCAACATTCTCCCATGGTCTTTCTATGGCCATGAATCACTGAACACCGCAGACCCTGGGAATAACCAATGAAGAACACCCACAAGGCAACCAGGAGCTGACTGTATGGAAGCCACACATTCCAAACACAGAACTATGATGGAGACCACAGCTGAGGACGCCATCAAAGAAATGCAGGGTCCGAGAAAGGTCGGTCCTACGGCAAAAGTGAGGACTAAGGGTGGGTCCAGGTGCTGATGTGCACAGTCCACTAGCTCAGCTGGCATCCTCACAAGATCAAAAGGAAGGAGGCCGGCGGAGCCAAGATGGCGGCATAGAAGCAGCAAGGTCCCGCTGCTCCCACACCACCACCCGAAACACCCATTAAATTATGAGCCCAGATAAAGTCTAGGAGTCTCAGACTCACAAAAATACAGAGAACCCATCCCTCGCTGAAGGCAGCTCGGCAGCAGGGGCTCATCTCAGCGGCCCAGAGCGGAGACTGAAACAGCCGGAAGCCGAGACCGCGGCCAGGCCTGGGACGGTGGGAATGAGCCAGGCTAAGCTGAGCCGAGCGGGCACCGCAGCCAGCCTGCAGAGGTTCTACAGCTTCCAGCACCTCCACATCTGCCAAGGCGTGAGGAACAGGATGGGAGAGAGGCGCAGCTCTCACCGCAGTGGAGCAGAGATCCAGCCAGCTCAAAACCGCAGCAGCGGCCATGAGGAGCCTCCCAAACCACAGAGTGAGTCTACTTCAAAGAAAATCTAAAGCACCTGCCTAACGGGAGCTTAAAATCAGCAGAATCAGTTAGTGAAAGTGAAACTTTGAAAATTAATTTGGGGGTGGTATAGCAGTTCGGCCATTCTGCCCCCGGGGCAAAGAAGCAGTGAGGGAAGGGAACTACTGGAACCTGTGGCGGCCCCCACCAGGCTGCTTCAGAGCCCCTGGCCTGTGGACTCAGCAGGGGGGCTGAATTGATTGATCAGGGCCAGGTGCTCTTGCGTTGAGCAGCCTGGATCCGGATTGCGGTCTTGGGTGGTGGTCCTGTGGTGCACTTTCAGCAAGCCAAAGCTGGGGGGACTTGCAACACCCCCCTAAT
>CM053599.1:7152919-7172273 GCA_028646575.1 Pseudocheirus occidentalis | reverse complement strand
TCCCTGCCCTACCAGAAAATAAGAGAGCAGAGCAGGGGAGGGGCTTTACAGTGGGATCGGTTTTAGGGTTGGGACAGGGGCAAGACAGGGAGAAAATGTGTAATTCAAAAATGTAATGAAAATGAATAATGTAAACAAGAAAACAAATTTAAAAAATCAAATTAAAAAAAAAAAAGGAGGGAGGCCTTCGGCCTGCTGTCGAGGAGCCCCTTGTAAAGAATGGACAAGAGAGTATGGGCTGGAAACTGACCCAAAGAAGGGAACGTGTGTATTGGAGAAAGACCTGCTTCAGAACTGCTGGGTGGCTGCCTGCCCTGGAGGGCTTCAAGTCTAAGTGCCCAGGCTGCTCTTGTGGGGATTTTTTTCCCAAACTAGGCTGGGAAACCTAAGTGACCCTTGAAGTCCCTTTCAACTCATCAATAATGTGATTCTCTAGATGGAAAGAAGATACAGAATCAGAAGCGGCAACAGCCACCACCTAGGTCAAAGGTTCCCAGACTTATCTGGCCTACTACCCCTTTAAAAAACAAATTAGCACCCTCAGGAAAATCTACTTTTTTGACCCTTTAATATATATATATATATTTTTTTTTTTTTAAATTTGTGACATTTCAAAAAAAAATGTGCTCCCCCTCCCCATTCCAGCACTCCCCAGGCAGCAGCATCACCCACTCTGGGAACCTATGAATAATGCACCCATATTTCCATGAAAGAAAATGAGGTGTAGAGGTTAGGGTACTTGACCAAGTGGCTTTCAATAAAGAAGGGAAGTAGAAACCCAGGGCTTCAGAGTCCATTTTCACTACACTAACCCTATAAACTTTTTTTTCCCCCCAGAGGCAATCGGAGTTAAGTGACTTGCCCAGGATCACACAGCTAGTAACTGTCTAAGGTCTGTTCCAAATTCGGACTCTCCTGACTCCAGGGCCCGTATTCTACCCACTGTACCATCTGGCTGCCCCAACCCTATTAACTTCTAATAATAAAAGACAGAACGAGAGAGAAGGAAACAGCAGGCAGCCAGAAATCAAGTGAGAAGGGGCAGGAACCCCAAACAAGCATCTGCACCTCCATTACGTGCTCCCTGGGATGCATGAGGGAGCAGCTAAGTTAAATGCTCAAGTTCAATAGCTTTCCCCATCATCTCTGGGCATCACCAAAGAGCATTCTCTAGCTAAACCCTTTATAAATGAGAGGCATATTATTATATGCCTTATATTACATTATAAATGAGAAGCACAGCACTTCACCCTGGGAACCTGCTTCTTCAGATGGCCCCTGGGCTGTTCTCAAGACAAAGAGGGCTCCAACCTGCAGAGAGGCTGGCTCCTCATGGCGACCCCTCCCCTCTTTAAACAGGTGAGGAGAGGTCGCCAGAGCCCCAAGACTGGCCTGGCCAAGAGTGGCTGTGTGTTACATCTGTCCTCTTCTCTGGAGAAGGCAAAAGTGATTTACAGCTTGTTTGTACTAATAAAATATTACACTACTGACTCAGAATAGAAGGGAGATGAGAAAGTTCAAGGCACCACCACCAACAAAAGGAAGGCTCTTCCTAAACTTCTTAATAACTTTGGGATGCACAGCCGTGGAGCGAGTGACTGATCTTACTGTTCTCCTCTTTACGGCTGGGCTTGAGAAATTTATTTGTGTTTCCACCCCCAGGCTCAGCCCTGAAAGCGAGCTGGACATAAAGCCAGAGAAGACCGATGTCTCTGCCTTTCTGCGTCATTTAAGATGAAAACGGCCCATCAGCCCAGGTGCCCAGTATCACAAGATTGGTAAAATGTGTGCCAAGAAATGAAGACTGGAAAAACATACACTGAGAATTAAAGCAGGCACCAAGAGGAAGAAAAAGGAAAAAGTGTCCACGGAGAAGCAAAGGGGTGAGACAGACTAGGAACAGTCACTGCAGACAGTCAGGAGGACTACGGCTAACTGAGGCTCCATCCCCCGCTGGGCAGACGTGAGATGCAGAGGTGATGGCGCTTCTGGGTCTCAGTGTCCTCACCGCATCACAGAAGTGACGGAAAGGGCGGCATCTCATGCGGTGTCTTGTCCTGATGTCTTGTTGGGCTGGACAGGACAGACAGCGCCAGCTGCTTCCGCTGTGGTGAGGTCGACACAGTCAATGTCGCCTCACCCTCCAAGAAGAACCCAAAGTGCACAAGGAGACGATGAATTGTTGTTAGGACCAAATAATAAAACTGATATAAAACTTATGCAGCCCAAGATGCAACCTGTTAACTACATAATTTTCATAATCTAGAGTGAAGTATTCACTGGCGCGCTCAAGAAGAGGAGCCTGAGTATGTATTACTGGTCCAAATATCTCAGTGAGGAAGGGAAGAGGAAAGGGCCACATCACGAGAGCTTTCAGAAAGCCTCCTCAAGGCCTTCCAGAGAGCAGTGTCCAGATAGAGCAAGAAAATGACCCACGAGACAACACCTTTAAACCCATCTGGGATATCCTGGAACAATCTGGGTAGGGTTAGGGGTCTACATGCATGTGTCTATATGCATATACATGACTGCACATGGGGTGTGTGCCTCTCCTCCCCTGCCACGGCCCCAGCCGGCCCTCCAGCTTCGCTTCGAGGCCCTCTTCCCATTTCTAGGCCCTCCCTCTGGCTCAGCAACCATGTACTCTCTCCTTGCCTCCACCAGAAGGGGCTTTCTGGTTCAGTCCACCCTCCTTCCCCAATGGCAGGGCCTTCCCTCTAAGACTGCCTTCCAAATACGCTGTACACATGTGCTGTGTACCTAGCCGTTCACCCATCATCTCCCCCTTACAGTGTGAACTCCAGGACGGCAGGGAGTGGGGTTTTGTCTTTACTGGAAGCCTGAGAGCAGAGCACAGTGCAGGGACACTGGGAGTGGCATTTGATGCTCCTTCCCTGTGTGACAGGACCCGAGAGACCTGGTCGAAGACCTGAACCTCAGGCAGAGCCCATCGAGACAGCAGAAAATGGGTCACACATGCTGGCTGCTTGAGGGGGGACAAGGGGCAGCATCTCTTGTCCCAGACTTACCTCAGAGTCATCTGTAGATTCTTCAACAGATATTTCCTAGGGAAAATAAAATCACAAGGGAAAAGAAAGGTTAGTCAGTGATTTAGGCCAAGGAAAGAGGTGAGGAGGCGCACCCCCCTCTGCTCTCTGCGGAGGTGGGGGCTCCGGCGCAGAACCTCACACATATTGTCGGACTAAGGCAATGTGCAGGGTGCATTTGTCCACCTGCTTTCTCTTCCCTGCTTTGTTACAAGGGATAACATCCTGGGGGGATGGGGGGGGTGGCAAAGGGATATTTCAGACATGAAGGTGATGCAAATAAAGGCATATCAGTAAAACAGTCAAAAGGAAAATAATAAATACTTGAAAATGGAGAAGTAAATAATTTATTACCTTTCCCATATCTGGCTTCTTTTTTTATTTTTTAAATCATTAGGTACTACCAGTAAGATGCTAAGAAGACGTAAGAACCAGTAAAGTGGACAAGCAGGCTGCCAGCCTTACCCCGCCCTGCCCGTTTGGGGTATCCAGGTTCTCTGGATACCAGGTCTAACCTCTGAGGGTTAGGTGGGATTGGGCCCCCAGTGTTGGCTGCACTAGCTACCACAGTCAGCCACCAATCCCACCTCATTCCCCCACCACCCAGGTGGACTTGGGAACTTTCCCTCCCTGACGACGGGCCATCCATCTCCCCAAGTCATCTTCCCTTCCCTCCTCCCTGTCCACCCCACAATAGCCAAGAACCCTGCAGTATCAAGCCGCTTCTCCCAGGCTCGAGAGCCAGCCACCACAACGTCATTAGTATGGATGGGGCAAGAAAGGCCTCTCCTGCTTAACCGATTTTCAGAACAATCCCCTGTCCATTGGTTACCTATTAAACACTTCACAAACCAGCCATCTGATTTCCATCTGTTTTTCTAACTATCAGCCCTTAGACAAACTCTGCCTTTAAGCACACTTTTTTCTCCCGTCAGACAATGAATCTTGCTGTCCCAGGGGGAAAAAAAGAAAAACTGGAAAAAATCGACTTGCCTCCTGTCTGCTAATCCCTCACCTGTCCACTGAAAGGGAGAATCTGCTGATGCCGGGCACCCTCAAAGAGGTCAGCAAAATGAAGATTTACTTAATGTACTTAGAGTTATCAATAGCAATAAAAGGGCCCGACTAATATGCTGACGGGGAAAGTAAGCATTTTACAAGGCCCTGGACAGAAACCCAGAGGGAACAAATGAGACAGAAGCCTCTGTCCACAGCGGTGCGTTGACCACACACAGATATACACACCTTCTAGCATTAAAGATGCCAGGTTCATTAGCTACAGAATCAGCAGAAGGAAAAGAGCAACATCATTTATGTTAATGAAGGTCGGCAACAGGACTATAGGCAGGAGATAAAGCAACAAGGCACCATCAACAGGCCAGCAATCACCAGAGAGATGGCTGGCAGCCCAGTCCAGCCAAGAGAGCAGCTGGACACAGCCGGGAGGTGCAGTGGGTTGTGCTGGCCTGGCACCCGTCCGAAGTCGGTCTCAGAGCTAAGTGACTAGCAAGTCACTTGACTGACCGCTGTCTGACTCAGTTTCCTCATATGTAAAACAGGAATAATAAGAGTCCCCCCCTCCCAGGGTATTTGGAATTTTAAAATGAGATATTTGTAAAAGTGTTTTTACAAACATTACAGTATGTGAATGTTAATTATCAGCATCATCTTAAAATCGTAATTATTACTATGACTATCAAGGTTCAGCTTCCTAAAATTCCTAAGAAAAACAATAAGATAAGACAGTAGGCCTTCACAGGCTTTATCCTTCCACTGAGACAATCCATCCTCCTCCTCCTGGGTAGATCTCAATGAAAGGCCACAGTGGCTGTGGATAAAGGGAAATGTCTGACGATCTCACAGCGTCCAGTGTGTTGGCCGTCCTTCTCACCTTGAGTCACCTGCTGCCCAAGCCCTTGTCTGAGTCACGATCCCTGGGGAGGCATTCTGGGAGTGATCTCCTTCCGAGCCCAGGCTCAGACACCACAAAATCTGCCTTTCTCACAAAAAGCTGCACTGACCAAAATGGAGAGTCTTGGGCCCTTTCTACCTTAGCATTTCAAGAATGAGTTTTCTGATATCAGCTTATCAAAATATAAAACTATTTTCCCCAGATGCGCCGACAGATCTGCGATCTCAATCATTTCAGTACTTCCTCTAACCACGAAGGTCACAACGCACCCCCCCAGCCCTGCTTCCCATCCGTGCCCTCTCCTGAGCTTCCCAACATGGGAGTGGTGGGCTCTGTGGCGCCCAACCTGCTGCAGACTTTCCCAGAGTCCTTCTGTGGGACCTTCACACAGCCTGAGACCACATAGGGAGCAACCGGGACATAGACACCTGTTACTCCTTACTCTCATCATGTGATTGGCCTATCTTTTGTTTTAAGAGTCATATGATAACATCCTCATTCCCATCACTTCACCTGCAGTCTACCATTTGTAATGTACCACAGTCTTAAACCTACCAGGGGTCTCCCCACTGCTCAAAATCTGCTCTTTGAAGAAAGTGCCATTTGACTCAGACATAGATCATCACCCGAGCAATACTGGTGTTAAAAACGCAGATCTTTGCTCGGGGCAAATCTTAGGAGCGTTGCAATTTCCTGAAAACACTGAAGCAGCTTTGCTCCTCCTGCTCCAACTCAAAGCCCAGGCTTCTGTCCATCTGCAGGGTTTGCCCAGTGGATATACCCTGTTGGGCCAGCTCTATGCACTGTCCATTTATAGTCAGGACAACAGCCAGCTTCCTCCATCCATTTTACCCCATGTGGAGTTAGGCTTAACTCTTCAATGATGCTGGATCTCCTCTAGGAGGTACTGAAATATTCTAGGGCTTAATGCAAGCAGCACAATGCCATCCACCACTGTGAGCACATGGAACCCATCCCCATCCTCAGCGACTCTGCACGGACCTTCTCCAGGACAGCACCAAATGTGTCTCTGCAAGACTACTTCTGTTCAGGCCTTGCTTGCTGTATCTTAACCCTCCGTCCCAAGTCTTCTTCCACACTGGTCCTCTCCCTGCTCTCTCCAATCCAGCCATACTGGCCCACTGCCCCTTCTGACCAAAGCACATGCCATTCTCTGTCTCCCCCATGGCTCCAATGCACTCTCTCCTCCACTCTGCCTCTCCTAATTACTCATTACCTTCAAGCCTCGGCCACACGCCTGCCTTTTACATGAAACTTTTTCTAGCATCAGCACCGCGCCCCATGCTAGAGGATTCCCTCCCCAAACTGCCTTTTATTTATTTTGCAGATATCTGGCACAAATACATATACATACACATCTCCCTGTTAGAATCCACGTTCCCTAAGGGCAAAGACTCCTTCCCTTTACTCACTGCACCATAAGCATTTAGGACAGGTCTGGCACACAGCAGGCATTTAGTAAATGCTTGACGATTAATGAACATTTAACTAAATCTGAGCAAAGCATCTGACAAGGTTCTGACACAATTCTTGTTCACCACATGGAGAGACCTGGGCTTGACAGAGATATGGTCAGCTCAGTACATTCATATCAGATTCGAAGTTTAGAGCTGAGGGGCTTCAGAATAGACCCAAGAGGAGACCTCCACTTATCAGAGTGGGCTTGGAAGGAGATCACTCCCAGAATGCCTCCCCAGGGATCGTGACTCAGACAAGGGCTTGGGCAGCAGGTGACTCAAGGTGAGAAGGACGGCCAACACACTGGACGCTCACTGGTTTTAAAAGATCTGAATCGAATGTGATGAAATAAAACAAAGAAACAGCCAGTCCAACATCGTGGTTCAAAGGTTCAGCTTCCAAAGTACGAGACAGAGGAAGGAGAACCAGAAAGGGTTTTGTCTGAAGAAGATCTAATAATCTCAGTGGCCTGCCCACTCAAGGAGTCAGTGAAGTAATATGGCAGTCACGAAAGCTCATGGACAGCGCTCCAGCCCTTGGAGCCTCCCCTCAGCTCCTGGGGCCTCCTCCCCCTGCAGCATCTCCTCCTTCTCTCCCCCCATGCCAGCCACTCTTCACTCTTTCCCTGGCTATGCCGTGGCCTCTCCAGATGGCGAAGCTGTGACCTCCTGTGGCTTCTCCCACCCCCAGCTCCTTGTTTTCAGTTCCATCTTGTCGCCTTCCCCTCTTAGAATGGAAGCAGCTTTAGGGCAGGGACTAGCTTTCTTACATGGCATAAAGCTCAATGCTTGCTGCCAGGCTGCATCTAGGACCACATAGGGACAATCCCACAGTACTCTGTCCTGGTCCAATCATATTGTATTCAGATCTGGTGTTACATTTCAGAATGATGATAAGCAGGAACATGTCCACAGGGGAACCAGTCCAGCGATGGGCTTCAAGATCAGGCCCCATGAGGATCAGCCAAAAGAGCTGGGGACGTTCAGCCTGGAGAATAGTCACCTGGGTGACTGGGTGGCAAGGGGAGAAGGGAGATCGGACTAGCTGGGGCTGGTTCCAGAGGGCAGAACTAGAAATAAGAAGTGATGAAAGAAGTGGAAGAAGTTAGGGATAAACTGAACAGAGAGGGCCAAACACAGGGAGCCTGGGCTGCTTCAGGAGAGCCCACCTGACTAGGTCAGGTCTGCTGGCTGAATAGCAGACATCTTCCAGCCAAAGAATCATGCAGGTTTCTACCTGGGGATTATATCCTACCAGGGGGACCTTAGAAAAGTCTGGCACCATCTTGGTCTGTCTTGTCACTGTAACCATGCTATATCCCAGTGACCAACGTCCAAAACTCCTGAGGAGAAGAGACTGGACTGCCTTCCTTTCACCTGTGTCCAATGGGAATCCCTTTCCATTGTACATTGTTGGGGAAAGTCTTATTTCTCCTTCTTATTTTGAATGCTTTCCCTTTCTGTTCATTGGAGGAAACCTTGAGTTCATCTAGTATAGAGAGGTACTTGAAATTCTAGCCCGTGGTGCTGGTGATGCTGTTACAGGGTATTGAGAAAAATTAGGAGATGGTAACATAAAAAATCCTCTTCTTAGACTTGGGTTTAAGAAAAATTTATTTAGCTCTTCAGTCTCAGCACAATAGTTCTAATGTGTTGGCAGGTGGCAAAGACACCAATGTAAATGTACTTTAAGAGTCTCCCACTGCCCAGAATCTCCAAGAGGCAGACCAAGCTCATCAGTTAGACACTGGCCAGCATCATGGTGAGGATCCAAGCTAAGGCCAATGCGCTGAATGGCTGTTGATACAGGGCTCTGCTAAGACAAGGCTTGTTACAGCTAACACCAGAAGTTTAGGTCAGAAGCTGTTCCCAAACACTACAAACCCATCAATCCAAGCCCTAAATGGTCTAAACCAGGGGTGGGGAACCTGCCCCCTTGAGGCCACAAGTGGCCCTCTAGTCCTAAAGTGCAGCCATTGGACTGATTCAGTCAAAGGGCCAGACTTGAGGACCTAGAGAGCCACCTATGGCCTCGAGGCCACAGATTCCCCACCCCTGGACAAACCCCAGGTGATTTTTAATACCAAGAAATTCAGGGAGGAATAAAATAGGTTCAGAGGTCAGTAACAGATGAGCCTGGAACTGTCCCTAACAATTCAGATACTATAAGAAAGCAGAACCCTACCGGTCAGCATTAAGCACCTATTACGCACAGGTGTTCCCCACTCCCACCTGACCCCCTGATAGACTCTGAGCTCCTTGAGGCCAAGGGCTATTTCACTGTCACTATTAGGCAGAAGGTGGAGCAGTGGACAGAGCACCAGACTTGGGACTGAGAAAGCCCTTGTAAATACAGTGTAGAAACTTTGTGAATAAAACACTTGCTTAAGGAGTCCTCTCCTCTCTCATCTCTAAGTATCTGCTTACCCGGCCACCCAGCCCAGATGGGCCGCCTTCCCCTTCACCTGGAAGCACCCTTGTCCCCAGCGCTCAGGAGACCGTCCATTCTGACAAAAGCCGACGGAGGCCGGTCCCACGTGCTCCATGACCTGACCTCTCTCTCCTCTGCATCTGCCTCCCTGCAGCACTAAGTTCTGGTGCTCGTTCTCTGCCTCTCAGACACAGGGGAGCTCCTCAAGGTGGGGGCTTTTCTGGTGCTAGCTCAGCACTGGGCCTTCCTTCCTTGCACATGGTGGCTGGTTAGCACCAATTGACTGTCATCATATAAATCAGGACAAATAAAGCACAAGGAAGAGAAGCTATCACCCATAAGTCCAAGGCTCCAGAGAGGTGTTATGAAGGAAAGGCCGGTACGAAGGCCTCCGAAGTGTCACCATCTGCTCTAACCATTCCCAGTAGCACAGACACTGAAGTCAGGTGAAAAACCAAGGTGGTCGTGAGTGGAGGAGTCTGGGCTGTGGGCAACTCCTCACGGGCTTCTCAGTTCAGCATCTTGATCATATTCAATTTTACACATGCTTAGGGAAAAGTACACACTTCACCTCTGAATGCCCGACTTAAGAAACTGCTAGTTAGCTCTGAACTGTCCCCCACCAGACTACAGCTCCTGGAGGCAGGGACTGTTTTTGCCTAACCCTAATCCCAAGGTACCCGGGGGAGCCACAATGGAGAAGACAATGGGCCTGAAGTCCCGAAGACCTTAGTTCAAATGCTGACTCAGACACAACCAGCCAGGTGACCCTGGGCAAGTCATTTAACCTCAGTTTCCTCAACTGTGAAATGGAGATAGTAACCGTTCTGCCTCTCAGCAAAGGTCAAATGGAATAAAATCTGTACAGGGCTTCGCACGGTACCTGGAACACAGTGAAAATCTGAATCAGTGCTTGCTGGCTGGGAACAAACAGAGATCACCAATTTCAAAGATTTAATGAAATCCACTGGACGCAAGCTATACAGAACGTCATTTAGTCTTTCTTTGACAAACGAGAAGGTCCATCTGTGGGACTCAGTCATCACCACAGGAATCAGCATCATGAGAAGCACAAGCCTGGCAGCCTCACGGCCTATCAGGGCCCAGAATGCACCCCTTCCTACAGACCAGCCTCCTCCCCCTGCCACCAGCCAGAATCCATTCCCGTGCTTCCCTAGACCCCGCATTCCCTTGGCCTTCAGAGCCCTCCAACCCAGCTTCCCAGGCCTGACTCAGACGGGCACTCCTCAACCTCCCCTCACCCAATTAACAGCTTATTCTGGACTTAGTGCTATGCTAGGTAAGTGGGGCAAGGAGGGTACAGAGATGAAAAAATTAATTATAAAATAAAATAAAAAGCAGGCCCTGAGCTCAAGGAGTTTGACACTCTGCTGGAGAGAAAAGGAAGAGGAAGTCTAAAAAGGAAGGTGGGAGAGCAGGCTGGGGAATCTGTATTTTACTGGAGATAACAACGTTGGGGCAGGAAGACTGATCTACCCTGTCTCCCAGGGGTGTTCCCATGGCAGCTGTGTGCAGGTGGGACTGCAGCAGCGGGACTCACCTTGGGTACCCGAGATCAGGCCGTCCTCTGAGGTCACATAGCACCCCACGGACCTCAGCTTCTTCCTATTCCTATTCTTGACACTACATCTTATCCTAGGGGACAACTAGAGACAGAGGGAACCTCAGCAGCCAGCTATCCAGCCCCTTCATTTTACAAATAAGGAAACTGAGGCCCAGGGACATTAAATAACTCATCCCAGGTATTAAGAAGGGGGATTCAAAGTGGGGCCCAAGCTTGTCTAGCCAGTCTTCATACTCCCAGCTCCCCTTGCAACATGGGATGGACAGACTTGGAACGAACAAACCCATAAGTGCTTGGTGGGGGGGCCCTCCAAGGAGCTTGAGGGGTCACAGAGTCTCAAGTCATTTTACAGATGAAGAAAGTATAACTTGACCAGGGAGAGCTCCCTCCCACCAGGACAGAGGCGAGCCTCCCGACACACCTGCAAGCTGACAAACACGACGCCTTTTAAGCAGAGACGACTTCTACAGACAAATAAGAAAGAACAAGGTGGCCTTTCAGGTGAGGAGCAAATGAGAAGACAGGAACACTCAGCACAGCGCTGGGCACACAGCAGGCGCCCAATGAATGCTCATTCCCTTCCCCTCAGTCCCCAACAAAGGCCATTCACATTTACAGCACTTTACTATACCTTCCATTTTTACTGAGTACATCTGGCACATACCGCATTCATGACTCGAGAACTATTACCTACAGAAATGAAAGGCACTCCAAACTGAAGGAGACGGCTGGGTGGCTCAGTGGATAGAGTGCCAGGAAGACTTGAGCTCAGATCTAGCCTCAGGTGCTAACTGGCTGTATGACCCTGCACAAGTCACTCACTTCACCCTGTTTGCCTCAGTTTCCTCCTCTGTAAAATGAGTTGGAGAAGGAAACAGCAAACCAGCCCAGTATCTGTGCCAAGAAAATCCTAAATGGGGTCACAGAGAATCGAACACAGCTGAGCAACAGCAAAACTAAAGTGAAGTCACCGTTGTTGCTACTGTTGCTGCCTATAAATTTTGCAGAAATTTTCTCACATTAACCTGGTAAACTTAGAGTTCTTAAGCATCTTCATCGTGCCTTAAGACACTATTAAACTCGGCAGCTCCTACTATGGGCAAGAAACTGTCAGGCTAGCTCCCGGCATTTACATGCTTTGGGGCTTCGACCTTTAAAAAAATCAATAATCCAAGATAATTTGGGAAAAGCGCCCCCACGAAGACAAGTGCATAAGATGGGCCTGGAGGGAAGCCACAGCTGGCATCAGGAAGGATTCCTGCCAGGGAAGTGGGACTGACTCCGGCAGGAGAAATACGGAGCAAAACATCAGACAGATACCAAAAACCAAAGCCTGAGAATCGGCAAAGGGGGACCCCTAAGAACAGGAAGAACAGCCGCCGGTTTGCAAAGGCAGGAAGTGAAAACTGGAAGCGTGACCAAGGCTCCTCCACCTAAAATTCTGGCCTCACTTATCCAGGAGGCATCTGGCGGGTACAGAACCACAGGCACAAAGTCCCAGCCCTCGGGGAGCTTCCGTGGTGGGGAGGGGGGACGAGGAAACTCACAACAAAGTCTGGGGGAAAAGTATCACTGGATGGATACAAAGTAGCTTGGGAGATCAGGGGGCCAGGGTGAGTCTCTCCGGGAAGGGGCCGCCTGGGCTGAGCACTCTCTTTGGAATCTAGATTTCAGGGTCATCCATGTCCAATTATTTGTTTTACAGATGAAGAAAATGAGGCTGGAGGTGACCCCAGCAGGGCCACCTAGCTAATGACAGCCAGAAGCTGAATTTGAACCCAGATCTTCCTGACTCAAGTCTCGGGCTCTACCCACTACCCTACACTGCTTCTCTACGCCCTTCTGTGCACAGACACCCACCCCAGACCCTTCACCACATTCTGTCCTGTTCCCGAAGCACCCCGCATCGCCAGGTTTGGACATGGATGCCCTTCCAGTATAACTAACTCACTCCCGCTCCCTCCCCTCAATGGCCCACTGGCTACGGCCCGCGCATGCACCTCAGTACCACACCCATCTCTGGCCTCAGGGCCTTTGCACAGGCTGTACCCCACGCCCACTGCGCCCTCCCTCTTCACCTCCAGATTGTGTTCGTCCCCGAAATGGCTTTATAACGAGCCTCTCGGCAGCATCCGGAAAACAGGGGTGAGCTCCGCACCAGCCTCAGTGTTCCCGCCGCGCCCCATCCAATGCAGACCCCAGGACGTGCCCTCACGCCGCCCCCCAAGGGCTTCCTAAATACCCACCTTCTCCTCCGCTTCCGCCATGGTGTTGCCGGCAATATCACGTGGACGCTTTCGGAAGTAGCGCGACGGATGTTACGGAACCGGAGCCCCAATGCATGCTGGGAAATGTAGTTTGCCGCCACTCGACCGGCTCTGGGAGCTGTCCGCCTGCTGACGGTGCTGCCGAGGCGGCGGCTCTCCCCGTGTCTCAGGCTCCCCGAAAAGTGTATGCCTTCCCAAACTGCTTGACCAGAGAAGAAAATGTTTTAAATAACAGCAATAAACCCGCCTTCTGCATGAATTCTTTCCGATGCCCTGTGGTTGTTTGCGTCATCTCCACAAAATAATGTTGTATTTGTGTATCGTTTACCCGGTTATGTACACGTGACGCGCCAGTGCAATGCAAGAACCCTGAGCACAAGGGTTATTTCACTTGTGTTTCTATATTCTCAGCACCTAGAAACCCAGCTAACAAACAGCAGGCAAGTAAAATTACTCCTTAACTGAGAAATCAGTGCTGTCTAAAACTGGAATGAGCTGAAAAGACAGTGGGCAATCCCTCAGTCTGTACGCAAGAAGTAGATGACCACTTGTCAGAGGTGCTTTACATGAGGATTCCGCTCAGGTATGAACTGTATTAAATGACCTGACAGAATCACAGACTCCCAAAAGTTGAAGCGACCTCAGAGGACATTTAATTCAACCTACTCCCGATAGCAATAATTTCTACAACATCCATTAAAATTTATCCTACCTACACTTTCTATTGGGGAAGGGGGTTGACTATCTCCCACAGTAGCTCAACCTCCCATAGTAGCAGTCCTGGAGTCAGGAAGACTCCTTTTCCTGAATTCAAATTTGGTCTCAGACACTTTCTGGCTGTGTGACCCTGGGAAAGTCATTTCACCTTGTTTGCCTCAGTTTCCTCATCTATGAAATGAGTTTGAGAAGGAAGTGGCAAACCACTCCAGTGTCTTTACCAAGAATGGGGTCATAAAAAGTTGGACAGAACTGAAAACTACAGTACTTAGTTGCACTCAAAGATTCAAGTTACCAGGCCAGAACAAATTATATCCATGGCACAGGGGGCGGAAAACAATTCTAATAGATAATGATTCTAGAGCTGTAAATGATCTTTGAAAGGTTTTAGAGGATGAGCTTAGAGATACAAGATGCAAATGCCTCCATGTCTCCTGATCCCAAACAAACGAAAGAAATCCTACTACCACTGTCATTCCTTCAACCATGCCAGACCCATGAGGCTCTTCTGCATTGTATGTCTCTAGAAGGATCTGCTGAATTCCTATCTAGATGGTACAATGGAGTCAGGAAAATCTGATCAAATCCAGTCACCTACTAGCTGCCTGAACTTTGGCAAATAATTTAACCTCTGTCTACCTCAATGTACTCACCTATAAAATGGGGATAATAGTAGTAGTGACCTTTGAGAGTTGTTCTGAGGATCAAATGAGATACTTGTGGAGCGCTTTGCCAATGTTAAGGGGCTATGCAAATGCTAGCTCTTATTGTTACTGTTATTCACCCACGTTTGTTCTATTTTTAAAATTACTTTTCATCAGGGATGTGTGATCACAGACTAAGTTTATTCCATTTTTTGAAAGCAGCACTAAGTGTGGTAGAACAGGAAATGCTGAATATTGGGTGTGCCTAGATTTCAACAAGTTTTGCACTAAAACCTTTCATTCAACCTTGTAAACAGAATTGAGAGACATAGGCAAGATAATAGGGCATCTGGGTGTACTTGGAAGTCATTGAATAAATGGACCAAGGTCATTTGGAGTAGGTCCCTAGTAAAGTGCCCCATGGATTTCTCCTTCTTTCTGTGCTGTTCAACATTTTACTAATGATTTGGATAAAGGTAATGGATATATCTTTATCAAATTTATAAATTACACAAAACTGAGAAGTTTGGGTGACACAGGGTATAATAAGAGTCAAGATTAAAAAAAGAAAGATATATCTCAACAAACTAGAATGATCAATCAGATCTGGTGAGGTGAAATTTAATAAATATAAGCTAAAATTTCTACACCAGGGCTCAAAAAACTGCAAAAGTAACAATAGCAATAAATTGCATCAATTTGCCACTTTTAGGAATGCAAATAAATACATTATCTCATGTGATCCTCTGTGAGGTAGTTACTCTCACTATCTTTACTTTACAGATGAGGAAACTGAGTCTGAGAAAGATTAATTGACTTACCCAGGTCACATGCAAGTGAGTGTCTGTCAGGATTTTAAATCATATTTGTTTTATTTTCTGAATTCGAGGGCCCTTACCACTACACCATCTACTAGGGATATGAGGATGTGTGGCTAGATAACTGTGCTGAAGGATCTGGATGAAAATATTATGAAATAGGGAAAGAATACTTGTTTGGAATCAAGAGTTAGTCCTCTGACTGGACACATGATACCAAGTCCCTTATAGCTCTGAGATTCTGTGGTCTATAAATCTAAAACTCTCTCTTCCTTATTACTCTACAAAATGCTAAATTTTGTAGTCAGTAATCATCTTTTGTTATGTAGAAGCTTTCCCTGTTGCCAGCCAGCTCCAAACTAATGGCACCTCAGGCCTGTAGATGTCTCAGACTCTCAAGTCCATTCAAAGGTTGATATTCCATCACCTATGCAGAAAAGGCTTTCTAAAGCAGAAAAGGCTGGTAAAGAGGGACCATGAACGAGTACTCCTAGGTGAATTGATATTCTACATGAGGGTTGTACAGAGTGTGGAAACAGAGTGTCTCCAACTCCCCACATCACACCCATGACCTGCACAGGAGATTCACAGCCAGGAGAGATCCCTCAACTAATGTAATATCCCACTAACACTGCCATGGAGATGAAGGAAAACCAAGGAACCACACAAGGGTTTATCATGCCGTGCTAACATAACAAGTCCTTTTTATCCCCAAAAAGCTGAACTGATAAGTCGCCATGTTAGGAATTAGCATGCTCATTAAGATTTCACATGCTTACTGGAATTAGGAATGATGTGCCTCTGAGTATGCCCCATAGAGGGAGGAAAAGAGGGAAGTCTGGACTCCTATAAGTGAGACATAAAATCTTAGCATTAGTTAAATGTGGGTGAGAAAGTTGTTCTCCAGTTGTTCAGGCAAACCTAGTTACTAGGTGGTGCAGGGGATAAAGAGGAGAAAGTGCAAGTACCAGAGTTAGTAAGAAGGCTCATCTTCTTGAATTCAAATCTGCACTCAGATTCTTACTAGGTGTGTGACTCTGGCCAAGTCACTTAATCCTGTTTGCATAAGTTTTTTTCTTCTGTAAAATAAACTGGAAAAAGGAAATGGCAAACCATTCCAGTATCTCTGCCGAGAAAACTCTAAATGGGGTCAGGAAGGGTCAGACACAATTGAACAACAGCAGAGATTGATGAAGTGAATGGGCAGCAGGTTTTTCTCCACTTTTGCCTTTGTCTGTTTTTTTCTGTAAATAGTGATGAAATTATGACAACAGTAGCAATTGCTGACATTTATAGAGTGTCTTAACATGTGAGAAGTACTTTATAAATACATTACACTTTTTAATTCACACAACAACCCTCTGAGGTAGGTGATTTTATAACCTCACACTTTACAGATAAAGAAACTGAGGCTAAGAAAAATCAAGTGACTTGTCCAGAGCCAAATAACGAAGGAGCATCTGTCAGGATTCCAGTCCAAGTATTTCTGATTCCTCCAGGTATTGCACTCTACTATACTACATTTTCTCTCATTCAAAGCATTTAGGATTTTTAAAAGTGGCCCATGAATCCCTGCCCTCACTTGCCAATCAGCCCTTTCCTCCTCACAGGGTAACAACAATTGTGTCGGGAAGTTACTACCTGAAACACAAGCTATATTCCCAAGGTTCTTTGGGTGATAGAATTGAGTAATTTCAGAGATTTTTTATTCAGACTGTGTCTCACTAACAAAGAGCTCAAAGAACACCTGTTCTCAGTCTCTCCAGACATAGACTAAACAGCTTTAAAAAGTGCATTTCACTAACAGAACTTCTCTCGTATCTTTCACCAGAAAAGCACAAAACTAATTTATCCTATTTTAAACTTGGGTCATGAATTCAATTGACTCTGAATGCAGGTGTTTAACTCTGCCAGGTAAACTTGTTATTTTATTGAGAAGCTTTCATTTCCAATCAGAATTTGGAAACAAAAGACTTCATCTCACCCTGACATGTGGTCTGCGCATTTATCTGGACACCAGAGGCTCTTCTCTGCAGCAAGAGTCCAATTCCCAAAGATGTTTATGGTCCCAGAGGCTGATCCATTTATGTGCCCTTGTTCTGTTCAAATGCAAAAGTTTTATTATTTAAAAAGAGGGATTTGATTCCTGGGTTTCATTTGCCAAAAAGCCTTATGGGAAAGAATAATGAAATTAGAGTGGGGGGGAGAGGTTAAATCCTGTCTCTGCTCCTTGTGACCTTGGGCAAATAATGTTTCCACTCTAGGTCCTGGTTTTCTCTCTGAAAATATAATAGGAAGTTGAATAAGATAATGAAGTTTCCTTATACATTGCAATCTAGGCTAAATATAGGACACTCTGATTCTATGGTACTCATCACTTGGCACCAATGTTCTCTGTGTGCATCTCTATCTTTCTATCTCTCTGTCTCTGTGTGTCTCTGTCTCTTTGTCTCTGTCTCTGTCTCTGTCTCACACACACACACACACACACACACACACCAATAAATTCTTAAATTTTACCTAAGTTCCAAAATTTCATCATTTGTAATTTACAATACATTTTCTAATAAAAACACTGTTAAAAATTAGAGAGAGCAACATGTTGCCCCCAGAAGTGTAACAAGCCTGCAATGAAGAATTCTACATGTTAAGCCCTACTAGACCTATAGGGCCATGTACTAATAATTGCCCTAACTTCTTAGGGTTTTGTTGTCTGCTCTCTATCAAGGAGAATCAATTCAGAAGGTTACTTTCAAAGACTTCAGAGAGAAGTATTTTAGAAATCTACAAAGTAATACTTGATTGTGATATCTCATTGTAAATGTGATATTCCCTCTGAACCCAACAAGAATTCCAAAGAAGAAACAGCATTTATATGGTGCCTCCTCCTTTCCAAACACTGTGTTAATGCTTTATTAGTATACTAATCTGATCGTATTTGGTCTTCACCGTGAGGTAGGTGCTATTATTATCCCCACTTTACAGGTGAGGAAACTGAGGCAGACAGGTTCAGTGACTTGCTAAGAATCACACAGTAAGTGTTTGAGACTGGATTTGAACTCAGGTCTTCCTAACTCTAGATTCAGCCCTCTAATTACTGTGCCACCAAGCTATCATCTCATGTGTCAGAACTATTTCCTGTGAGGAACAGTAGGAAATAACAGTTTTTACAAAACTATAATTTAAAAAAAAAAAGAGAAAGATGAATCCTTAAGAAGGTTGTTTATTTTGAATGCTGGTATCTAACTAAAAGTATATTTCTTTAGGGGAGGATATGATGATAATCTGAGAATTGTGGAGATTCTGAAGGAAAGACAAGATCTTTGGGAACATTCAAGAAATTTGGAAATTGATCAGTCAATATGGCAATCCTTGTTGGGAAATAAAGATCAGTGAAAGTACCTGCTATCCCACCTGCAAGAAGCCAGCATTCTATCAGGAAAAAACAACAACCAAAAAATGCATACACACACAAGATATAAACAAAGTATATGGATTGTAATTTGGGGGAGCCAGAAGCAACTGGGAGATTAGATCAGTAAAAGTTTAGTAGAAGAAGGCAGCTTGAGCTGAGCTTTGAAGGAAGTGAGGTTGTGGTGAGGAGGAAAGACATTACAGACATGAAGGACAAGATAAATTCTTCAAAATCTGTATCTTTTTAAAACTTTAAATTATTGACACATTTTGTTTTGATATAATAGATACTTTCCAAAAAATAACCAAACATCCCTCGCCTTTAAAAAGCTCACACCCCCACTGTCAAAAAGAGGCTTTGAACTATTACAAGAAAAGAGGATTGCTTTTTTTATCTCTAACAGCCTGATAGAAAAATTGACCACTGTAATTAACCAGACTTTTGTCCCTTCTCCCTTGCTTGATTTCTTTGCACTCTTATAAGTCATCACACTCCTTGTTCTTCTGTGTCTGCTTTCTTTGTTCTGCATCAGTTTATACAAATCTTCTCATGGTTCTCAGAATTATCCTTAACTCTCCTTTCTTATTGTGTAGTAGTATCATGTTCATATGCCACCATTTGTCCAACCATTGTTCAATCACTGGGAACACATTTTGTTTGCAGTTTTTAATCTATTGTGCATAATTTTGCTTCAAATTTTACGGCTCTCCTTTTCCTTGGTATAGTCACTCATGGATTTATGTTTTAACTCATAAAGAGAAAAAAGATTAGGAGAAAAATAAAAGGAAAGAGAAAGGGGGAATAGAAAAAAGGAAAGATTTCCTTAAAGAAAAAAACTGGGGAAGAACTAGAAAAAGATGAAGAAAAAGGGTAGTGGTGGAAGGGGTGAGATAAAGAGAATGGAAGAGAAAGAAAATACTTGATCAAGAATTTAATGAGAGGTCATAGGGCTGTGTGACCCTGGGCAGATCACTTAACCTCTATTTGCCTGTTTCCTCAACTGTAAAAAGGGAATAATAATAGCGCCCAGCTGCTCTTGT